>JAFHAW010000053.1:0-222670 GCA_019022515.1 Quercus aquifolioides
ATGGAAAAGGTGTTTCTAGGTTAATGCAACAAGGGCAAATTTGATGTGAGGTGTCCATGTAGTAAAAGATGGTAGTACGAGAAGCTAACCCGTTGACTATTGTGCATTCATTTCCACAGAAGATAATAATAGCTTGGGTGGCCTGGGTTCAAGGGTAAACAAAATTTTCCAAGGAATCGGAACTATCTATTTCATATGTGCTTCACAGTTGCTCATTTTACAATAGGTAAAGGTAGCACTACAACAGTCTCATATCATTTAAGGGCTTATGTTTAATCAGTACATAAGACTATCAATATAACAAAAATGTTAGTCAATGTATGAACCATAAGTGACGTATACATGCAAATTACACCTTCAAATACCATAAAGTGAAATGTTTGCTGAGTGGTGTAATGGATACCGAAAATGTCAGATCTTTTCTTTGTTTTTTTTTTTCCCCTCCTTTGGCAGTAGGGTCATGGGGTTACACAATGCCTAGTAAAGTTCATTCATCATCATCATCATCATCATCATCATTATTAAGATTTACAAATGAAATTCACACTCTATTCATGTCTAATATTGTAAATTTCATTCATTTATTATAATTATAATTATTATTATTAAGACTTACAAATGAAATCTACACTATTCATGTCCATAGATTCCACTATAAAACTACTTACCTTCAGTTCCTCGTTCATTTGGGGGTTTCCCATTGCTTCACAATGTAGGATACTACCTCTCTCAGCGATGCCTTCCTCCCTTCTTTGTAATTCCATAGCTCTGATATTACATATCGACCACTTGGGTTGTACTCGTGCATATCTACCAAGGCTGTGGTCACAGCCTTATAAAGTTCTTCACCATACTCATCTTTTAGACCTTTCAATCTCTCATCCTCTTCATCAATTATTTCCTGCACAACCAAATCCAGTACGAACCGGTTAATAACAATTTGAAAAAAGGAAAGGCAGTAAAAAGAGAACATAGTGCAAATTGATTTAGAAAAAATTGAAGCAAGAAGTCTGAGCAAGAAAAAAATTCCTACATGTGTGGGGATAATGACTAATGAAGCAGTCTACCATTAAAATCAAAATAATGATTACTGAGTTTAGTAACCAATCAATCAAGAGACTAGACGAGCAAGGTGGTGGCATTGTTGTTGGATATAGAACTACAAATGCTAGAAGACCAAGTTGCAGAGTTTGTAATGTTGAATTTTATCAACCATCTTGTTGGTTTTATTCCGTGCCAATTTGCTTGTAATTTAAACACTTAGTAACCCTGTATTTAGGTGGGATCATTATAAGGGTAGTGTGTGAGAAGATGTGAAGAAAAGCTCAAATATGTGTAAGAAGGCAGAGTTTCGCGGCTAGGACTCGCGGCTGGCAAGCCGCCAAATGCAGGCACGTGAGATGCACACAAGGGAGCTGAAGGGTCACGCCAACTGTCGCATTACAGGACAAAAGTCTCAGGCTAGCCAGGCCGTTACGTCGCGACTTGAATTTGCGACTTGGACAAGCCGCAAGGTCAAGCCGCCAGTCAGCCCTGTTTGGTAAAAAACTGACTCTTCGTATTCCAAACACACACCACTATATATAGACCCTTATACCTACTAAATTGAGAGAGCTTCCAGAGAGAATTTTTGTGAGAGAAACCCTAGAGAAAAACAAGATTGATTCATCCACAATCTTTACCTTAGAGACTCTATAAATTCCTCTACTCTCTTCTTCTCCATTGTCATACCCTTGAGAGGTTATTGACCAAATCATTTTCTCATCTCACCTATGTCTATGAGAAGGTTCATTTAGTGCTAAGGGAAGCAGTTTGGAAGGAACCAATATACATTGGTTGATCCTATGGTCTAGTAGCGGAATCCGGGAAACTAAAGAAGAAATAGGTTCGGCGTAACCTCGTTGGAGCAAGAAGCTTGGAGGGCTTAGGTACTTGAGTAGATTAGGCTTGGAGGGTCTTTTACTGTTCATGTATCCCAACTACATTCTTTAGTGGATTATTTGACCGCTTGGAGGGTGGCGGAGAGGTTTTACGCCGAGGACTTCGGTTTCCTCTTCGATAACACATCGTGTGTTTGCATCTTCCTTCCCTTTATCTTTGCCTTATATTTACTGCTGTGGATGTGTTTATATTTGGCTTAGATTGTTTATCAATTCTGTTATAAGTTTCTTATCATGTTCCGCACATTAATTGTTTGATATAAAACTTGAATTGGTAATTTTGTAATTTGGGGTCTAAACGTTCAAGGGTGTTTTAGACACATATTGAACTTTTAGAGTTGATAAAGTACTATTTACAATAAGCCTCATAAACCTTTCCAAAGAACACTAACGAATTATTTAAAATATAAACCAACCTGCAGAAAGCAATGTTGAGTCTAGCATAATTAAGGAAAAAGTTTGGGTTAAAACTAATTTGGAGCTATCTTCCTCTAACCCATGATATGGCGATTGAAGAGACCATCTATGTGTAGTTATATTTACATGATTTTTTTTATGAGTCATGTGACTTGTCGATATATATCTAAAAGCTGACTTGTCATCTAGTTAAGCCACATCAGCGCCATATCATCATTTATTTTCTTATTTTATTTTTTATTTTTAGATTTATTGATTGACATTTATTAAGCATCTCCTTAAATTTAGGTGTTACTTTATCTCCAATTCTATCATGTGTCTCTCTGTTAACTCAAACTCTTCAAATGCCGCTATTATATGGAATTCTAACAGTCACCAATACATTACAACCTCCTCACCTCCTCTATATGCTGTAACTTCTTCCATTTATTAGGTATGATATGATGAATAATGCTATGTGGCAAACAATTATGGATACATGTCAATCTTTTAAGTTGCCAATATTTTTCTTTACCGTTTTCATTTAGCATTTATTCATACTTCCTATTACGTTGGCATGACAGACACCATTTATATTATGGTCTAATGTTATCCAACCTTTCATATGTTGATATATGATTGTTACCAAAAAAATTAATAAATCTTCTACATCCTTTCCTCTTCTTTTGATAAAATAGTAAAATACTTCAACTCTATATAATTCTATATTTGGATTGTCTCTTTCAATCTCTCTAATACATTTTTCTCCCAAAAAAAAAAAAAAAAAATCTCTCTAATACATGAAGTTTAGGGGTTGCAGCAGGGAAATTAACTTCACCACAACAACAGTACCTCTCTCTCTCTCTCTCCTTATTCTTCATGCATTTGCATGTCCTCAATTCACATATTTCCTTCTTTGTATTTAGAATTTGTGGTTGAATGCTTATTTTGTGACCAAAGATTTATTTTTCCTAAAAGTTTGAAATGGTTGATATTATTTTAAGGTCGGTGTTAAAGTTTTGAATCTCGGTGCTTGGATGGGTTTTCTTTAGATTAATGTCTGTATAAATTTGAGCATAAAATAGTTTTATAGGAATCAATTTGTTTGTACAATTTTACTTGTATCTTTAGTACAAAACTTATATTTGGTTGGTATTCTTCTTTGTATGACATGTAATACTGTTTCAAGTCTTTGTTCCAATGATGCTACATTGATCAAAACATGTGAAATTTGGATGAGAAGCAACGTTCTATAAATACCTCTACTTCCGATGCTCATAAAACACACGCAAACACACTTTTTTTTTAGTTATATATCAATTTGACCATGCATTAATATTTTTATAATGATTTGCATATTATTAACTCAATTTCCTATTTTTAAATTTCATTAGATCTTATTATCGATAGCTTTTCCGTGCATCGCACAAGTTGGCGATTAGTGACTAGTTTAAATAATACACATGGATAGTCTTATAAATCACTACGTAATGGGTTGGAAAAGATAGTTTCAAACCAGGTTGGAACCAAACTTTGTCCAATAACGAATATTTGAAAAATGATAAAGTTTAGCTTTAAACCAGTTTTAAGTTCTCTTCCTCCAATTCACTATGTGACGATTGAAGAGACCATCCACATTTAGTTTTAATCACATGGCCTTTTTAATAAGTCATGTGACGTTTTTAAATAACACATTTGAATTGTCTTATAAATCACCAAGTAGTGAATTGGAAGAGATAGTTTCAATCTAGTTTAAGGCTAAACTTGTTTCTTTGAAAAATATGGTGAACTAAAAAGATAATATGGAAAGAAACTTTATGCTGGTATTAGAGTATTGAATGCATACCACAGTTTTTCCATCTTCACCCGTGACAGTCTTAAAAGGATGCCAGCTGTGATCCCTAAGGTAATCTACCCACATTGAGCAAAGCTCTGCAGCTTTATCACTAGCTTCTTTTTCAGAATATTTACTAATAACTGCGTTATAGAATGGTCGAGAGTCAAGCTCTCCCATTCTCTTGATTCCAATATAAGAAGCACTTCCACATTTTCCTAAACTCTGCAATCAAGGTAAATTTAACTTTATAGAGGTTCCATAATCAAATGACATTACCTCATTGGTAACATAGTATAAACAACATTTAAACATCTCAATGTACACGTGTCTGTGTCAGCATCAAGAGAATACAAAAATTTAACAGAAATAAGATACCAAAATTACGGCAGTTCATCAAGTAAGATCAAAAGCTATTAAACTAGAAGTTTACATTGCATATGGACCCCCAGTTTAAAACGTTGTCTTCATCAATGAGCAGGTTCTAGCAATGAGCAGTTTAAATGTGTGAATAGTACTATGAGACTCATTTTTAATAAAAAAATTGATAAAAATTGAAAATTGTGAGACCTGTGAACAATGCTCAATACACTGTTCACTGGCTGAAAAGTCAAATAATGCTGCTATTGTTTAATGAACAGTAGCCGCACTACACCTGAAACGCTTGAAAACCAAAAAAAAAAACAGAAAACGCAAAACTCTCAAAACGCAAAACGCAGAGGCCCAATAGTATCCCCCAGAAAGATAACTGTCAAAATTCTGAAGATTGTTTGTTCTTGAGGAAAGATATACTTATATTTATTATCTCCTTTCGAATATCACTTAGTTCATCACTCATATTGATGTGCTGAACAGTCAGAGTTTGATTAATTGCTTTCATGTCCTGCAAATCTTCTTCATTCTGTTTTAAAGATGTAATTAAATGTTCTCGGATTAGTCAGCCTCTAAAATGAGATTTTCAGTTTGAAGATTACAAGTACTCGCAGACAAAATCGGACAACATTTTAGAAATACTTACTTTCAACAATTTCTTGTGAACTGCCTGCAATTTATCACTACTCTTTTTCGCTCTGGAGATAAGATCCTGATTAAGCGCTACCATGTCAGCAGAAGCTTTTTCCATCAGTTTCAAATCTAGTTCAATTGCTTTAATCTTTCT
The DNA here is from genome assembly GCA_019022515.1 of Quercus aquifolioides. Taxonomy (NCBI): domain Eukaryota; kingdom Viridiplantae; phylum Streptophyta; class Magnoliopsida; order Fagales; family Fagaceae; genus Quercus; species Quercus aquifolioides. Next base: position 5,330 of record JAFHAW010000053.1, read on the forward strand.
CTTGGCCCCCATATCCCTCTGCAATGAATAGCCGGTCAAATCTTAAAAGATAGAAGTAAGAAACATTTGGAATGGATAAAATGTATATATGAAATAATAACACTTAAAAATTCAGTTATCTGAGGTTACTAAATAAAGGGCACCTTCTGGTTGCTCAGCTTAACTCAAGGGGTAATGCTTCATAAACATAAAAGTTAAAACAAATCTCAATGCAACCATAAAGCTTAGTTTAGTTTCTCATTATATATATATACCCAAAAAGAAGAGAAAATATGAGACTCCAAATTTACATGATGAAACTTCTCTGTACTAGGGTTTTTTTTTTTTTTTTAACCAAACAAATACACACAAACACGAGGGAATAGGTACACTCACCTTTACACGATGAAACATCTCTGAACTAGTTATAATTTTTAGTAATTGGATAAACCAAGTACAACCATGTCAATTTTTGCTACACTCATAAAATGATTTGATCATAACAATTATGAACCATGAAAGTTCAAAATGGGTATGAAACACCCTTGAACGTTTAGACCCCAAAATACAAAAATATCAATTCAAGCTTTATATCAAACAATTAATGTGCATAATATGATAACAAGCTTATAACAGAATTGATACCACAATCTAAGTCAAATATAAACACATCCACAGCAGTAAATATAAGGCAAAGATAAAGGAAAGAAAGATGCAAACACACGGACAACACATGATGTGTTATCGAAGAGGAAACCGAAGTCCTCGGCGTAAAACCTCTCCGCCGCCCTCCAAGCGGTGATAAAATCTATTAAAGAATATAGTTGGGATACATGAACAGCAGAAGACCCTCCAAGTCTAATCTACCCAAGTACCTAAGCCCTCCAAGCTTCTTGCTCCAACGAGGTTACGCCGAATCTATTTCTTCTTTAGCTTCCCGGATTCTGCTACTTGACCATAGCATCAACCAATGTATATTGGTTCCTTCCAAACTGCTTCCCTCAGCACCAAATAAACCTTCTCACAGACGTGGGTGTGGTGAGATAAGGATTTGGCTAAAGACCTCTCAAGGGTATATCAATGGAGAGGAAGAGAGTAGAGGAATTTGTAGAGTTTCTTAGATGAAGATTGGGGATGAGGCAATCTTGTTTTGCTCTAGGGTTTTCTCTCACAAAATTCTCTCTGGAAGCTCTCTCAATATAATGGGTATAAGGGTGTATATATAGTAGGGTGAGAAGGGAATGCAAAACATCAGTTTTTGCCAAACAGGGCAATTTGGCGACTTGGTCTCGCGGCTTGTCCAAGTCGCGAGTTCCAGTCGCGACGTAACGGCCTGGCTAGCCTGGGACTTTTGTCCTGTAGCGTGACAGCTGGCGCGACCCTTCAGCTTCCCAGTGTGCCTCTCACGTGCCAGCTTTTGGCGGCTTGCCAGTCGCGATCCACCCGCGAGCCCTAGCCGCGAACCTCTGTTTTTCTTGCACACTCTTGAGCTTTTCTTCACATCTTCTCACACACTACTTTTACAATTTTCCCACCTAAATACAGGGTTACTAAGTGCTGAATTACAAGCAAATTGGTCACGGAATAAAGCCAATTAGATGGTTGATTAAATTCAACCTTACAAACCATATAAAAACCATTTGTGCATCTAAAAATATGGAATGACTATATAGTTATTTCCAAATTTTATAACTTACTCATTCTTATGAAAATAATTAAATCTTAACCCTTTGGAAAGGTAGAGTTTTTTTTGGGGGTCTCATCGATAAAAATCAAAGAATTTCTATCTATTTTTTCAATGAATTTTAAGATATCAAAAAGATATATCAACAACAAAAATTGTAGGAAAAATAAAAAAGAGTACAAATTAAAGCATAACTACACTACAAATGGTTGTAGACTCCTACCTCAATGCTTCTACAAGAATAAGCAGAAGAGAACTTCTAAACAAAAGACGAACTTAGTTATGGTTTTTAAAGGCTCTTCTGTTTTATAGAGTGCTTTGGAACTTGGAAATAGAGGTGAAAGAGGAAGATAATAAAGGTGGTAAGAATCTTTTGAGTTGGACTGTCAAATTGTCATGAAAGATTTGCATTACGTAATGACTCGCTGTTCTATGATGACTGAACCAATTGCAAAACATTTCGTACAGTCCAAGGCTTCAATTACAACTGAGCCTACAAAATCTTAAGAGGGGGGGGGGGGGGGGGGGGGGGGGGGGGGGGGGTTTCAACATGACATCATCACTCGAAATTAAATTATTTAAAACAATTTAACAACCGTTAAATTATTATAAATAAAATTTTTTAAGTCTTTTGACTGAATATTGTAAAAAATTGAGTTTATTTGTGATATAAGTATTGTTGGAAGTTATATGAGAAAGAGGGCGTTTGGTTTCAGCTGAAAGCTGCGTCCACGTTTTGTGCTTTTCATATTTTTTTTTTTTTCCTGCACGTGAACAGTAAAATCACATGATATTACTGTGCAGAGGACAAAAAACACTGTTCATGCACTGTTCACGCATTGTTCATGTACTGTTCACGGGTCCCACAACACTATTCACACATTTAAAAATTATTTTGCTACAGTGTTTTCAGTTTTCAGTTTCTGCAACAATAAGTTCAATCCAAACGGACCCAAAATGAGGAAAGAAGAAAATTTTGGTAATACCATTACCGAAATTCTAACAAAAAATACGAGAGAGGAGAGATAAATGATGTGATGGTTGGAGCGAGAAAAAATTTGAATTTTGGTAATGAAGTTACCGAAATTCCTGCTGCCCAGAAGTGCCCGAAGGAGAAGTGCTCAAAAGGGAAAAAACCAATTGTGGCAACTAAGTTACCGAAATTGTAGGGGAGTGAGGAGAGAGAGAAAAGGAATTTGGGCAACTAAGTTACCGAAAATGGGAGGAAAAAAAAATTGTGGCAACCAAGTAATTTTGGCAATGAAGTTGCCAAAAATGAGGAAAAAAATATTGTGGCAACGAAGTTGCCGAAATTGGAGGAAAGAAGATTTGGGCCGAAAATTGGAGGGGAAAAAAAAAATTGTGGCAGCCCATAAAAAGGAGAACAATTGATTTGTGGTAATGGAATTGCCGAAAATAGGAGGAAAAAAAATTTATGGCAATGGAGTCGCCGAAAATTGGAGGAGAGAGAGAGAGAGAATTGTCTAGGTAAAAAAAAAATTTGGATTCTTATTCTAAAAGGTACACATTTTCTTATTCTTTCCGTATGTCAGTAGTTTTTTTACCGAAGCAGTTTGGTTTGTGTGTATGTCATGTTCTTTCATTTCATCTTGTAAAAGTATTATTTGCATGATTTGCCCTATTAAACAAATAATTATAGATTCAAATACATTGATTCTTATTCTCAACAAAAAAAGAAAAGTAAATAGATTCTTGTTATGTGAAATTTGCATCCTATTTAAATAGTACTAATGTTACTGAAGTTTTCACAGTTCTTATTTTCTACTCTTTTTCCCCTAAAAATTCTATCAACTTTCTTCTCCACTCTTATTCCCCTCATAATTCTATCAACCATTTTCAATTTATGTGTGCCATACATTCTACAAACAACTATAAGGAACAAAACTTGCAAATTTTTATCCATTCTTTATCTCTTACAAGGTGAGTTACATCTCTTAAGTAGTTATTTTTCTTTTTATAATATTCATGTTGATATGTTTTAGGGGCATGACTAAGCATGAAAATCTTGTTTTTGTTAAATTATTTGTTCATGAAAATCTTGTTTTCGTATTATGTGTTTTGCAACATGAACTGATTTGTATGATATTTTTTAAATTATTTGTCCATGAATTCTTGCCTAAAATTTCATATAGCAAAAATATATTTCAAAATTGACATAGATTTTTCTTAAAGAAATACTTACTTTCTTAGTCTATAATAAACATGTATGTTATAAGAAAACCCAAAAAAAAAAAAAAAAAAAGGTTAATATATGCTCATAAATAAAAAATCTAAGTTTTAGGTATAATAATAATAACAATGAAAATTGTACGATATTAGAAATATTTATCTATTATTGTATGGATGCATGAGAACATTATATAATCTGTCTTATTTTAGAAGAAGCAAAATGAAGAGCTACATAAAATAATTAACATAACCATAACAGATCCTTCTAAATGTTAATGTTATGTTAAGTTACTTAAGAAAAGGGAAACAAAAAATAATTTTAACTACTATGATGGACAGTAATAAATTATCAATGAACCAATCCTCTTTAATAGAATTCTCTCAGCTCTAGCTATTTAAACATTGAATATTTTTAATGGATTACCTTCTTGTATTGCATTTTAATGGTTGTGTAGTGTTAATATATTAATACTATTGTTATGTTTTAGTGTGAATGGCAGAAAAGTTGTTCATTTTTCTCATCCATTCCGGTGGAATAATTAAACATGGCGAAAATTGGGTTTATTATGAAATGCTACCTTCTTCTATGCTTCCATTAAGCCGAGGTGTTACATTTGAAGATCTATGTGATGGAGTAGCATCCACCCTTCATATAAACAGAGAAGATTCAAAACTTACTATTTGATATAGATTTCCTTTTCAATGTCATCCACATCCTGCAATTTACTAGCAAGTTTTGGTAGAAGATGATAATGATGTCAATGCAATATTCGATATGTTAGGCTACCAATATGGATTTGTAGGTGCAGAGTTGTACGTGGGTGTAGAGCCCTTAAGAAGCCACTGAGATGTTTTTCCCATTCAATATGCCAACGAAGGACCGAGTGCATCGTTTAGTTATTCACACGGCAGGCATTTTCAAGATCCGTATGCCACTCATATTGGTCATTATTCTGAAGATGCGGCTCGTTCCCCAATCAACATAGGTGGTGCTGACTATTATGCTCCATACCATGTTGCAACTGAGGACCAACATGTTCCTTATCGGCAAATGAACACCAGTGATGCTAACTATGATAACCCAACTGAGTATGTCGCACCAGAGACTACTTGTTTTGAGTTTGAAGCTTAGTATGAACAAACCGCCACTCAGAGAGCTGCTAATGATCCCAATGATATGCACCGCATAACTACTACTACTCAAAATGCGATCCATACATTATCAGAAAGGATGTGGGCCATGGATAGTGATGACCAACTTGATAACGACGAGGTCCTTGATGATGTTGGAGATGAACAGGAGCTTCCCAATTAACCTAATCATGAAAACAGTCTAGCAATGGCATTCCATCAACCTTCATCACTAAGCTTTTCACAAAACACGTGGGATAATATGATTGATCCAACCCCACCGTTTGAAAAGCCCATTCAGAGTACTTGGGACCTTACCCAAGAGTTTTATGTGGGCTTGCTTTTTGCTGATAAGGATGAACTACAAGCTGCTGTTAAACAATATCACATCAAGAGGAACCAAACATTTAGTGTAAAAGAGTCAAATCCAATATGTTGGTCTGTAAGTTGCAAACATTGTTCTTGGCATTTTCGAGCATGCTTTTGGGCTACACATGGGTTCTCTGAGGTTAGGAAATACAATGGTCCACACACATGTACAGAGTCCACGCTCACACAAGATCACGAGCAATTAGATATCCATATTATTGAGAAAGAGTTTAGAGATATTGTCAAAAATGATCCAACCATAAAGATTTCTTCGCTTCAACAGACTCTTTACAATAAGTACCAATACCGACCTTCTTATTTTAAGGTGTGGGAGGCGAAACAAAAGGCGATTGGTAAAGCGTTTGATGATTGGGACAAATCTTACTAATTATTACTAAAATGGTTGAAAGCTTTGACTAATTCAAACCCAGGCAACAGGGTTGTTTGGAGAACATTATCTGCTACTGTGCCAGGCTATGCGATATTCAAGAGAGTGTTTTGGGCTTTTGGTCTATCAAATGAAGGTTTTCAACATTGTAGGCCAGTGATTAGTATAGATGGAACTTTCTTATATGGTAAGTACAGAAGTAAGTTACTGATTGCATTAACGTGGGATGGTGACAATAGACTTTTTCCACTTGCCTTTGCCATCGTGGAGGAGGAAATTGATGATAGCTGGAGTTGGTTTTTGTGTTGTATTAAGAATAATGTCACTAATCAGGATGAGTTATATGTCATATCTGATTGTCACCCTGGTATAATTTCAGCGATACGGACTATATGTTAATCGACACGTTGGTATCATTGTTTTTGCCTTCACCATGTGGCTAGCAATTTCAATCAACAAATTGGGAATAAAAACTTGAAGGCTATGGTAATGTGGGCAGGCATGGAGAATTAGGTACGAAAATATCAAATAACTAGGGATAGAATTATTCAATTAAATGCAAATGGTGATAAGTATTTAAGGTAAACCAGTGCAGAAGTGAACATTAGCACACGATGGTGGACATTGTTTTGGGGCAATGACCACAAACTTGTCTGAAAGTTTCAATGGTATTCTAAAGTGTACTAGAAATCAGCCAATAACTGCGTTAGTTGAACTTACATACTACTGTTGTGTAGCCTACTTTGCCAATTGGTATACCAAGGCACGCGCAGAGGTTACAACCAATGAACTCATTATAGCCTATGCAAATAATAAATTCAATAAATGGGAAAAAAAAGGCACCAAAGCATTCAATTATTGTGTTCAGTCATGAAGATGGTCTATTTGAAGTTAAAACACTAATAAACCCTAACTTTGCATACAGGGGTAATCATCGTGAGGTAAATATGAGGCAGAGAACTTGTAGTTGTCAAAAATGGTTGGTTTATAAGATTCCGTACTTACATGTCATTGCCGTGTGTAAATATCAAAGCATATTTGCAATGCAATATATCGACCGCTGCTACCATCTGGAAGAACAAGTTTCTTGTTATGCACCTAGATTTTGCTTGGTTCCAGATAGTGTACATTGGAATGAGCTTGATTTCCCGGTCTTGTATCCTAATGTCAATCTGTGTCGTGCAAAAGGTCGACCAAAATCAACAAGGCTTCAAAATGAAATGGATTTAGGGACAGAGCATCAACCAACACCATTGTGCAGTCTCTGTAGGCAAGAATGCCATAATAGAAGAACATGCCCCATTCGAACTGCAGCTGGCTCCACTAGTGGTCAAACTGAATGACCCAACATAAGTATTCAATCTACTTCAGTGGATTGGTTGGACCATTTTTTTTTTTTTTTAGGAGTTGGACTATATTGTTAGTTTGTATTATTTGAAAAAACAAGTTGGTACTAATTCCATTGACGCATATATGCTATGATGTTTTCTATCACTGCAAGTCGGATTGGGGTGTACGTTTATTTTTGTGTGTCTGTGTATATGTGTATAAATTGTGTATTACAGTTTAGGGGTTCAATAACACCTTAAAATGTATACTTTTTATGGAGTGCTTGGGTCATTTACCATGTTTGAAAGTTTCAAATAAGGAAATAAATCAAAGGGCCTCAATTTGAAGAGGAAAAATCAGATTTGAGCACTAATTAGTATTTTGGATGTATCTCTCTCCTCAAAAATTCAATTGACTCAAGACTGGATGGGTTGGAACCGTGACTTAAATATCTACAACTTTTCAGTTTTGAGTTTTTTGAAATTCATAATTTTTGAAGGCTGAAATTAACTCACAAGTTGCTGCTGTAAATTTGGACGAAAATTATATGGTGAAAGTTTTATTTTTCTTTGACACTTTTACAAGGGTTTGGAAGAGAGGCTGTGGAGAACGAAAATAGAAATGTACACCACAGTAGCCATCATGCAAAGGAAGAAAGATCAACTACAAAAATAGAAGTTTGACACTTTTTTTTTTACCTATTCTGCACCTACAGTTGTGGCTACACATACAGATTTTATGTTGAATTTGTAGGATTGGACAATTATATTAAATAGATGTATGATTAGATTAATTGGGCACTAATTTCAAATACCAAAATATGTGTACACATTTCTTATTTTTGCAAACGTCTTGTGGTTAGTAGTATAATATGATATGTATACTATCTGGGCATAATATTTTTTGCTACAATGATGCGTAAACAACAATAATACTTTAATATATTCTTAATAGACAGTCATTTTATAGGCGTAAATGCACTTTTGGTCCCTACATTTTGGGTCATTTCTCAATTTGGTCCCTAAACTGATTTTGCTCCTAAGTCAGTCCTTGATTTTTTAAAATCATTTTTAAAATGGTCCCTGTTGTCAACCTAATAACAGAAAAATCTGAGGTGGCAAACGGAGTGCATAGGTGGCATGTTAATCGCTAACGTGGCTAATAAAATAATATTAAAAATATTTATTTTGCTTTTAAAAATGACAAGTCAGCATTTTAATTAATAAAAAATAATAATTTTAAAAAAATTAAACTGAAAAAATTCAAAATCAAGCAAAAAAAAAAAACTTTTTCAATTTTAAATATTGAGAAAACAATTGGTAACAACTATTTCAATTTTTCTTGAACTTTCTTAAGAAAACATTAAGTTAACACCCCTTCTCATTCTAGGCTGGCGTGTTTGTGTTTGTGTTTGTATCTATTTCATTTTCTTCTTTCTTTTAAGATAAACCAAAAAAAAAAAAAATCAAAATCAAAATAACTTAAATAAATATTATTGGTGAGTGTTTGTGTCTGTATCTTTCTTCTTCTTCTTTTTTTTTTCTTTTTTTTTTTTAGATCCTCTCTTTCTTTGTCTCTTGGTGCGTATTTGTGTTTGTATCTTTCTTTTTCTTCTTTCTTTGTTCAAGCTTTCAATCCCTCTGTCTCTCTCTCTAAACCCGACTCTCTAATCTTTGGGTTTTTCTAATTTTCCGTGGAGTGGTCGATAATGGAGGTGGAGATCGGTGGTCAGGGTGGAGATCGTTGTGGTTGGGGTGGTCGAGGTGGAGATCGGTAATCCATGGGTCTTGGATTATGGGTTTGGTTGGAGATGGAGATGGAGATGGCTGGATTTGGTTGGAGAGGCTGAGTTTTTCTGGGTTTCAATGGGGGTAGGCTGTACTTCTGCCGAGTTGGAATAGGAAGACCATCGACTCCGGTGTACTCGGCGGCGGAAAGTTATCGTTTCCATCTCAACTGAACATGACGTCGTTTTCATACTGTTTAATTGACCGTGACTCGGATTGGGCTTCAACTAGGTGGATTTGGTGCTGTTGATGGTGAGTTGATGGTGGATTTGGTGTTGTTGATTGTGTTGGGATTTTTTGTGCTGAGATTGATTTTGAGTGGGTTAGTCAATTGGGTTTGTCTTGATTTTGAGAAGAACATGAAGAATGAAGTTCATGTTCTGGGTTAGAGGTTTCTGGGTTTGACATTTTTTTGGGTTAGAGTTTTGATTATTTTTCTTGGGTTGGTTTTCTCATGTGGGTTTGGGTTTGATGATTTTTTTCATGTTTTGGAGGTTTTGGTGGAGGATAGGGATTTTGTATGAAATTTTGCATTGTTCTGGGTTTGATTGTGCTCTTGTTATGGGTTTGATTGTTCTTGGATTCGGGAAGAACATGAAGAACAAGTTCTTGTGTTCTTACCTAAAAAATAATGAAAGCTATAATAATAATAATAATAATAATAAAATTAGATTTAAAAGTTTGTTTGTTTTTAATTTAGTTTGAATTAAATTGAAATTGAAAAATATAAATTATACTTATTTTTTTAATTACACTGACCTGGCTTTTTTTTTTTTTAATTCAGAAAATGCTGACGTGGCATTTAAAAAATACCAAATAAAATATTTTATTATTATTTTATTAGCCACGTCAGCGAGTAACATGCCACCTATGCACTCCGTTTGTCACCTCAAATTTTTCTGTTGCTGGGTTGACGGCAAGGACCATTTTAAAAACAATTTTAAAAAATCAAGGACTGACCTAGGAGCAAAATTAGTTTAGGGACCAAATCGAGAAATGACCCAAAATATAGGGACCAAAAGTGCATTTACACACATTTTATATTGATTAGTGATTGCCACGATGGGGTACATGAAGTTTTTGTTGTGTTCCACAACGTGGAGGATGCCTATTTACTCGTTGAGGGTTCCTTCATGCTTGCACAGGTACAACCGTCTTAGAAGAGCGATTTTTCCCCATGCGCCTTGGCTACGTTCTAATATCAAAATCTGTTTGATAATTACGACCTTCATCACTTTCATCATCTGATGACACCTCCATATCTTCTGCATCTTCCCCACTGTCCTCAATTGAGGCATCTTCCTCAGAGTCTGTTATGGAGGCCTCTTCCTCAGAGTTCGAAGCACATGCCCATGTATTTGGTGGCATGCAGAAATCACCAACATGAGGGGATGGTTGGGAAGTTTGTGGTGTGATAAACGAGTCATGTTGTTCATAGCTGTACTGCCCATGTGGATATGGATTATTGTGAAATGGATTAGACATGGGTTGGCCATCATATAAAGTTGGATACGAATGTTATGGGGAAGGGGATTGGCTATCCTAGTCATAATTGTATTGCCCAGAATAGGATGGAGGTGGCGATGGGTGATAGGAGGGAGGTGTTGAACTAGGTTGGGGATAATGGTCATAGTTATACAAACCCTCAAATCCTTGTCCTAGGGAAGTGGATGATCCAATCTATTGATATAAAGACATGCAGCACTCGTTGACACTAATTGGATTATACTCAATGAAGGTGCTCAGCTCATTACAGGCGGATGTTAATGGCCAAACTTCGGTAGAGCCGTACAGATTGTGCTGTGTAGAGGTGGATGGTTCGACTTCATCATTTCCGCGTTGTCCAAGTTGTGTAGAGGTGGACGAGTGGGTTTCAGTAGCGGTTTGTGGGTGTTGTCTTCCTTGGTGCCTCTGTCGTCACCCTCTCAGTAGGGACGGAGGAAATATTTGTTTTCATCGATAACTTCACTTGACTGAGGCTCTCTACTATTGCTGGAAGGACTTGTTGTGCAGTCAGGTCATTCCTCTGTTGGTTTGCAACAGCCATATTTAACATATTATTGATCTCAGTTTGCTGCCATATAAAACGAAAAAAAAAAAATTATTGATATTATTAAAATAGAAAAGCTATTTTTTTTTTTTTGTAAATAATTTGTTATCAATATTAGTGCAGTATTATTGAAAAAGCTAAAATAATAACCTGGTACAGATGGGCAGTCGCCTCTGGTGTCGTGAATAGGTGACCATGTTGATAGTACCATGTTGTCAGTAGGCCACTTTGGACATCTTTGCAGCAACCCAAACTGTTGTATGACTCTTTCTGGATGGTAATACTCCACAATTTGGAAGCAGAGCAATGGCGATGTTGTAGTCCATATATGTTTTTTTGCAAGACACCATGGATGCAAATAATTATTGTATGGTGTCCAAACAACCTGCAATTCCAATTACAATAACTATGTTATAATCGATCAAGACAATAATATAACTAGTAATTTAACCATTGATGCATTGTGACAACATATATTACCTATTCATTATGATGTGTGTCATGATTAGGACGGTAAGCACGTAGAACATGCGTTGGTGTGTGAGTAAAAGTTCTCTTGGTCACCCACCTATACACAATTAATTATTGCCACTGATTTTAGGGTTTGGAAGGATCAAGGATAAATGCTATAGTATACAATGTTGTATAGAAATAGAAAGTAAATATTATACCCGCAACTGTATGGGTCATCACCATATAAATTCGTTGGATTTATTGGAATTGGGGTCAGATATGGAAGATGCTCCCAAACCCATAATTGTAATATGAAAACAGAGCCTGCAACCTCCATGCTTTTTCTAATAGTAGCACAGCTCTTTATAAAGGAAAGCAAGTGTGGCACTACTCTAGCTATATTCCCTAACTACACCAAAGTTCGCTAACAATTGGAGAAAGCAGCAATGCAATATACTTTGGCTCTTATTTCCAAATAGTTAAGCCAAAACCTGGAATATGTATGCCCTAGCATACTGTTGGATTATTACAGCATTGGCACCCTTTAGTAGGTTTAAGAATGTATTCCTTACCCAAGTTATTTTAAGGCCACCATATTTCAATGCTGTTGCAGGTGGTGTAACCCCAAGTAAATTCTGACAAACTGTTTCCCAGTCCAAATTAGTGGGCCCGTACATTGCATTGCCATCAATAGGCAATCCTGTAATGATTGCTATATCCTATAGAGTGATCGACATTTCACAAGTAGGTAGGTGAAATTTATGGGTTTTAGATCACCATTACTCCACCAAAGAAGTGATAAGACCCCTATTAAGATCTATATGCGATAGGCAGGTGACACAGTATAGTTTACATTGATGCAAATATGGGGCAATACACTCGCCTAACTGCCAAGGGGGGGGGGGGTTGCAAACGGTTGGGGTCGCACTCGTAAGGTAGAAACCTGAATTTTTTTTTTTAAATGTACAATGTTATATTGGTAACGTACATATTATTCATGTAAATTGAATAATTGTAGATATTATTAGGGCATTAATAAATTTTGATCTCGCAACGTACATTGCCTTCCATTGCATCATTAGAGATGTGATATTGTTGTTAGGTTAGTAGAGAATGATCAAATGGCCTAGGCTCCATTTCGAATATATCCTACATTTAATGCTATAATGAGTTAAACCATGCAACATCCATTACCTCTATATTAGTAGGAAATTGTCTATAAATCAAACTAAATTAACCATTTTTTTTGGACTGAGATAACCTATATGACATTAATGAATTGACAATAAAGTACTATTAAGATCTTGGTCAACCCTAAATTAAATAGAATATAAGAAATTAATCATAATCATACTCATACTCATAATTGGAATGGAATCAACCCTAATTATCGTATTCTTAAATTCATACACACATAATATAAAGTATGGTGTAAGTGAAGATGCGTTTTCACAATATCTTTAATATATAAACACTGAGATTAAAAAATTACAATATCTGAAGGTATATTTTTTACAAACCATCTATATAAAAAATTACAAACTAAGAAAATAATTTCCAATTAAATTAGGGGGTTGAGAAGCTTACTGCATTCGCAATACAAATTGAAGGAATGTAGGAATTATAGAGTGATACTTGCAAGAAAAGAAAGAAAGAACAAAAAAACACAATCAGATAATCAAAAATATCTTCTAAAAAAAATATAATCCTAAATAAAAACAAAAGAACAATAATAAAAAATGATAAAATTAATATATAGTGACTACTATAGTTTTTTATGCTAAATATTAAATATAACTTACAAAGCTTGTAGTTCATAATAAAATTGAAAGAAACTCAAATAAGGATTTATGAAGAAATTTTTTTAATAATAATAATAATAATAATAGTTTTAGCAAAAATAATCATACACACAATAATTAGTATTAACTATAATATAACCATATACAATATAAATAATATATTAGCGTATAATATTTATAAAGCATATAATTAATTTTTATTTCCCAACCTATAACCACCCTAAAAAGTAAAGATTCAAGAAACTTAATACATTTTTATACCAACTAAACTTTAAAGAAAAAGAAACACAAATGTACGATTTATTGTACTAAATAATAATAATAATAATACACATACATATCTTTATTATAAACCAACAAACATATTATGCAATATATTTTGTCCAAGTAATAGATGTAATAATTGATAATAACAAAGTAAAATTGATTATAAAAAGATCACAATAATACAATTTATTACAGTTTTTGTGGTCATATAATAATAATAACAATAAATAATATTAAATCATTTCAAAATTAACAAAACACATATATAAATTTAATTAGAGAGTCAAGATGCTTACCACAATTGTGATACCAACTGAAAGAGTGAGAATTATAGAGTGACATTTGCAAACAACAAAAAAAAAAAAAAAAAAAAAAAAAAAATAGATAATAGTAAATAAACACAAAATAACAACAATACTGAAAAGTTTATGTGAATTAGTTTGACCCTTAAAAGAGTTCAAGATATTGTATTTATAATGATATCAACAAGATACTTGAGATTTGCTACAAGGCAATATTCTGCAATGAGTGAAAAATATTTGAATTTCAAAATAGACTATTCCTAACCTAAGTTAAAGGCAAACAAGCTATGCTGAAGTTATGGACATCAATTAAAAGATATTTGAAAATAAAGTATTCCTAGCCTAAAAGCATAATCTTTTTTTTTTTTTTTGAGAAGCACCTAAGTACGTCATAGGCTGATTATATGTTATTAACTACAAAATAATCAAATTCATATATGGTGACTATTATAATTTATTATGGTAAATTACAAATATAACTAAAAATGCTTGTAGTCCTAACCATAAAGAATTCATTAATCTAAAATTTGAATAATAACAACAGCAACAACAATAATCGTAATCATAATCATAGTCATACAAACAATATTAACTACAACAATATGATATTTTGTGATGCCAAAGTTCCTATTAAATTTTTCTCTCCCCTCCCTTACAATTTCAGCAACTTGGTTGCCATAAATTTTTTTTTCTCCCACTTTCGGCAATTTGGTTGCCAAAATTCCTATTAAATCCTCCCCTAGCTTCTAATATTTACAAAGCATATATTTATACAATAATAATAAATATGTTAATTTCTAGAGCTAACAAAGCAAAGCAAAAAACTCAACATTAACCCAAAACTTACAATCCTTAGTTTTGCACACTGGAGCAAAGTTGAAGAGTAATAAAACAATGAACAATTAGAAGTAAGTGAAACAATATGAAAAATGTAACTTTCTGTGAGGAGATGCATTGCAAAGAGTGATGCTGCATGCTGTCTTTTATAACGAGGAGCAGAAATAAAAAGACAAAAAAGAATCTGTACATGACATAGATTCTATGTGTGTGATATCAGTAGGTTTTATTGGGAATGAATAAAGAATATATTCTATGTACTTAAAGTCTTTGGAGAATAAGAATAAGGAAAAGGTGATTGACTCCTCCAATTTTCGGTGCCACAATTTTTTTTTTTTTTTTGACATGCCAAAATTCCTATTAAATTTTTCTCTCTCCTCCCTTACAACTTCGGCAATTTGGTTGCCATAATTCTTTTTTTTTTTCTCCCACTTTCGACAATTTGGCTGCCAAAATTTCTATTAAATTCTACCTATTTCAACAACTTGGTTGCCACAATATATATATATATATATATATATATATATATTTTCTCTCATTTTCGGCAACTGGGCTGCCACAATTTCTTTTTTTCTCCCCTACAATTTCGACAACTTGGTTGCCACAAATTTTTTTTCCTCCCATTTTCGGCAATTTAGTTGCCACAATTCATTTTTTCTCTCTCCTCACTCCCCTACAATTTCGGCAACTTGGTTGCCACAATTGGTTTTTTCCCTTTCGAGCACTTCTCCTTCGGGCACTTCTAGGCAGTAGGAATTTCGGTAACCTCATTACCAAAATTCAAATTTTTTCTCACTCCAACTATCACATCATTTCTCTCTCCTCTCTCATCCTTTTTTGTTAGAATTTTGGCAACGATGTTTCTAAAATCTGCTTCTTTCCTCACTTTGCCAAATAACTTCCAACAATTCTCATATCACTAATAAACTCACTTTTTTGCAATATTTGGCCAAAAGACTCTGCCGGGTTTTATGTTTGGCAAAAATTATTTTTGCCAACTTATTTTACTATTTAGTTTATTTTTCCTACTATTCATGGGTCATACTACACTTTTTGATACTATTCATGGGTCCCACTATATTATTTGAGTTAACTTTTACCTTTATTTATAATACTTTCAGCAAAAAGTTTTCAATTTCAGTAAAATAAGTGGATCCCAAATGAACTCTCAAAAGTTCATAGTCATTTTTTAAGAGTGAGTTCAAATGAGTTGGCTGATTTTTTTTTTTTTTTTTTTTTTTTTTTTATATCTATTTTAATATAAGATATTACTTTTTTATTTTTTATATTTATGTACTCAATTTATCAATTTATCTATTTATATTACATTTTATTCAGAATCCTCACGAGTCCTCCTACGAGCCTGCAGTCGCTTCTCCGGTCTGGCCCTTGTAAGTCATCGCCCACCGAATCTTTTAGCTTTCTCTTCGGCCAACCGTTTCACTTAAGTACCATGGGGAAACTCGAGTACATGATGGATAGCCCTGAGCAAATAGAGGCGTTTAGGACCGCGTACCGCATACCCCCTAACGTGGGTGTGAGGTATTGCCCCCCAGAAAAAATACTAACACACCGGCAGACGGGAGAGGTGGTTATCCCTCTCATCGCCTTCAAAGAAGGGGGAATGACAATCCCCATGGGCCCCATCACCGCCAGTTACCTTCGGAACCATAGGCTTACTCCCTGGCAGTGCGCGCCCAACATGTTTAGGATCCTAGGAGCGATTGAGGACCTTGAGCGCCATTTGGGGTTGGGACTCACCTGGCTTGACGTGGTACATATGTACGAATGCCATAGCCAGCGAGATGCTGGGTACTACTTAAAATCCCGGTCGGATGTTGTCAGGCTCATTTCCTGCCTTCCCAAATCCAACAAAGGGATGAAAGACGACTATGTGATCGTCTCGGGCGCCTGGCGCAACGGCCCTGGTTGCCCAACCAAGCCTGGGAAGCCAGGTGTGACATGTAGATTTAGGCGCACTGACCATAGACTTAGGGCTCTTTTAACTGTCTTTGATTTCTCTTCAGTCTTTATTTCTGAGTTTCTAACCATTTTATCTTTTTACTTGCAACAGATAAGAACCAAGTTTCTCCTCGGCTCAGCCTAACGAATATCGTTGCCCTCAACTACCTTTTAAGGTCGGAGATCTTCGTGAGCGAGGACGGGCAACTACGATCTGCTCCCCTTATTCTCGGATATAAAGCGAAGTCAAAGGGTTTTCAACCGGTCGGCAACGCAATCGTCCAAGGAGATCATCGCCTTGCGCGTATCAACGTTGGTCGGAAGGGTTTCTTGGCGCCAGACGATCTTGAGCCTGTACCCCGTCCAATTCCTCGGGCTGCGCCTCCCCTTATCCAACCACTCCAGCAAGTTCCCCTCGGACAAGAGATTGAAGGTGAGGGGGCTGGCTCTTCCACTTCCTCGCTTGAAGAACAAATAGACGAATTTCGGTTTGAGGGAGAAGCTTCAAGGGTAAACCAGGTGGTAGAGATCTCAGACGCTGAGGAAGAAGCCTGCGAGCAATCAGGCGCCCAACTTAACTTGTTAGCCACCCATTCAGAAGACTCCTCGGACGACGATATGGATCTGAAGAATTTGATGAAGGGTAGAGGCAAAAAGTCCGACCCGAAAGATGCCGGGACATCTAAGACGCTGGTGACACTTCCTCCGGCGCCTACCCAGATCCCCGACCCAAGCTTAAAACCCATGCTAAAACTGCAGAAGAAGAGACCCCACACTGAGGTTGAGGAAAAACAGGTGCCACCAACCAAGGGGGCCAAGCAGCAAAAGGTGGCACAGGACAACCGAAGTCACAGGGCTCCGTCTACTGAAAGCAGAGACGAGGGCACAGTGGCAGAGGTGCGCCGAGGAGGAGGGGGACCGCGGATTTGGTCTCCAAAATTGGAGTTGGAGGGCGCCCCAATCCTCTGGGAGACCTCCCTCAGGAATTATGATGGGGGGAGGGCCGGCTACGTTGCTGAGGCCCTGCAGCAACCACTTCTCCTCCCTCATGACATGGAGTCCTTCAGGCGCTTCAACCAGGCGGAGCTCTTTCGATCTCTCAAGAGGGATTTAGCCATCGTAAGTAACCTCAATCCGATTAGCTGACTCACTGATTTTTGCCTCCCATTTTTCTGCGTTTGACCTTTAGAGTTTCCATCATGCAGGTCACTCAGCAGATTTACGTAGCCGAGGAGTGGGACAAGAAGAATCGCCTTGAAACCCAGGCGGCGTTCTGCTCCCGAGACGAGGCGGAGAAATCTCTGGGCCAACTGAAGGACGATTATACCCGTCTGTCCGGGGAGCTCGCGGAGATGACCAGCCAGAAGAAAAGCCTTGACGCTGGGATAAAGAATGTTGAGAAGCAGGTTGAGGACCAGCGTAAGTTGCTAAAGGCGGCAGAGGCCAATCTGAAGACCGAGAGGGAGCTGGTAAACGGGCTAAGGGATGAACTCCGAAGAGCCAAAGACAGCGTCCGATATGCCGAGGAGAAAGCCCAGTTGGCCCAGGAGGCGACTGAGGCTGAAAAGAAGACAGCTTACCAGCTGGGGGTAGAGACGGCCACGTCCCAGCTTCTAGAGCAGTTCGCCTCGGTCAGCCGAGATTACTGCAACATAAGTTGGGGCAAAGCCCTGGATGCAGCTGGAGTCCCTGCCGACTCGGAGCTGAGGCTGCCTGGGAGCATATACTATGATCCTGATATCCGAGAGATCCCAGGAACTGATCTCCCTCCTGTTCCCCAGCTTCCAGAGGCTTCAGAGCCAACTTTGGTCAGCCATGCTCCTCCACTCACTCTTGGTGCAAGCAAGGAAACTGGTCAGCCAAGCGGCAAGGATAAGCCAGCCGAACCAGCCAAAGAGAAAGGCCAAGGGTCAGGCGAAGAGAAAATTCCTTCTGAGCCCAAGGACCGAGCCCCTGACACAACTGCTCGGATAGGCCAGGCTGCTGACCCCGTGCTCCCTTCAGCAAAAGAATAGACGTATAGGGCTTTTACTTTTTGCACCTGTGCTTTCTTTTGTTTTGTCCGAAGAATTGTAAACCATACTTTTATTTATGAAATAGATTTTCATTTGTCTATGATGTTTTAAATACCTGCCTTACTAATTACTACTGTCACATACAACTGTACATTGCACTTATAACCAAATAATGCAAATAAATCTGCTTGATACATCATACTTATGGTGTAAGTAACCAAAATTAATATTGAAAAGGATAGGCCTAGCAAGAGTTAATGATGATTTGCATGTCTTTTCAAGTTAAACATATGTTATTATTCCTCGGCTTCAAACTAAACACAACTAGGGGAAGCATTTATAAATTAGAAATAATTTAAACGCGATTAGGAGTTTTAGCACTAAGCCCCTGTGACACCGGCCGCGTGGGGGTATTGACTAACCTGTCGCTTAATTATAGAATTCGAATGTACTCGTGTTAACTAACCCTAGTCATCTGGTCCGAGGACTGCAGGCATGACTGGATTTAAGTATAAACGCGAACCGCACCGGAGTGTTAACTAACCCTAGTCATCTGGTCCGAGGACTACAGGCATGACTGGATTTAAGTTTAAACACTAGAACCGCAACTGAGTGCTAACTAACCCAAATCATCTGGTCCGAGGACTACAGGCATGATTGGATTTAAGTTTAAACACTATAGAACTGTAACTGAGTGCTAACTAACCCAAATCATCTGGTCCGAGGACTACAGGCATGATTGGATTTAAGTTTAAACACTAGAGAACTGTAACCGAGTGCTAACTAACCCAAATCATCTGGTCCGAGGACTACAGGCATGATTGGATTTAAGTTTAAACACTATAGAACTGTAACCGAGTGCTAACTAACCCAAATCATCTGGTCCGAGGACTACAGGCATGATTGGATTTAAGTTTAAACACTATAGAACTGTAACTGAGTGCTAACTAACCCAAATCATCTGGTCCGAGGACTACAGGCATGATTGGATTTAAGTTTAAACACTTGAGCTAACGGTGTTAACTAACCCTAATCATCTGGTCCGAGGACTACAGGCATGATTGGATTTAAGTTTAAACACTTAAGCTGGTGGCGAATGAGTGTTAACTAACCCTAATCATCTGGTCCGAGGACTACAGGCATGATCGGATTTAAGTTTAAACACTTGAGAGAGAGTGATGAATGAGTGCTAACTAACCCTAATCATCTGGTCCGAGGACTACAGGCATGATTGGATTTAAGTTTAAACACTTGAGAGAAAACTTTACGCAGCGAATTGGTATATCAATTGAAGAGAAGACTTGATTAATAGAGGTACCTCTTGAGGTTATTTACATTCCAAGGGCGAGGGATTACATGACTATCCAAGTCTTCTAAGAAATATGCTCCAATACCAGCGCCTGAAGTGATACGATATGGTCCTTCC
The DNA here is from genome assembly GCA_019022515.1 of Quercus aquifolioides. NCBI lineage: Eukaryota > Viridiplantae > Streptophyta > Magnoliopsida > Fagales > Fagaceae > Quercus > Quercus aquifolioides. The sequence continues at coordinate 25,301 of JAFHAW010000053.1, forward strand.
CAATTGGGTCCTAATTTTCCCCAAGCTGGGTTCTTCGCGGTGCCCACAACTTTCCTCAGCACTAGATCACCGGGCTCTAAAGGCCTCAGCTTCACGTTAGCGTCGTAGCCTTGTCTGAGCTTTTGTTGGTAGTGTGCCAGTCGAACCATTGCGTTCTCCCTTCTTTCTTCAATCAAGTCTAAGCTCTTCTGTAGCTGCTCGTCGTTGTCGGCTGGACTGAATGAGCTAGTTCTTAGTGTTGGGAACCCTGTTTCCAGAGGAATGACAGCCTCAGCCCCATAGGTCATCGAGAAGGGGGTCTCTCCAGTAGACCTGCGGGGCGTAGTTCTGTAAGCCCAAAGCACATGTGGCAACTCTTCTACCCATTTGCCCTTTGCATCATCTAGCCTCTTCTTTAAGCCATTCAGTATGACCTTGTTGGAAGCTTCTGCTTGGCCATTACCCTGGGGATAGGCTGGAGTGGAGTATCTGTTCGTAATTCCCAGCTCACTGCAGTAATTCCTGAATGCCTTGCTGTCGAACTGTAAACCGTTGTCCGAGATGAGGGTGTGAGGAACTCCAAACCGTGTGACAATGTTCTTCCACACGAACTTTTGCACATCAATGTCTCTGATATTGGCTAGCGGCTCAGCTTCAACCCACTTGGTGAAATAGTCTGTTCCGACCAGGAGGTATTTCTTGTTTCCTGCAGCTTTGGGGAAGGGTCCCACAATATCCAAGCCCCACTGGGCAAAGGGCCATGGGCTAGATAGTGGATTAAGGTTTCCCCCTGGCTGGTGAATGTTTGGAGCGAAGCGCTGACATTGATCGCACTTTTTGACGTATTCGTGTGCCTCCTTCTGCATGTTAGGCCACCAATAGCCTTGGGTGAGGGCTCGGTGAGCCAAGGACCTGCCTCCAGTGTGGCTCCCACAAATTCCTTCGTGCAGCTCTTCTAGCAGTGCCTCAGTCGCCTCGAGATGTACGCATAACAAATATGGTCCCGAATAGGAGCGTTTGTATAGTTTCTGATCTTCGGACAACCAGAACTTAGTCGCCTTCCTCCGAACTTTATCGGCTTCTCCCTTCTCTTCCGGCAATATATTTTCTTTGATAAATTTGACTAAAGGGTCCATCCAGCACGGCCCGGCCCTGATCTGGTGAACCTGGACTCCCCCTGACTTCGTTCGTCTCTGTAGGACTGTGCAGGTCCTCAACGAGGATGACTCTCGGCAGGTCTTGCGCCGAAGAGGTGGCAAGCGTGGCCAAGGAGTCAGCATGTGAGTTGCCACTCCTGGGGATGTGCAGCAAACTGAAAAATTCAAACTCTGATTGCAGGTGTTTAACACGACCCAAGTATCCCTGCATTCTTTCGTCCTTTGCCTCGAACTCGCCTTGTACTTGACCTACTACCAGTCTTGAGTCCGAGAACAGCTCCACGGACTTCCCACCCATTCTACGGACCATAGTCATCCCCATCAGTAGGGCCTCATACTCTGCTTCATTATTCGTTGCCGAGAAGTCCAACCTTAGCGATTTCTCGATAATGATTTTCTCGGGGGATATCAATACTAGCCCAACTCCAGAGCCTCTTTGGTTTGCCGCGCCATCGACATACACTTCCCAATGGGAGGGATTCTGTTGAGAGACCATGCCAACTGATTTTTCATCCATGCCCGACGTGGGCTTCACCTCTTCTAGCTGGGGCTCCGTGAACTCAGCCACCAAATCTGCGAGGACCTGTCCCTTGACCGATGTGCGGGGCATATATTTTATATCGAAAGCCCCTAAGATTGTACCCCACTTGGCGATCCGACCAGTGTAATCGGCACTTCGGAGTATGGCTTTGAATGGGAGTTGTGTGAGAACGATCACCGTGTGGGCTTGGAAGTAGTGAGGTAGCTTCCGTGTGCCAAGCACTACTGCTAAGATAGCCTTCTCCAGTGGTAAGTAACGAATCTCAGCCTCATGCAGCGACTTGCTTACGTAATAGACGGGCCTTTGTACACCAGAGTCCGACCGTATCAACACTAGGCTCACCGCATAGGGAGCTACAGCGATGTAGGCGAACAGTACCTCGTCTGGCTCAGGACTGGACATGATTGGTGGCCGAGAAAGATAATCCTTGAGCTGCTGGAACGCCAAAGCACATTCCTCAGTCCATTCGAATCCCTTCCACTTGTTGAGTAGAGAGAAAAAGGGCCGACACCTGTCTGCTGATCTAGAGATGAACCGATTGAGGGCGGCAGTCATTCCAGTCAGTTTTTGAACTTCCTTAGGATTCCGAGGAGCTCGGAGGTTGTTGATGGCCTTTATCTGGTCGGGGTTGACCTCAATTCCTCTGTGGGTGACCATGTATCCCAAGAACTTGCCGGATCCCACCCCAAACGAGCACTTAGAGGCATTTAGTCGTAGCTTGTATTTCCGTAGAACCTTAAAAGTACTTTCAAGGTCTTTCACATGCTCGGCTATAACTTTGCTCTTCACCACCATGTCATCTATGTAAATCTCGATGTTCTTGCCCAGCTGTGGCTCGAACATCCTCGTCATCATCCTCTGGTAGGTAGCTCCCGCGTTCTTCAGGCCGAACGGCATCACTTTATAGTGGTAGTTGCCAATAGGGGTGACAAAAGCAGTTTTCTTCTGGTCCTCCAGGGCTAATGGTATCTGGTGGTAGCCTTGGAAGGCGTCCAGGAAGCTCATCCGAGGGTGGCCGACAGTGGCATCAACCAGCTGATCGATTTTCGGCATAGGGAACGGGTCTTTGGGGCATGCCCTATTCAGGTCCGTGAAGTCAACGCATACTCGCCACTTCCCACTCTTCTTCTTCACCACCACGGTATTCGCTAACCATTCGGGATAAAAAACCTCTTTGATAGCCCCAGCTGCTTTGAGTTTCGCCACCTCGTCCCTCACTGCGTCGGCATGCTCCTTGGATGGGCGCCGAATAGGTTGCTGCTTGGGGGTGACCAGTGGATTCACCTTCAAATGATGGCATATGAACTCCGGGTCCACCCCTGGGGCCTCGTAAGCACTCCAGGCAAACACGTCGAGATTTTGCTTGAGGAACTCAATCAGCTCCTCCTTCTCTTGAAGAGGCAGCTGAGATCCGACTTGAAAGAACCTGTCAGGATCATCTCCAATGATCACTTTCGTCAGATCCTCACACCGAGTGCTTTCATCTGGTTCTTCAAAGGGCAGTCCCCGGGACTGTAGTTGCTATAAATTCCTTCCAGCTCCGTCCGAGGACTCGGCCGGGGCCTCATGCTGAATGGCGGCTACCAGGCACTGTCTAGCAACAGACTGGTCTCCTCGGATTTCATGTACCTGTCCTCCTGATGGATATTTGACCTTCTGGTGCAAAGTAGAGGGGACAACCCCAAGTGCGTGAATCCAAGGTCTGCCTACGAGTGCCGTGTAGGGCGAATATGCGTCCACGACGATAAAATCCAACTCCACCACCTCGGAGCCGGACTGCACAGGTAAGCGTATCCGGCCTTTCGGGATGACAGGCCTTCCTTCAAAGGTGAATAAGGGGGAATCGTACGGCGTCAGGTCCTGGGGTTTTAGGCCTAGGCCCTTGTAGAGGTCCGGGTACATTATCTCCACGGCACTGCCCTGGTCCACCATTACCCTCTTTACATCGTACCCTCCTATTCTGAGGGTGATGACTAGTGCATCATCATGGGGTTGGATGGTGCCGATCATGTCCTCGTCCGAGAATCCCATAACCAGCGGGGCACCAGACCTAGCTCTCTTCGGTCCTCGGCTCGACTCCCCTGCGGGTGGTCGGCCTACTGACATAACTTTCAAAGGCCAGGATCCTGTTCTCCCCGGCGCAGCGAAGACGACGTTTATAGTCCCAAGCGGTGGCTTTGAGGGGTCGTCCCTGCGTGACCCTGAGCCTGTCTGCCCTCGGCCGCTGGAGGGGTGCAGAAGATGTTTCAGTTTACCATCGCGGACCAACTGGCCCAGGTGATCCCACAGACTCCTACAATCTTCCGTTGTATGCCCATGGTCTTGATGGTACTGGCAGTAGAGATTATGGTTGCGTCTCTCGGGGTTTCCTACCATCTTGTTCGGCCACCTGAAGAATGATTCATTCTTAATCTTTTCCAAGACCTGATGCACTGGCTCTTTGAACACGGTGTTGACCGATTGAGGATTCATCGATCCTGATTGTCCGGCAAAATCCCTCCGCGGTTTATTGTAATTGTACCGGTCCGACCGCGAATCTCTCCTCTCCTGAGGGATAATCTTATCCTTTCCCTTGCCCTGCTGCTGATCTTCTTCAACCCTCTTATACTTCTCTATGCGGTCCATTAGTTGACGCACGTTTGCGACTGGTTTGCCAGATAAGGATCCCCTCAAACCGTGGTCAGTAGGGAGGCCGAGCTTGAACGTGCTGAGGGCCATTGCATCGTTGTTGCCCTCTACCTCATTGAACATCTCCCAATATCTGTCTGAATATGCCTTCAAGGACTCGCCTTCCTGCATGGACAAGGATAGCAGGGAAGAGAGAGGCCTGGCCACTCTTCGGCACGCAACAAAACGGGAGCCGAATGCCTGAGTGAGCTCTTTGAAGGAGTTGATGGAGCCCGCCTTCAAACCATCAAACCATCTCATAGCAACGGGCCCAAGACTGGAAGGGAAAACCTTGCACATCAGAGCTTCATCTCTGGAGTAGACAGCCATCCTCTGGTTAAAATGACTCACATGCTCCACGGGGTCAGTTTTACCATTGTAGACGGTGAACGTTGGCTGGTTAAAGCGCCGAGGGAGTCTGGCCTCCTCTATCCTGCGCGTGAAGGGTGATCTAGATATCTGATTTAGAGCCCTGCTCATGGCATCGTTCTCCACGTCCTCGCGTGATGGGCTCCTACGCTCCCTTTTACGATGGGACTCCTCTACATAGGTGTAGGACTCGCTAGCTGGTGTCTTAGACTTACGTTGATAAGAGACGTCCTGCTCATCATCAAGATCATCTTCAGAGTACGAGGAAGCCCGCTTCCTCTTTGCGTGTCGCAACTCCCTCTTTAGTTTTTCCACTTCCAGTTGTAAGTCACGGTTCTTCTCTGCATGGGACATGTGACTCTCGCTCTGTGATTGGCTCTGGCTAAGGCGCACAGTGTGTACACTGCCCTCACGGTTTTGTCTCCTCTCTAAGTTGCCAAAACGGTCCACGTGTTGGGATGCCCTGGATTCTGCTTGTTGTTCACCTTGTTCTGCCATTATCAACTGTTTATTTCACTCTTGCACAAGCTTTTCCCACAGACGGCGCCAATTGTAGGGTCAGATTCTGCTGCCCAAGCCCAAGAAGATGTGGATTTGGAGCCCACCGAACTCAAAACAATAAATTTGTAGAGAGTGGGTGAAAAAGCTAGGCTAATAATGAAAATAACAGTATTAAACGGCAATGATGACAGGAAGACTTGAATTAATATGTGCTCGGACAGTGGTGAATGTCTCGTCCGAGGAGGTGATTTTCCTTGATGAACTTAGGTTACAAATGCTGGAGCTACAGTAAAATAATATGCTCTTCTCTCTCTCTTCTTTTGATCCCCCTATCAGAGACCTCTTTCTCTCTTATATAGTGCTGCCTTTCTACATCTCCACCGTCCACTTGTTCACCATCTGGGCGCCCACTTGAGTGCATGTCCCATCACACTCCCCCTTTAGCCCTGTCTGAGTGGCGGTAGCTGAGGATGCATTGTTCAGGGGTCTTCTCCACATAAATGCGGCCAGGAGGGTAGGTGCAGTGCATTGAATGCGGTGGTTGAAGTCTGTCTCCTTGATATTTCTCTGTTCCTGTCACCTTCTTGTGTGTCCGAAGTCCCTTTTCTCCCTTAACACTTGTCAAACAGATCGCTTGACACGTGCCGGACAAAAACCCCGTCGGATCCAAGGGTATCGGTCTCCTCGGACGTATGAGCATCTCCTCGGACAGTGCACGTGCTCATCCGCGGACATTCTCCTTTCACATGGGCCTCTGACTGTGTCCTGGTATCCTCGGACGAACAGTGGTCCTCGGATAGGGCCTTGGGCCCAATAAGTTGGGTTGGGCTTTTCTCCCCCACACTAACAGTAAGGTTTAAGGGAACCTAAACCTCCAAGTTAGACGGGTTCACACTCTTTGATTTGGAAAATCATTATTATCTTTATTTAGTGTCCATACATGAATTTATACAAGATTAATTTCATTCCAAATAAAGATAAACACTAATTTCACGCTCCCCTGTGTGTGTGTGTTTGTTTTCCCAAAAAAATAAATAAATAAATAAAGTTACGCTTTTAACCCTTAAAATTTGGTAGTGTTTTAATTTCAATATCTAAAGTTTGAGATTTTACATTTTGATCAACCAAGTTTGGTTTTATATTCAAAATGCTCATTTCTTCCAACTTTGTGACTAATTTGGAGAAAGAGGAAATTGTTTTTTTAGACTTGACGACTAAGAGGCTGTTTAGTTCACTAGTTTTCATGACTCAATTCTCTGTTTTCATAACTCAATTCTCAAAAATGGTGGGACTCATAAATACTCGTTTGCCTGCACAATTTCTTTGTTTTCATAACTCTGTTTCCAACACTCAATTCTCTACTTTTTGAGTTATGAGTTGTGAAAATTGAAAACAACTTTTGGCTATTTTCAGTTTTCAATTCTCATAACTCAATGACATTTTTGTAATTAAACACATATGAGGGACCCACAAACAGTACCAGCCGCACCTTTTGACCACCTTTTGACTTTTTTTTTTTTTCATTTCTTCTCCTAGGTGGGTTGGCTGTTCGGTTCTTTTCTTTCTTTTTCTTTTTTTTTTTCACTGGATTCGGTGAGGTTAGGTACTTCAAAAAAAAAAAAAAAAAAAAAACTGCAACAGTGATAGGTATGAGGCCCACAAATAGTGTGAAAAATATTGAGTGATGGGAAGTGAGTGATAGTGTCAAACAAACATGGTATTTTAGAGTGATAAGTGATGAGTAATGAGTCATGAGTGATGAGTGATGAAAATTGAGTGACTAAAAAAAAGCATCCAAACAGCCTCTAAATAAAACACAATCAAACTTGATAGACCAAAATAAAAAATCTTAAAGATAAAGGTCTAAAATGAAAATAACCCCATACTTCAAGGGTCAAAACTCAAAGGTATAATTTACTTAATCTTTATTTACTATTTTATTTAAATGCATCATGACAAATTCCTAATTTTATCTTAAAAGTATAATTAATTTTAATCTAAAATGTCGTTCTTCTGGAGTTGATACTCCCATTTTATACGTTCTTGAAGCCTTTTATTATGCAATTACATGCATTATTGTTGAGTGAAAATACACTTTGAGGCTTAGTTTTGCTTGAAGTAAACCAATTGATTATCTCTTATGTTTGTGATTTGCTCATTGGTGAGGTTATAACAATTAGTATTAGAGCCAAGTTAATAGACAATGAATTGAGCAGCTAGAAGCTGAATTTGGGGTAAAAATAAATAAATAAATAAAACTGATAGCAATGCACTCTTAAGTAGATGTGAGAGATGTTCTTCATACTGAACGCTCATCTTGATTAACTTATAAATAAGGGTTGTGATCAGATTGAAGATTTGCACAACCAAAAAAAAAAAAAGACAAAACACTGGCCAAACTAATTTCAATCGACTTACACGCAGTCAACATAGTGATGAAACTGCATAATCTAAATAAATCAAGGCATCTCAATGGCCAAACTACTCAAAAACCTAAGCAATTCACTCAGCACAATAACCCCAAAGCAAGCTAGACTTAATTTTAATTTGTCCACTTTAATTGCTGTGATATTCTTGCTATTCGAATTTGAAGATTGTAGACCTTTCCAAAGGGGGTAAGGTTTGGGTCCAGTGTCCAGTTGCATTGGATCCGTTGAGATTATAACACGTGTCTACTTTTGAACACGTGTCACCTCTTAATGGGTCCAGTGCACTACATGCACTGGACCTAAGCCTCACCCTTTTAAAGGTTAGACAATAGAAAAATTACGGAGAGAATGCCAAGTGCCATCAATTTATCTTACTCATACCAGCTGAAACAATTACAATTAGCAAAGAACAAAGACTACTGTTGAATAAACCAAATAACAGTTGCTTTGAAAAAGAAGCACGAGACTTCCTCAGTTCCCTGAAAAACCTGCAGAAGGATGAACAGTTGAACCTTTAATTCATTTTTAAATAACATGAAATTCTATCTAATTCATTTTACAATCAGATACTCTGACACATTGAGTACACCCCATACACGTATCATAATTTTTACTGAATGTGACATTGGATATATAATTTTCTGAACATCATAAATTTTCAATCTAGTAGAAATGAAGTATAAATTAACATTAGACACCAGATGAATCAATGATTTACCAGAATTTTCAAATAATCTGATTCTGGATCAATTCATGCTAGAGGGTCAAGATGCTTTGATTTCTTACATTTTTTGTAAACAAAATCACTATATTATGCATCATCCACAATAATAAATATAATTAGCCTTGATAAATAAATATTATAATGGAAGAGCTAGAACTGTCTCATACCATTTAAAGTCTTATGTTTAACAAGCACGTATATGGATGAAGTCATGAAGTTCATGCAGCTCCTTTGTTGCAGTTGCGGCTCTCCTGGCTCTCAAGCAGGCTGTCCACCATCGCCTCTCCTATGACTCCATTTCCGTGATTGAAGTCCTCTAGCATCCTTTAGTCAATGTACCAGATTTTAGTACTCCTTTTTTGTCAACCATTTTCGCTTAACTTAATTCCCTATCATGTAGGGATTTTTCAATTTCTAAACAGAAATATTAGCCGTTTAGCCCCACAATATTGCATGTTGGCATGCCCATTGAAAATGGGATGGGCCCCTTAATATATCTCTTCTCTTCAAGATTGGGACATGCCCCAAGTCTCTAGATGTGGTTTTGGGCATATTCCTCTTTTGCCTTGATTTGTAATTTTAATTACAAAAAAAATTACATATAGATTCCATATAACAAAAATGCAAGTCAATGTACGAATCATGCATGAAGTAAACACACAAATTACACCTTCAAATACCATAAGAGTGAAATGAGCACTGTACCCAAGAAAAAATATAAGAGAGGTACTGTTCATGTAATAGGTGTGGAAAAAAATGTCTAATCTTCCTTACTTTCTTAAATTTTTTCTTCCCTCTTTGACAGTAAGCTATGAAGTTTCACGTTGCCTGTTAATGTAACATAAATTCACTTTTCATTATTATTACTAAGATTTACAAATAAAATTTACATTCTAATCATGTCCATAGTTTTCACTGTAAAACTACTAACCTTCGGTTCCTCTTTTGTTTGGGCTTTTCCCAATGCTTCAGTATGTATGATACTACCTCTTTCAGTGAGGCCTTCCTACCTTCTTCGTAATTCCATAGCTCTGATATTACATACCCACCACTTGGGTTGTACTCATTCTTTTCTGTCAAGGCTGTGGTCACTGCCTCATAAAGCTCATCACCATACTCATCTTTTAGACCTTTCAATTTCTCATCGTCTTCATTAATTATATTCTGCACAATCCAATATAAAGTTATAAACCATCAGTAAAAATCTGACAGAAGGAGAAGCAAAGAAAGGAGCATTTGGTGCAAATTAAATAAGAAAAAATTGAAGGCAGAAGTTCAAGCTAGCAGGAAAACAGTCATGGAGATATTTTGCAGTTCTAATAAATGGTTGAATAATATGGTGAGCTAAACTGCAAATAAATAAATTATTTATAATGGTGTTAAATAATCAAGAGCCTTATAGTCTAATTGGTTGGCCCCTCCTGGTGTTTCCAAGATATCTAGGGTTCAAAAGCCCCCTCCCCATTGTAACTATTAAATTACAAAAAGAAAAAAATAATGGTGTTAAATTATTAAATGCATACCACATAATTTCCTTCTTTACCCATGACAATCTTAAAAGGATGCCAGCTTGAATCCCTGAGGCAATCCTCCCAAATTGAGCACAGCTCTGCAGCTTTCTCTCCTGCTTCCGGGTCATAATATTTTCTCTTGGCTGCTCTGTAGAATGGTTTAAGTTCAAGATCTCCCATTCTCTTGATTCCAATCAAATCAGAACTTCCAAATTCTTCCAAACCCTGCAAACCAAGTAAATTCAACGTTATAGGCCATATTGGAATGGCATTACCTCAATAATAACATATAAACAACATTTAAAAATATCTCAATGTCCATCCATGTCTGTTCAGCATCCACAAGTGCACCATCTTTCTTATCTTTCTTCCCCCAACCCCATCTTTTATTATGATCAACAATACAAAATCACTTAAAATGCCTCTGGCAAAGAAAACTAAACACTGAAATCTGAACTTAACACATGATTGAGATAATCAAATGATACATTATTTAGCTTGTCAATTAGCACCAGTCTTCAACAATCAACTTCAAAAGCCGTTAAACTGGTAATTAGCAACTACTAGACATTGTAGTAGGGGCTTAAGCCTACACCAGGACAATAAATGTAGTTTACGCACATAGATATGCTTACATTGATCAACTCCTCTTGAACCACTTGCAGTTCATCATTAATAGCACGCAGCTTAACAGTAAGACTTTGAATTGTTGCTTCCATCTGCTCCAAATCTTCTTCTTTCTGGTTTAAAGACCATTGCATCAACCATAACTCCAAAAAAACATTAATGTCTAAACTCGGAGGATTTTTAGGTTGAGGCATATATGTACTCAAAAACAAACGTAGAAACATATAACATTTTAGAAATACTTGCATCCATCAATTTCTTACAAGCCTCCTGCAATTCATCATTACTCCTTGGCAATAAGATTTTGATTAGGAGATTCCATTACAGCCATAGCTAGTTCAATTGCTTGCATCTTTTCCTTGATCTCCATATCAACCTCCTCTGCACTGCCAGATACTTGTCTGAAAGCTTCAAGTTTCTTTTTTAGCTTAGAAACTCTTGATTGAAATTTCACTTTTTCTTTCTGCCATTGATAAATCATTTCAGATAAAAATCATAAGAAATTTAATAACTTACACATGCTAAATAGTAACCAAAGAAATTTCAAGAAAAAGAATCCATAACACACCCTTTTATCCTCTGCAAACCTCAATGCAGATTTAAAAAACCTCTCCGTTTGATCCTCTCCCATGCCCAACCTTTGTTTGGCATTGTCGAGGTTCTTTTCTAGCTCTATAATCCTAATCCTAGCATGGAGATTCGTCTCTTCCCTCTGCCAAAAATAGCCAATCAAAGTTTCTTGTAGGAGATTTATGGAATAGATATACATATTATATGCCATCATAATTTTAATGATTAAGTTAAGTCCGAGAGAAAATATCAAAAGAATGAATACTACAGCACTTGATCCTCTAACAATGCACTGACAGACTTCTCCAGGAATGTCGCTGCAGTTAAAAGAAATCTCAAGGTCAATGAATTGTATAACTTTTTTCAAATGATGAAATGCCAAAAAATAAGTAAAACAAAAGGTTCTTAGATAAAGAGATCATTCCGGTTTCTCAAAAAAATCTCAGTAGGAAATAATAAATTAGAATTTGAATCAACATTTCAAAAAATTTAGCTTGACAACGTTTTTTGAATGATGAAATGTCAAAAATATAAGTAAAACAAAAGGAAAAACTAATCTTAACGCAACCATATAGCTTAATTAGTTGAGTTTCTCATTGTATGGCCAAAAGGCAAGAGGAAAAACAAATGAGACAACAATTATATCCTTTTTGAACACTCTTTGTTATGGTAAGTTCTCGAGAAATGAGCACAACCAAGCATAATGAAAGCGTGAAGAAAAAAAAAAAAAAGAAAGAAAGAAAGAAAGAGAAATGGCAAATCTTACCTTAAAAAGGCAGTCTATGATGAGGCGCAGTTGCTTCCTCAAGTAAAGCAAACGCAGACCTGAACAGGATTTATAAAGATGAACTAGATTTGGCTCTTCTTGGTCGTTTCATATGGAAAGAGAGAGAGGAAGTTGAAGAGGTAACAAATTTTTGTTTTGCCTTTTCAGATTCCGAAGAAAGATCGTTTTATCAAAGAATATCTGAAATCTCAACGTAACGAGTAATGACTTATGCAACGGCAGGGCCGGCCCTAGGCTTAGGCCAATTAGGCCATTGCCTAGGCCCCCTTTCTAGAGAAGGCCCCAAACGTGGGGGCAAATTTTTATTTTTTATATAGAAATATTTTTGGGAGGTATTAAAATATTTTAGTTTACATTTTTTTTACTATTAAGAAAACTCAAATAATTAAGTAATGTTAGAAATAGAGATAAGACAAATTTAAATAAATAGATTTTACAAATAGACGTGTTATTAATCACAAGTAATTCAAATAGGAAAATGTTAAAAATACTATAAATTTTACTACATAAATTTTATTTATTTAATTATTTTTATATAAAATAAAAATTCTACTATAGTCTACTCTAAGTGTATATAACTCTCTTCTAGAAACTTAAATCTTGGTCATTACCCCCCACACCTCACAAGAACTTATACTTGTGGAGTGATCACTGCACTAAGGGTGCGTGGTGGTCTTCATAAATTTTATAATTTGATGTTGTTTGTTTTTAGACCCCTTAAAACAACCGGATTAACCTAGTTAATTAACCAAGTTATTACTTAGTCCAATTTCAAGATCTAGGTTAACACAATTATATCATATCAATGTATAGCAGCGGAAATATAAATAACACAAAGATATGATGACCCAGAAAACCACACCGGTAAAAACCTAGGGAGGATTTAACCTATCTATCCTCAAGGTAAACCTGAATCCACTATGAAAGAATCGAAGTTTTACAATAAGATTTAGACTGCTAACATCCTATTGCTACCCACCAATAGAAACTTACTGACACGACCACGTGTAAGCTCCGAGACCACGGACTCCTTCTTTCTTGGATTCTCTTGCAAATACAAGCACACCCGCTTGTGTATCTTTAAGCTCTTTTGTGCAGCAACTGAATGATCATCAAGTTCTTGAAGAAATCTCCCCCTTGATAATTCTAAGTTTATGTGAAGGAAAGCTCCTCTCAGATCTCACAAGAGATTCACATAAACAGCAATATGAGCAACCTAAAAATGTGGCTAGGGTTTCTCTTATATACCTAAGGTAAAAATATAAAACCCTAAACGTTTTAGGAGTTAGGGCTGGGTTGGAATTATGCAACAAAAATGCATTCTGTGCGAAGTTTGATTGATCGAGCCTAAGCTTCGATCAATTGAGCCAGGCCGAGATGCACAATAACTACTGCATTAGCTCGATTCCAACTTTACATAAAAGAACCAACTTTGAGCAAGTCTAAACTAGACTAAACAACCTGTTTTGATCATGGTTTGCCAACAATACATATTAGAGTTCTAAATACATGAAATCCTAAGTTTTTAGAATCTAACAAACTCCCCATTTGGCAATCCGTGACAAAACACAAACTAAAAACTCAAAGTTTACAAATAAAAGCCCTTTACAAATAAATGCTCAGAACAACAAATTCAATCCTAACTACTATCCATCTGTTGCAAGTATAAACAGCAGCACGACTGAGTCAACTTGTATTTCCTGAAATACTCAAACAAATACACAAACGCATGTGTGACAGAAAAACAGTAAATCAACAAATATGCAAACTAACTCTCCCCCTAAGTTAGATACATCAAAAACAATGTTAACTCCCCCTTAAACAGATCATTCTTGTATTTTCCATACATGTTCCCACATTTCAAATAAATCTCCACCTTTTTGTCACGTATTGACAAAGACTACTCATACAAAGAGTAAACAGATAACATACGCAATAAAGTCAAAAGAAAATAGAGAATTAAGGGAATACAAAACAATACAACTCTATAGAAAATAGAGACAACTCCCCCTATGAACAACAAAGGGTAAAAACAAGCTTCTCCCCCTATAAAAATAGGAAAAACAAAACAAGTTTTGGGAAAAACAGTTTTGGGGAAAAATTAGGAGGTGGGGAAAAAAAACACACACACACACACACATACCAAAGTTAAAAACTAAGGTGAGGATACACATGAAGAAAAATATTCTCTCTTTCAATAAATGCAAACTTGACACTATGTGACCCATAAACAGTTGTATGTGTAGAGAAAATATTTGCACATTGATTATCCATCATATCTCTTAAGAAAAATGTTTTCTGCAATTTACACATAAAAAATAGCATATACTAAGAAGTACATAACTCAACAATTAATCAATCAATTTTTAAATCAAGTTGAGTACCCAATTTAGCAAAGTGTATGCATGTGTGAAAACAATGAGAGATATGACTGGAAAACTGTAAGATAGATACAGAAATCAATGCAATGCATGTGGATCCTAAACACAAATGATGCATAAAGAATATGTCATGATGCATGCTCTAATGCAGTGAAACTAAGTTTAATATAAGTAAAAATTCACAAAATTGGCTTGAGCATAGAGTTTCTAACAAAAACCCTAAAATTTGAAAAACAACTTGTTCTTTTTTATAAAAAATTGACCAACTGATCATCACAAAAGTTAGAGTACAGATAATAATAATCAATTACATCAAATCAACAAGCTAATTTCATCAATTAAACCCAATTTGAACAAAATTCCCAATTCAAGTACATTCAAGCCCTAGAAAATCCAATTTCTCAAACTTTAAACACATTTTGCATTAAGATCAATGAACTTTTAATCTTGGATGGCCATAATAAGATTATACACAATAAAATGTACCAAGTTTAGCAAAGAGTAATTTGTGTAGTGTGTGCAACTAACAAAAACTTGAGATACATGTGAGGTGATATGTATATAGAAATCAAACACAAAGTCTACAAAATTCATCACATAGAATTTGAAAGAGACTATCACCTAAAGAGTTACATCATATAACTCTCACATCTCCTAGATCATAAGCTTGCAATCATGTAAGTTTCTTGATTTTGCCTCATATTGTACACACCAATTTTAATTTATCAGAAACTTTTTAGAGATGGCCAAGATAATGTACACACCAATTTTATTTTTTTGATTTAGCTTTAAGTCTAATAATGTACACACCAATTTTAAGCATTTAGACTGAGGTTACACCTTATGTTCTTTTTGTGCATGTGCTACACTTTCTCGAGTACAGAATCTTATGATATGCACTAAGGTGTTCATGATTAGCTAGTGAACAGTGGTGAGATGGTTATTTATGTCTTTCTCAAGAGGTTCAAGTCTGACAGTCAAAGGCATATGACTTTAAGATCAAGACAAAGTGATCAAGAACTATAAACATCGTCCTACACAACATGGACTACAAAGCTCAAACTAGTAAAGTGCGATAAAGTAAGTTCATCCAAGCTAAACAAGGTACATAAACTTGTTATGTAAAGATAATATGGCCATTCCTTGATTATAAATCCAAGATGTGAAATACAAAACACAAAAAACTTTTTGGTTTTAAAAAAATTATGACCAAGAACAAAAAGCACACATTGTGCTAAATGATTAATGCAAATGCAATGCATGACAGTGTTTAACTAAACTATAGAGGGTACATAAACAAGAAATATCAATTTCTTAATTAACCTTTGAGTACATGTACAAACTAGTACATACTTACACAAAATCAGAAATAGCTTAGCACATACTATTCAAGTTTCTCCACAATGTTAAGCATGTTCTAAATCAAGAGAAATATATAATAATTCATGTAATCCTCAAAACAAATAAAACTAGACACAAAATAAATATTTTTGTCTTTTTGAAAATTTTCAATGTTTTTGGATTTTTTTTTTTTTAAAAAAAAAAAAAAAAAAAAAAAAAAAAAACTAAAAAACAAAACAACCAAAAACAGAAACAAAACATGTCCACAAGCAATTGAAAAAATTAAATCAGGGACAAGTCAGCGACACTCACCTTAAAGAATCTTTTCTCACCCATATAGCATGAGTCTTCGGATTTGTAGGTGAAAATCCATGTGAAGCAGAGTGTATTTGAGAGATTATACCAATCTTCTAAGAAAGACTGAAATCTTGCAAATTCCTTTCACAAGCCAACAAGCTTAAATTTTTCAAAATAATATGAACAATTTATATGGACTTATGGTAGAAGAAATATTATCACATATCCTAGACTGAAATACAGAATTTTTGAATTTCAATTTATGATAATTAGGACGAATGTGACTGGAGACACCACAAAAGTAACAAACAGGAACAAATTTAGGAACATCAGTATTCCTAACAACAATTCTAGTCTCAGATTTTCGTTTTTGTCTCAACAAAGAACAATTTGGTCTAATATGACCAACAACACCACAAAGGTGACAAGTAGGCACAAAAACAGATTTATTATGCTCTCTAACAGTAGATTTAGACTTAGGTTTAGAAACTTCAACGTCTACATCAGAACTTTTACCTTTGTCTAATCTAGCAAAATAAGTATTTTCTTTATTATTCCTCTTAAAAGGAGGGATATAAACTTTCTCAGTTTTAGGCTTAAGAGAAACAGAAACACTTCTGTTATCAACAACAAGCTTGGTACTAGTCAAAATTTCAATTTTAGTTTTAGATTCAACTAACTCTTGCTCCAAACTTTTCATCTTCTCATCTTAAGAGGAAATTTGATTTCTCAAAAATTCATTCTTTTTATTAGATTCATCTAATCTAACAACCAATTCCTCTTTTTCAAGATTAGCCAATTATAACTATTCCTTGAATTTCTTAGCAATTTTCATAGATTTCAATAATTCCTTACGGAGAGTTTCACAAGCATCAATAAGATCAACAGAAACATGAGAAGAAGCATGATCAGAATGATACTTCAAATAATCCATAACAACAGGGGTCAAGGATCAGCTCAGAGATCAAAAGATCTACAAACAGAGAGCTACCCGCTTTGATACCATTTGTATAGTTTTTAGACCCCTTAACACAACCGGATTAACCTAGTTAATTAACCAAGTTATTACTTAGTCCAATTTCAAGATCTAGGTTAACACAATTATATCATATCAATGTATAGTAGCGGAAATATAAATAATACAAAAATATGATGACCCAGGAAACCACACCGGTAAAAACCTGGGGAGGATTTAACCTAGCTATCCTCAAGGTAAACCTGAATCCACTATGAAAGAATCGAAGTTTTACAATAGCGACTTAGACCACTAACATCCTATTGCTACCCACTAGTAGAAACTTACTGACACGACCACATGCAAGCTTCGAGACCACGGACTCCTTCTTTCTTGGATTCTCCAGCAAGTATAAGCACACCCGGTTATCTATCTTTAAGCTCTTATGGCAGCAACTGAATGATAATCAAGTTCTTGAACGAATCTCCTTCTTGATAATCCTAAGCTTGTGTGAAGGAAAGCTCCTCACATATCTCACAAGGGATTCACATAAACAGCAATATGAGCAACCTAAAAACGTGGCTAGGGTTTCCCTTATATACCTAGGGCAAAAACATAAAACCCTAAACATTTTAGGAGTTAGGGCTGAGTTGGAATTATGCAGTAAAAAAGCATTCTGTGCGAAGTTTGATTGATCGAGCCTAAGTTTCGATCAATCGAGCCAGGCCGAGATGCACAATAACTACTACATCAGCTCGATTCCAACTTTACATAAAAAGAACCAACTTTGAGCAAGTCTAAACAAGACTAAACAACCTGTTTTGATCATGGTTTGCCAACAATACATATTAGAGTTCTAAATACATGAAATCCTAAGTCTTTAGAATCTAACAGATGTGACTATAAATATGATAGATGAATTTCAACAAACTATTGAATGCATTTTTGAATGAATATTTGTGATTGGTGATATATTTTTGTAATTATCATGTTGTAAATTTTATAATATTTCTAGTATTTTTGTAAGCCTCACGTCATTGATCATATTCATTACAACACCGATTTGTAGTAAAATTTGTTATAACTTTAGCATTTTCTCAAAAGAAAATCATATTAAAAAGTAAAAAGAATGGATTTAAAAAAAAAAATATTATATAAAATGCTAGTTAAATATTATTTAATTGATAACATAAAGGTCCCATTTGAAGATTTTGCGTTAGACCTCCAAAACGCTTGGGCTAGCCTAATGTATCAGTATCTGAAGCATATTGCAAGTGAGCTTTGGTTTTGGTAGGTCTAGGTTTGTATGGAGAAAGTATACCATGTTTCGGTAATACCAACTCAACATCTATTTTGGTATTTTCTACTCAATAAATGAGTGACAACTATTTCAAAAAATCAAATTAGACTATTCCAATAAATGATTAATTTATCTTCCCGACGGTAAAGAAGATTGTGATTAATTTATTGGAGTAGTCTGATGTGGTTTTTTGAAACAGGTGTCACTCATTTATTGGGTTGAAAATACCAAAACAGATGCTGAGTTGGTAGTATCGAAACATGGTATACTTTCTCGTTTGTATGACCAGTTGATCACATAAAACATTCACATCATTCCCCATCAATGTTTATAATATTTAAAAAAAAAAAAAAAAAAAAAAAAAAAAAAAAAAAAAAAAAAACTCTATACTTCTTCCAACCATCCTCCAAAATTTCCCATTAAAATTCACCTTAGCTCCTGCCTATTGTAACACTTATTATTTATTTACATACTAACTTGTAACCTCATGTATTTGTATGGATATACTTAAAAGATATACATTAAGATGTATAGTATAATAATCTTACATATATAATTTAAATATTATTTGTAAAGTTGTTATTTACAACTATATGCTTTGTTGGCTTATATTCGTGCCAAATTTGATTGTAATTTTATTCAATCTGTTGTACTCTATATTTGTTGTGGGATTTAATTGTAAGGGTTGTGTGTTAGAGAGAGAGAATGTGAAGACTCAAGCATTTAAAGACTGAAGATTTCTCGTGGGTATCTCGCGACTTAGCTTCCCGCGAAGTGACTCATGTGTCCTGCACATGCTGGAATGCGAAGAGTCAGGCCAGATGGAGACAGCTGTGTCTTGTGAGTATCTTGCGGGTAAGGCCTTCCCACGAGATACCTACGAGGTATTCTATTCTGCCAGCCTGTCCAGTCTGATTCACACTTTTTGTGCCTACACTATATATACCCACATTACCCACAAATGTAAAGGAGAGCTTCTGAGAGAAAACTCTAGCCAAACACCTTGAGAGTTAGAGATTGTTAGACCCACAATCCTCTACACATTTGTTTTGGGAATTTCCTCATCTCCTACCTCTCCATTTCCATACCATTGAGAGGTTGATAGCCCAAACACTTACCACACCCTTTCAGAGTGTCAAGTGAAGTTTTGGTGCTGCTAGGAAGCATTGGAAGAAGCCAATGATGGCAGATGCAACATGGAGCTTGTTGCGAGATCTGGAGAGCTAGACAAGACACAGTTTCGAGAAGCCTTGTTGGAGTAGAAGCTTGAAGGGCTTAGGTGCAGATGGTAGATTAGGCTTGGAGGTTCTCTTGCTCACCCTTGTATCCCAACTGATTGTCTAGTAGATCGATTTCCGCTTGGAGGGCGGCGGTGAGGTTTTTCATTGAGTTCTTCAGTTTCCTCTTCGATAACACGTCTCGGTGTTATCTGTGTTTGCATCTCTCTTCCCTACTCTTGTTCATTTCATATTTACTGCTGTGTTACTTTAAATATGGATTAGAGTAGTTGTCTTGCTTATACACTTGTGTTTACACTATTTCGCACTTAGTATTAAGTTAGTGTAAAATCAACCAAGTCGTAACTTTAATTTGGGGTCTAAACAACTTGTGTGTTTTTGACACATTTTCGAGCTTTCAATTGGTATCAGAGCAGATACACTCGTTGTGGTTTAAATACCTGAGTGTGTTCTTTGACCCCGTTTGAGATGGACCGGTCTCAATCGTTAAATGTGCCACCATATTTTGATGGAAATAGTTATGCTTTTTGGAAAGTCCGAATGAGGGCATTCTTGTGTTCCATTGATGATACTGTTTGAGATGCGGTTGAAATAGGTTGGACTGGACCGAAGGCCGCTAATTCCACTTGGGATAAAGCAGCTCTTGCGGCAGCTAACGCTAACAGTAAGGCTTTGAATGCTATATTTTGTGGTGTGTCTCCAGACGAGTTTCACAGGATCTCTCACATGACAGTGGCCAAGGAAGCTTGGGAGATATTGGAGACCACATATGAACGAACAAAGAAAGATGCTTACCACCAAATTCGAAGAGCTTAAGATGGGAGATGATGAGTCCTTTGATTCATTTTATGGAAAGCTAAACGAAATTGTAATTGCTAAGCTCAATCTTGATGAGAAGATTGAAGATGCTAAGGTGGTGAGAAAAATTTTGAGGTCCCTACCGGAGAGCTTCCGAGTGAAAGTCACAGCCATAGAGGAAAGCAAAGATTTGGATGAAATTAAGATCCAAGAGCTCATTGGGTCTCTTCAAATGTATGAGCTTGGACTGCCTTCTCATAAGACAAGTAAATCCCTTACTCTTAAAACCATCACCGAAAGAATGGATGATTCCTCTGAAGAAGATAGAGTGGAAAAGGATGTAGCATTCCTTGCAAAGAACTTCCGAAAATTTCTAAAGATGAAGAATAGTGGGAAACAGTTCAGCAAAGGGAAGTTTTCATCATCAAAAGGTGATAGAAGAGAGTTTAAGAAGAAAGATGGAAAGGATTCCCAGTCTTCTCAAGGCATTGTTTGTTATGAATGCAATGGCCATGGACATCTCAAGAAGGAGTGTCCCAATTATCTGAGAGGAAAGGGCAAGGCTCATGGCACAACGCTCAGTGATACAGATTCTTCCAATTCTGATTTGGAAGAGAGCTGTGACAGAGAAGGAAATTACTCCGCCTTTATGGCCATTGAACATGTTGAGTCCTTGGAAGATTTAAGTCAACTTGTACAAGAACTTGGAGAGCACAATGATGAAGAATCCATGGGGATTGTGGAAGAATCAGATGCCGACGAGGATGAGAACACAGCTGGTCTTCAAGAGAATTACACCTTACTCCTTGAGAAGTCGAGAGAGTACGCAAGGGTGGAGAAGGTGGCTGTAAGGAAAATGAAGAAAGCAGAGGAAGATTACTGAAGTCTTTTGGTCAGACATAAGAAGGCCAAATGCGAAATAGAAATGCTGAATGGTGAGCTGTCAAAAGCTTACTTAAAGATCAGATTCTTGGAGCTTGAGGTGGTTCAAGCTAATGCCAAGGTAGAGAGGGTCTCCACCAAGAAGCTGGATGATGTAATTTCCTCTCAAAAGCAATTCTCAGATAAATCCAGACTAGGATACATTGGAGAAAGCAATGTAGCTGCTGTGAATATTTCCAAAGAAGTAAAGTTTGTGAAGGCCAAAGAGCCTGTTGTAGATGCTCCCACTATGGAGAAGACAAAGGTTGAAAAGAAGAAGACCGTGGTTGACCCAAGGGTGGTGAATAAGCCTCAGAACCAATCTGTGGTTAGGAATGAAGCAAGAGGGAGATCTCTTCCACGGTCATAATGAGGTCCTAGAACGAACCACTTTTGTCATCATTGTGGTGTTCAAGGACACACTCGACCCAATTGTCATAAGCTGAGAGCATTAAAGAATGCAACAGATCAAAGGTCAAGAAGACCAAGGAATGACAAGGGAACTTGGGCTGGTGATCAGTTAAGAGGTCAAAATGGTGACTCTAGCGTGATGGATGTGATGAAAATGATCGGCGCCTTCACCACTTGCCTGGAGAACTTCACTAGATGGTTTGAAAGTCCTATCTCTCGTACCCAATCCTTTAAGGATATCACCCCAAACCCACATGCTGTGTGGGTGAGAAGGGGTACTCATGTATAAGCATTTTGACATGTCCATGCATTAATTCTTTCAATGTTTAGGGACATTTGCTCATGCATTTTTACATGCTTGATTTGATTTGTATCATTTGCTTCTGGTCTTAGCATGTTTCTCTTTCAAGCTTTTGCTTTGTTTTTATTTGTGTTCTATTTTTGAGTGTGTTCAAAAATTCAAAAACCCATAAAAAGTTGAAAAAATCTTCAAAAAGTTTGATCACTTGTTTTGTGCATATCTCATGTGATTTTTGCCTAGTACCTTCGTACTAATGGCATAGTGCATTTACGAACTTAGCTTGTTTTTATATGCACATTTATCTGTGTGGGAGAAATCTTGAAAACTATGTGTGATTGTTGTAAATAGATCTTCAAGCTTGTCATGAATGATTGGTCAATAGTCTTGATGGTCTTGATACTTGCATAGACTTGTGCCTATATATCTTCCCACTTTATTATTTTTATGTTTTTGCAAAAGAGCTCACCAAATGTAAATCTCTAAATGAAAAGAGATATTGAGCTGCAAAAGTCTGTCACATATACTAGTATTTGACTAGGAAAAAGGAAAAGCGACTTTTATTTTGAAATGTATGGTGCCCAAAAAGCCAAAGGCTAATTCTCAATGTTGAAATATCAAAAATTTCAAGCATCAATCTCAAAATGAGATGTTATATCGAAAAAGAATAAAATGTTATGATTTATGCAGAAGCCAAATGAAAAACTTCTAAGTTGTGTAATCAATTTGTGGGAGGTCATATATGTTCATTTCTATAATTATGAAAGACCACTTGACCTAGTATCAATTGTGTATGACTTTATTGAATTGATCATTGAAGCTTCACTCTGGTCTAAGGACTATTTCACACTTGATACTCACCCACAACACACTAGACTTTGATTCAATGAATTCTTATCTCATTTGTGTGATTGTACATGTTCAAATGTGATGTGTATGCTCAAATACTTGTTGATCAAACCCAAAAAGATTTTTGAGTGTTTTATTTGTTTTTGAAAGTGATTTTATACTTTCGTGTTTTTTGTTTTTGTTCAAAATGCATCTTTGTGTTTGTCTTCAAAAACTGGTTCAGAGGTTTTCTCGCGAGAAGCTTGCGACTTAGAGCTTCCCACGAAAAGGGCTTGAGGGAAATAAATTTTTCATCATGTCACACAGAATCTCTCGCAACTGTATCGTGAATACCTCTGCGACCAATAACTTCTAGAGAAATGCTGTTTGGCTAAAAATTGGATTTTTTATTTTATTTTATTTTATTTTATTTTATTTTTTAAATCAGATAGAAGCTATCACGACTGTCTCGCGACTGTTTCGTGACCTAGAGCTTCTCGTGAAAGCTCATGTGCTTCAGTGGCCATTATCGCGACTATTTCGCTACTCTTTAACCCGCGAAAAATGCATGTTTTTAGTGTTTATGTAGCAAATGTGACAGTTTTTCAAACCACACTCATTTCCTTCACTAAGCCTCTCTCGAACTTCTCTCAACCCAAAATCAAATTTCTCTCAAACCCATCAATTTCAAGTCTCTTTTTGCAAAATCTCTCCAAGGTATGAGTTTCTGATACTCTCTTTTATCATTCTATTGAGATTTTGCTGATTTTAAGTTAGGGTTTTGTAAATTGGGGATTTTTTTAAAATGGGTTGGGTTTCTTAATATCTGTAAAATTTTTCCAAAATTTCTGATTGAGATATGATTCTTTTGCTGTGTTTGTTCTTTTATTGGCCCCTTGTGGCATTTTGGCTTGTATTTAGGCACTGTTTCATAAGGTTCATGCATTGCTCATAGCTGGTTTTCACGGTTGCATGCCAAATGCTTGACAAAATGTCCTAGTGACATTTTTGTGATAAATTGGATTCAATTGAATTCTAATCTCTGGGTTTACACTTATTTGACCTTGGTTAACTTGTTTTGGTCAGTTTTTGTGTGTCACACACTTTACACACACTGCACACACTCTAGGCACCCCTCATGCACTTCAAGATGCACCCTCATGCATCAGCAGGTGCACATACAGGCACCAACACATGCTTAGCCTATGCACACACTGTTACACTCACTTCATTCATACATTGTAAGTTGGTTTACATGTTGTTTGTTTTTGCTCTGCTTTGAGTATGGTGCACTATGTTTTGAGTTGCTGTCTATTCTACTTTGAACTAACATACATCTGATAATGTGTTATGTTCTGTTTGTGCCTTATATACTTGGTTCTTTTCTGGTTCTGTTGTTATACAGATGGCTCCAACCAAGCATGCAGCTACAAAGAAACCAAATTCAAAATGAGCACGCATTGATTCTGACAACTTCAAGTCAGCAGAAGCTGATATGAAGTACAATGACTGCTTCAAAAAGGCCACCATTATCATGGAAAGGGTGGTTCAACTAGAAACTCTTGAGTACACCTTCATACCTGAGGTGTTCAAAGAAAAAACTTGGACCAAGTTGTTGAACCCAGTTAGGGTTGTTTATTTAGAGATAATCAAGGAGTTCTTCTCCAATGCTACTGTTGAAGGGAATCGTATTGAGGGCTGGGTAAGGCACAAAGAATTTGTGATTACTAAAGAGATCATTCAAGATATTTTGGAGGTTTTTCCTCCCTCACAGCTAATTACAATATCGTATGAGGATAGATTGGGTTCTACTTATGAGATGATAAAACTGCTTGGTGGCACACCGAAGAAATCATCCATGAACACAATACCATTTTCACCGGAGATGAGAACTTTGGCATATGTGATGATTCACAACCTGTATCCGGTGACCAACCTCACTACATTGTCAGCTCCAAGGACAAGATTTCTGCATGATTTGTTTACTCACAAGGAAATAGATATTTGTGGACATATCTTCCACATTTTGAAGAAAAGCATTGAAAAGCAAAACTCCAAAACCGTGATACCTTTTCCCTCATTGATTATGAGGTTAATTGCTAAGACGAAGTTGAAATTTCCAAGTGGTCTCACTGTGGTTCAGAGAGACTATCCCATTGGTGCTCATACACTGACTAGGAGTACAACCATATCAAAGGCTCCAAGATCGGTGTGCATACCATACCACGACCACGTGTTGAGCAGGAGGAAGGTGACACAGAGGATGAGATAGAGCACTTTACTACTGCTCTAGAGTCATCAGATCAGCCCTCAGCTCAGCCATCATCTTTTGCACTAGCTCGAAGACCGAACAGACTTGATCATCTTATAGCTAGAGTTGAGCAGATGTACACTCTGCTGGATTCTCATGCACAACACACAGCAAACCAGTTTGCTTATGTTCAAGGACATATCACAGCCTTATCGACTTAGATAGAGGAGTTATTCCTCGATCATGGTTCTGACTCAGAGTCTGAGGCATTCTAGACCTTTGGCCATTCCGGTCAAAAAGGGGGAGAAATTTTTGAGGGGGAGCTGAGAGAGAGCTTGCACAGCGTTAGGGGGAGCATAGTTTTAGACTTATAAACATTGGTTATTGGTTCATAGACGGTTAATTTTTGTTGTTTTTTTTTTTCTGCTGCGTTATTTCTTTACTGCTTTTGTTTAAAGCTTATATACTCTATTTCTATTTCAATTCAATTTCAGTAATTTGTGTTTATCTCTATGCTTTATAGCATTTTTTTTTTGTACTTTTAAGATATTGCTAATATGTCTTAAGTACCTCACACTTGTGCCCTAGTAGGATCTTTTATCCTAGATGCAAGCACTTCGTGTAATTTGCATTGGTTGAGTGTTGGACATGCAATTGATCCTAGGGATTGTTCTTAATTGCATTGTGTGTCAGGATGAGCATTTACTTGCTAAATGTTCATTGTAGTCATTCTTTAATGACTGTTTTATTTTTATTTTTTATCAAGAGATGCTTACATGTTTTGATGTACTTACAAACTTGATCGCACTTTACTTGTTCATGTACGTACCTTGTGTCTAACTTGTCATAAGCTTAATGAAAGTTTTGTTTGTGTGCAAGTGTTTCAGGTAACAGGTATATACTTGCAAGTGCTTCACAGCTTCTAGATTAGGTGTGAGTGAGTTTTGCCACTGTTCCCAAACTCACGTTTAAGTCTAGAGTCTGTTTTAGGGGTTTTGTCACGGAATAGCCAAAATGGGAGATTGTAAAGTTGTTATTTACAACTATATGTTTTGTTGGCTTATATTTTGTGCCAAATTTGATTGTAATTTTATTCAATATGTTGTACCCTGTATTTGTTGTGGGATTTAATTGTAAGGGTTGTGTGTTAGAGAGAGAGAGTGTGAGGACTCAAGCATTTGAAGACTGAAAATTTCTCGCGAGTATCTCGCGACTTAGCTTCCCGCGAAGTGACTCATGTGCCCTGCACATGCTGGATTGTGAAGAGTCAGGCCAGATGGAAACAGCTGTGTCTTGCGAGTATCTCGCGGGTAAGGCCTTCTTGCGAGACACTCGGAGGCATTCTGTTCTGCCAGCCTGTCCAGTCTGATTCACACTTTTTGTGCCTACACTATATATACCCAGATTACCCACAAATGTAAAAGAGAGCTTCTGAGAGGAAACCGTAGCCAAACACCTTGAGAGTTAGAGATTGTTACACCCATAATCCTCTACACATTTGTTTTGGGAATTTCCTCATCTCCTACCTCTCCATTTCCATACCATTGAGATGTTGATAGCCCAAACACTTACCACACCCTTTCAAAGTGTCAAGTAAAGTTTTGGTGCTGCTGGGAAGCATTGGAAGAAGCCGATGATGGCAAATGCAACATGGAGCTTGTTGCGGGATCCGGAGAGCTAGACAAGACACGGTTCTAAGAAGCCTTGTTGGAATAGGAGCTTGGAGGGCTTAGGTACAGAGGGTAGATGAGGCTTGGAGGGTCTCTTGCTCACCCTTGTATCCGAATTGATTGTCTAGTGGATTGATTTCCGTTTGGAGGGCGGCGGAGAGGTTTTTCACCGAGTTCTTCGGTTTCCTCTTCGATAACATGTCTCGGTGTTATCTGTGTTTGCATCTCTCTTCCCTACTCTTGTTCATTTCATTTTTATTGCTATATTGCTTTAAATATGGATTAGAGTAGTTATCTTGCTTATACGCTTGTGTTTATACTATTCCGCACTTAGTATTAAGTTAGTGTAAAATCAACCAAGTCGTAACTTTAATTTGGGGGGTCTAAATAGCTTGTGTGTTTTCGACACATTTTCGAGCTTTCATTATTGATAGTCATTATTATACATATTTTTAACTCTTTAAAAAGTATTCTAAGATTTTTTTTTTTTTTTTTTTTTGAGAAACAAACACACACACACACACATAAGGGAGAGGGAAAGGAGTTCTAACACAAAGACACCCCATAACTCTACTCAAAAGTCATGGTAACTTTTAAGGGAGGGTAGGGCAAGTTATACTACACACAACACACTTTCTTAAGTAATATGGGACAATTATCTATTCTTTTTTTTTGAGAAATAAACACACACACACACACACACACAAGGGAGAGGGAAAGAGGTTCTAACACAAAGGCACACCACAACTTCACTCAAAAGCCATGGTAACTTTTAAGGGATGGTGGGACAAGTTATATTACACACAACACACTCTCTTAAGCAATGTTCATTTTTTAAATATTTTTATGTTCATTAATTATAGACTCTTTGGTTTTTGTACACAATAACTCATTTGAATGGATATTTATGATATGGTTCCACATTTGATTTCAAATTAAGAAATAAAACTCTCTCTAAAAATAAATAATTTAGGACACATGGTGCAAAATTGGACTTCAATTATAGAATCTAATTAGATTTTCTCTAAACTTTACCTATTAATATATATATATAAAATTTTTGTGCCAAATGAATTGTTTTTAGTTATAAAAAAAAAGCTCATAAATATAAAATCATTCAAACCCTCTCTTCATTTAATTTTATATATAGTGTTAGATATATGATTATATTTTTTATGATTTATTTATATTGGATTCCTCATTTTCTACTCTAAATTAACTCATTTGACACAAAAATTAAAAAACTTCGATTAGATGGAGCATATGCCGTAAAATTAAACTCTAATTGAAATCCAAATTTTACACTGAACTAATTAACTTGGTTCAAAATTTTAAAAATTTTGATTAGATAGGACACGTGGCGCAAAATTAGACTCTAATTGAATTTCAATTTAAAATCTAATTAGATTTTCTCTTAGCTTTACTTATATATAAAAATATAGATGACTTATAAACTTGAATTATTTTTAGTTCTACAAAAAAAAAAAAAAAGTCTCATAAATATAAAATCATTCAAAAATTATGTTTTTAATTTTTAATTTATTTATTTATATGGTTTATTTATATTGGACTCCTCCTTTTTTACACTAAATTAACTTATTTTGTACAAAAATTAAAAAAACTTAGATTAGATGGGACACATGTCGCAAAATTAAACTCTAATTGAAATCCAATTTTTACATTGAATTAACTCACTTGGTACAAAAATATAAAAGTTTAGATTAAATGTGACACGTGGCGTAAAATTAGACTCTAATTAAATTATAATTTGAAATCTAATTAGACTTTCTCTTATCTTCACCTATTATTATATATATAGATATATAGATTTCAACAATGAAAAAAGAGAGTTTTTTTTTTTTTTGATAATGTTAGGGCATATGTGTTTCTCTTGTTAAGAAAATATGTCATTCTTTTATGTAATTGGCTAATCCTTTGACAAAATGCACTTTACTTGTATTTGGGTAGATCTAGGTGTTTTTAATACTTCAAGAAACAATGTTTCAAGATCAAGTATTAAAGTCATTCAAGTCTGTCCAAGAAACAAGCTGAATAGTGCAAATTCATTAAAGCTCGACAGCTGCATCTATTGAGCTTAAGAAAGTTGTTTCAGCTTGTGTACTCGATAGCTACTCGACAGCTCCTATCTGTCGAGGTTTAAGAATTTCAGAATTCTGATATAATTTTCCTAGGATCCGTGAATATGTCTTTAGGCCTTCTTTTCTCCTAACTCTAGACATATAAAAAGATTATTTTAAGGGCAGTCAAAGAGTTCACAAGTTGCACAAGAGTTGAGCAAAGTTTTTTCAAGCAAATTGTGACCGGAGACAAAGTTTTGCCCTAGTTCATCTCTTCTGAAGAAGTTGTTGTGTTTGTACACCATAGGGTTTTGTGACCAATCATCTTCTTGATCTTTATCGTGTGGGATGAACTGAAAAACTTTGCAGCCAACAACCTTTTCTAGTTGGTGATTGAAGTTGCGTACTGGGATCTGTGCAATTGGTTAGTCACGTACTGGGAGCCATACATCAAAAGGTGAAATTGTTATTACAGAACAAGTCCAATTGGGCATTGGGGTAAGGGTTCAACTGTAGGTTGGTATAAGGTACTGGGATTCCTTTACTTGTAATCGCTTGTTGTGATAATAGTAGAATTTCGGGAGTGGTGACCTTAAAATCACTTGGTGGGGTTTTTGCCGTGTAGGTTTTCTCCATTCGTAAACAAATCATCGTGTCAATTTATTTTTCGCTGCATAATTAGTGTAATTGGTGATTTGTTTGTGCTACCACGCGTTTGCTTGTTAATTTGATTAATTAATTAAACTTGGCTAATTAATTAATTAATTCATCACAAGGGGTCAATACGTTTTTGGCCTATCAGATAACAATGAAAAAAGAGAGTTGATAAAGGTTATTGTAAAGAAATATAAACAATTAAAAAATTTAAATATTTTTATAAAATATAGTGTAAAATAAATAATGATATAGCTATATGGCATTTTGAAAAATGAGTATATAAAATAGAAAAAAATAAGTTCTTATATTAAAATAGATATGAATTTTTGCATAAACAAATGTAAATTCTAAATCTACATAAGTAATAGATTTTTTTTTTTTTTCAAATTGACAATAGTGTGTCCATAACTTTTCGAGCAATTCATCATTTATGTGGTGTTTTTAAAGAGTGATACTACATCTATGTGCACAAAAAAATTGGCAATTTTATTCACGCATGTTGAGTTGGCAAGCTTTCACCGATTCTCATTTGGGTCAATTACTAACATCACTTTTTTACTTACCACTAACAATCTACTACATTAGCAAGTATCAAATTTTTAATGTCTCAAAACTTTATCATGTTTAAATCTTATGTCACATTAATAATATAATAATTAAAAGTTTTAATTAAATTTTTGGTTTGTGTTTGAAAGTTCAATCATTTTCTAAGATTTAAAATTTTGTAATACTCCCCTAACATCACTTATAATAAAAAAAAAAAAAAAAAAAAAAAAACTCAACTTGTTAGGTGGTAGGTAGAGATTTGTGTGGGCCAGGGTGAGCTAAGGAGTATTGGGCCTAGATAGAAAACTGAGAAGACCCAATTGAACGTTCATATGGAGTATCTGGACTTAAATAGTCCGAGGAAAGGATTAGGCTAAAGGGTGAATTAGTCTGAGAAAATAGCGAATTGAGGAGGACATAGAAATGAAAAGCCATACCAAGGGTTTTGGCCGAGGAAAGTAGTAGTGGCCCATTAGAACAGAAGTTAGAGGAAGCTTCCTAATGAAGCCACCATCACTTTCACATTAAATGTTTTGCACCAATAAAAAATGCCGCATTAATGGCTGAATAATACTTGAACAGTGCCTAAACAACTTGTTACCTATTCAACACAGCCTCAAAAGGAGGGGAGAAGAGAGATGTGACAAATATCTTGCCTGAAGGATCATCCACCCTACAAGTGGACGATAAGAATTGAAGAATTAGAGCTATAAAAAGGAGGGGAGAAGAGAGATGGGACAAGTATCTTGCTTGAAGGATCATACACCCTACAAGTGGATGGCAAGAATTGAAGAATTTGAGCCATAAATAGGGAAAAATTCCCCATATATAGGGGTTTGATCGAGAAAAGGATAAAAAGATAGAGAGAGAAACCTTATAATATAGAATATAGTTGAGTCTTGTATTCCCACCATGGAACAAACACTCCTTTTATTTTTCAAGAAAAGTAATACAATCAAGAATTGGTCTCATAGTTCATAATTTGGACTTGTGCTTTTATCTCTTCCTTTTTACTGTGTTGAATTATTGTTTTAACTCAATTGGTAGTCAAAGTACTTATCTCTTACAAAGTAATTGTTACGAGCAAACGTCCAACCCATTAGCCAGGGTTCTCGATTTTTGAACCGTACAAGATTGATACAACATCAATTTTATATATGTTCATCGTTGATATTACTTTTGATATGCACTAGTCAAAACATACTACTTCGGTAATTATAAAGACAATTGCAAAAATCATTGAGGAGTTTGTAAGGTCATGTACTCGCGTCTATTTTGAGATTACCTAACAGCTTCATTAATGGATTGGTACATGACTAGTTAATTAATTTTATGAACTAATCTCTTCTTACTTTTTAAGGGTCATGCTAACCGTTGTTCTTAGGGCAATGGTTAACAATCCATTTTAGGAAAGTTTTAACATCATTTTTATGGAAAATGGAAAAGACTGTCAAAACATTAATTGTTTATTTTTTTTCTTTTCCCATAATTTTTTTTTTATAAATGGATTGTTAACCATTGCCCAAAGGACATCTGTTAGCATTTCCCTTTAATATATATATATATATATATATTATAAGTTTCTTCAAGGGAACCCTAAACCTTCAAGTTAGACGAGCTCTTTAATTTTTAATATCTTGACTATTTTTATTCAATGTTCACATATAAATTTATATAAGACTAACTTCCAACCAAATAAAGATAAAAACTAATTTCATACAATTTATCAATAAAATTAATCACAACACCTCCTAATCTAAAGACTTAATTACATTTTTAACCCCTATAATTTGGTGGTGTTTTATATTTGATCTCTTAAGTTTGAAATTTTTTATTTTGATCAACCAAGTTTGATTTTGTTTTCAATATGCTCATTTATTCCATCTTTGTGACTAATTTGGCTATTTTGTGTGTGTGTGTGTGTGAGAGAGAGAGAGAGAGAGAGAGAGAGGACATTGTTTTCTTGGGGCATAATGGTTTAATAAAATGAAATCAAACTTCATGGTTCAAAATGAAAAATCTTAAAATTAAAGGTCTAATTAAAATGAAAATAGCCCCAAAATTTAAGGCTCAAAAGTATAATTTAGTTTAATCTAAATTTCTAATTTATTTAAATACATCACAAGTCACAACAGAATCCTAATCTTTTTCCACCAATATGTACTTCCCATGGGTTTCTTTAATGTCTTCCTTTTGGATTTGATCTACTTTTTTTCTCCTCGTGGTAGGTGTGCTCTCTCTCACTTCAGGTGAGTCTTTTTTTCCACAGCTTCTAGCAGTGAACTAGTCAAAAGGTGATACCACAATACCAAGGACCACTTCTGACGTGCACGATGGAGTCTGACTTCATTGATAGGATGCAACAGATACAATTAACAGAGGAAGAAGGTGAAGTATTAGAGATTCGATCTACAAATCGAGATAAAACATTATAAGAATGCTCACTAAGCTTGTTGGGACGCTTCCTCTCCACTTGACCCTATAATCTGAGAGCAGCGAAGGCAATGCTACGATTTGCATGGAAGCTGGGAAGTGACGTCAGGATTATTGACGTGGGGGAAGGAATACTACAATTTAAGTTCACATTGAAAAGCCAATTGGTATGGGTCCTTAATAATGGACCATGGAGTTTCGACAATAACCTCCTCGTCCTCCGTAGGTGGGAACGGGGCATGATGGCGAGGTCGGTAATTTTCTCAGTGCTACCTATATGGGTTCAAGTATGGAGATTGCCATTCGATCTCATCAATGAGGAAGCTGCTTGGGATATTGGCAAAGGCTTCGGTCATGTGGTGGAAGTGGACAACAAAACTTTCTTGTCGGAACAAGCTCGCTTCATCCGAATCCGTGTGGAGATTCCTCTGCATAAACCAATTCGGCAGGGAGGATATGTACTCAGCCCTGAAGGAGACCGCGTAAGAATGGGATTCAAATATGAAAGAATGGTAGGACTTTGCTACCAATGTGGTTTGTCTGGCCATGATGCAAAAGAGTGTCCAACCCCAAGGGACCAACAGCTGACCGAGAACCCATATGGGGAATGGCTGAAAGCAGGGCAACGAAAAAGTGGCGAAACACCAGACAGACGACGGAATAGCTCGCCACAGTGGGAAACAAGGCAGAATCACGATCAGGGCTGTAGGGATCAGCTGCAATCAATGAGTGTAACTGCTCCAGGTGGCAATAATGACCCAAATGGAAAAAATGGAAAGTTGGGTAACGGCACCATTAATGATACAGTTTCACAGCAGCATATTGCCGTGGAGTTAATAAGCGCGAAAATCACAGAGAAGAATCAGACCCTCAAGGAAAGTATTAAGGCTGTGGCATCAAAATCAGGTGAGGTAACAGATAAGGAATTAACCCCATCAGAGGCGATCAATCCCATCATTGCAGCCGATAAGCTAGTAAATGTCCATGTCTAGTACATTGAAGTCATAAAACCTACACCCAACCATGCAACTGTTGACCAAAACTTAATTCCACGTGCAGCGGCACGTGAGATTATTAAAACACAAGAAATAAGGCCCACAGAAAATACAGCCAAGTGGAAGAGAATTGAACGCCACAATGACCATCTTATGAGTATAACCAATGACCATCCTATGGAAGGAAATCTATCCGGAGACGTGGGTCTTTCATCTCCAAACCTCATACTCGGACCATATTCCGATAGTCATTACTACACAGAACCAAACCCAGTGGACTAGAAGAAGGAAAGTGCCACGAAGGTTTGAAGAAAAATGGGCTTCCAATCCTCAATGTGAGACCGTGATACAAGAAGCATGGAGGGCAGCCGTGAGAAATGGCAGCCCTATGTTAAAGCTCTTTGAAAAAATCAAAAGATGCAGATTGGCCTTGGTGGACTAGAGCCGTGCAGCAGGTGCTAGTTCAAAAAAATTACTCCAGGAGAAACAAAAACAATTGGAAGACCTATGCTCTCTAAAAAGTGTTGAACATCTAAATGCTATTAAGGGACTAAAGGTAGAGATCAACAATCTGTTACACCAGGAGAAATTGTTTTGGTGACAACAGTCTCGTTCCATTTGGCTACTAGCGAATGACAAAAATACAAAGTATTTTCATCAACATGCCAGCCAACGCCGACGAAAAAATCAAATCTTGGGCGTCTATGATAGTGAAGGAAGGTGGGGTACATTGGAGGATAGCATTGCTCACACTGTAGAACACTACTTCCAGCAACTATTCACCTCTTCCCACCCGACCACTATTGATGGAGTGCTCAACTCAGTGGACAGATTGGTTACTCCAAGTATGAATGCCACTCTCCTACAATGATACAATTCGGAAGAAGTCAAGATAGCCTTATTTCAAATGCACCCTTCCAAATCACCACGTCCTGATGGTATGACTCCATTCTTTTTCCAGAAATATTGGCACATTGTGGGGCATGATGTTACAGTAGTAGTGTTATCTGTTTTAAACTCGGGGCATATGTTGAGAAAAATGAACCATACACATATTGTTTTAATCCCTAAGAAAAATGACCCGAAACACATGTCTGATTTTAGACCTATTAGTTTATCCAATGTGATATCTCGTATCATATCAAAGGTTATTACTAATCGCTTAAAGATTATATTGCCTAATGTGATTTCTGATGCTCAGAGTGCCTTTGTGCCAAATCGATTAATCACTGACAATACTACTGTAGCATATGAGCTGCTCCACAGATTGCGAAACCGAAGGAAGGGAAGAAAGGGACACATGGCTGTAAAACTCGACATCAGCAAAGCCTATGATCAGGTTGAGTGGGCATTCTTGCAAAGAATGATGGTGAAATTGGGATTTGATCCTAATTGGGTCCACTTGGCAAAGGAGATAGTAACCATGGCATCTTACTCCATTTTAATCAATGGTGAACCAAGGGGTTTTGTCACTCCTACAAGGGGAATAAGGCAAGGAGACCCCCTCTCTCCATACCTTTTCTTGCTATGTGCGGAAGGACTATCAGTGCTATTGAGGAAAGCAGGAGAGGCCGGGGTGCTAAAAGGGATTAAATCAAGCCAACATGGAGTTTGGATTTCTCACCTCCTCTTCGCTGACGATAGTCTCTTATTTTGTCAAGCAGCTATGGAGGAAGGGCAAAGACTTCTACAATTGCTAGAACAATACGAAGCTGCATCAGGCCAAGCCATAAACCAACAAAAGACCACACTATTCTTCAGCAAGAACATAAAACAGGAGGTCAAGAAGTCACTTAAACAACTTTTCGGAGCAAGGATAATGACAGTATGTGAAAAATATCTTGGACTGTTTATGGCCACAGGAAAATCCAAGGTTAATACATTCAAAAAGCTTTAGGAAAAAATTACAAAGAGAGTAATGGAGTGGAAGGAAAAATTTATTTCGAAGGCAGGAAGGGAGATATTGATTAAAACGGTAGCACAAGCGATACTGACATACTCTATGAGTATATTCAAACTGCTAAACTCCATATGTGACAACATAAACTGGTTGCTGGCCAAATGCTGGTGGGGACAAACACAGGCAGAGAGGAAATTACATTGGGTAAATTAGAGGAAACTGTGTATGGCAAAGAAGGAAGGAGGGATGGGGTTTCGTGACCTCCATGCTTTCAACTTAGCGATGCTGGCCAAACAAGCTTGGAGATTAATACATAAAAACCACTCTTTGTTCTATCGAGTTTACAAAGCTCGTTATTTCCCAAATTGCTCTTTCATGTTTGCTGAGTTGGGGAATAATCCTTCCTTTGTTTGTCGTAGTCTCCTAGCAGCAAGGGATCTCATTAGAGAGGGCTCACGATGGCAGGTGGGGGATGGTCGAAGTATTGGAGTGTTCACGCATCCTTGGTTGACTCACACCCCTGTACCACTAAATGATGCACCACCAGCCCTCAAACACGAAATGAGATCATGTCACTGCCACTAAAAAACATTAACTTTCATGACTTTGTTTGCTGGATGGAAAACATAGCACAAAAATTCTCCATGCGGTCAACTTATAAGGTAGTGGTTCGCTTGAAAAACTAGCTCAAGAACCTGAGCGTGCTCTAATTGCTTGCCTACCCGAGACAATCTACACTACAGGCGAGTGCGAGTGGAGCCGACTTATGAGCTGTGCAAACAAGAACCTGAGACTACCACTCACATATTATGGACATGCCCATTTGCAAGAAACGTCTGGGCATTGATCAGGGGAAAAATCCAAAAATGCAGTAATGGAGACAGTGACTTTTTTCTTCACTTCAAGCAAATGCAAACTAAACTGAGCAAACAAGAACTGGAGACATGGGCAGTTACAGCTTGGGCTATATGGAATGCAAGGAATAAAGTGTACCTTGAACAGTTCCAACCTCAGCCACAGATAATTTGGGAAGGAGCAAGAGGCTTACTGGAGGAATACCAAAGTTTTATGGAAGCACAAAGAGTAGCGTGAACGTCCTGTTTTTTTCCATGCATATGGCTGTGTCAGTCCAATCTTTTCAATGTTTCTTTGTTTTTGCTCATGGGCCTAGCATTAATGTGTTGTTGGTGCCCTTCTCACCCGTGGTATTATACATGGGGTTGTATACTTTTTTATGATAATAATACACTTTCTATCGTCTTTTACCTCAAAAAAAAAAAAAAAAAAAAATTGTAATGGCATGCATTATTATTGAGTGAAGTTCACTTTGAGGTTTGGTTTCAGTTAAAGAAAACCAATTGATTATCTCTTATGTTGTGATTTGCTCATTTGTGAGGTTATAACATTTAGTATTAGAGCCAAGTTATAGACAATTCATGCATTGAGTAGGTAGAAGCTAATTTTATTTTTATTTTTTAATAATTCCAATAGCAACTGAATTATCATCTTGATTAACTTATAAATAGTGTAGGTTGTGGTCAGATTGAAGATTTGCACAATAAATAAATTAAAAATTAAAGAAAAAAAAACAATATTATGCTAGCCAACTGGTTTTAATTGACTTACTTCCAGGGCTGACCCAACAGATTTGAAGGCCTAAGGCAATATATTCAAATAGGATATTTTTGTTATCATTTAAATAATATTTAACTAATTGGTAATACCATAATTTATAATAAAAAAAATCCATTCTTTCTATTTTTTAATATGATTTTATTTTGGGAGGAAAAGCTAAAGCTATGACAAATGTTCCTATAAAAAACATACAAATGATGTAAATAACAAAGCTTCGAATTGCAACCAAATTACAAGTTCACTACAAAAAAGATTTTTATTTGCGACGAAACTTTGACTATAAAAAGCTGTCAAAAAAACTAGCTTTTCGATGGCAAGTCTTTTTCGTCGACAATTACTCGTCAAATATTAAAATATTTGTGATGGCAAAATGAGTTTGTCGAGAATGCCTATTATTTTTGTCGAAAATATGATTTGTTTTGGAGGGAAGTTTTCCCACCTTACTTTTTATGATGGCATAAAAATGTTCATCTCTAATAAAGTATTATTTATGACGACTGAATAAAAACCGTCGAAACTAGAAACTCCTGTGACGGCTTTTGTGTGTCGAAAATACAAAATAAATATTTTTTATGGTATTATTATTTGCGACAAACATTCTTCCATTGTAAATATAAAAGAGGGTATTATTTATGATGACCAAAGAAAAACCGTCAAAACTATTAACACTTGTGACGGCTTTTGTACGTCGAAAATACAAAATATATATTTTTTATGGTGTTATTATTGTTGGAAAATCTGGTTTTGTATCTCATACAAAACATACAGCGGAAGCAACAACCACAGATCTACTTCAATCATGAAAGATAACATGTAACCGTGAATTCTAGAATAAAGAACAGAAAGCATACCTTGATGCAGTGAATTTCAAAACATGAGTTGAGAATACCTTCAATCTTCATCTCAATTCCACGTGGTGCCCAAGATGTGTGGTCTCTCAATCAGTCTTTTGTACATATATAGACTCTCAAAGAAAGAACCTTCTTTTTCTCCTTGTGGAGAAAATCTGATTTCTTTTCTTTTTATCATACGTACGTTAAATTATTCTCATAGTTTTATTATTTAATAACTCTTATTAAATAATAACTAATTATCTAATTGGGTTAGCCTTTTGGGCCTACCCAATTGGGTTTTAGTTTATCGCTTGAGATGGGACCAAAGGGAACAAATAAGACTCTATCTCCAATGGGTCTTGGTCTTTTCTGTCAACTCTTGACAAGTCCAAAGTTATCATTAATTATATTCAATACCACTATATGAATATAATTGCCCTCTAGGCTTTATTAATAAATTATATCCCAAAACTTTATTATACATATAACCCTTTCATTAAAATATTCGTAGTAATACAAAGTTATGAATATTGACTGTCACTTTGAAGATTACTACATCTTAATCCTTAAGTATCCGGTTTAATTATTTATGTTATTCATCATATATTTATGAAATCCAATTCCATAAATATATACTTTAGTAACTCCTTACTAAAGTGGTTGGGCCCAACACTCTGAATAATCAAACCCATTAAACTTATCTCAAGAGAATATTTTATATCTCCGTTAAGAGATTATGAATTCCATCTTGAGAATATATGTTCCATCAACACTAAATGTGGCTGCCCAACATATTGAGGTTTTGACCGTAACTTATAGATCTCATTCCTGATATATCAAAGCAACTTACATCTCATGATCAGGTCCATTATTCTCTCAGGATTTAAAGTTAATGTAAATAGAAGTCGTGAGATTTATTATTCATTAGACAGTCGTTAGGAGAATAATAAATCTCACAGCAGTCCAGTTCAATATATCTTAACTCTTAAAACATATCAACATATCAACTAGAAGTCTTCACTTCCATGATCAAGACAAATCATCTTAGTTGATATGTTATAGTCTTCGCAGATGAAATGCCCAATTTCATCACCGACTACGAACTAAAATTCTAAGTTTACAAAGAAATTGTGATTTATATATTCTATGACTTTTCACATAAATCACATACTATGCATCTCATGGACTAAGATAATGTCGTATTAGTTCATTTATAGATAGTCTCATATAACTAAACAATTTAATTATTTATGACATGCCAATAAATTGGATTTTAGGGCATAAACCCTAACAATCTCCCACTTGCCCCTAAAGACAATTTATCATATATCCTATACGTATCTCCCTTTAGAGTAATTCATATTCCCTCTAAGGCAAGGTTTAGAAACAAGTTTCAGTTAGATTTATTGCATAAATTATCTTTTCTACTACTATTTCTCGCGTACTCATATTTCTCTAATGAGAAAATACTTATGCTTAATGTGTATTTTCACCACCTAAGATGAACATATATCTTGAAGTCCAACTTCATGAATCACAATCAAACTACAAGTCAGTATTTGTACATTCAATAATCATCAAAACCTCACTTTTATAAACAAGCATATAATCCCTCATTCTCTTAAGATATTTAAGTATATGCTTTACTCCCACTAAATTAAGTAATCTTTGATTCAATTGATATTTGCTTACCATGCCTACTACAAAATAGATATTTAGCTTAGTATATAGCAAAGTATAAAGACTTCCTATTGATAAGGTATAAGGAACCATCTTAATATGCTCTTCCTTTTATATGTCTTAAGACTATAATCTTTTATAAAGGAATTTCAAACTTTAAAAAAAAAAAAAAAAAGAATCATTTCTTGAAGTAATACATGCTATACTTGGCTAGAATCTAATCTATTTAAGCAGTTTGAGATAGACCCAACATCCTAATTCCTAAATTATAACAAAGTTATAATTCTTTGGATGTGACAAGTCTTTCCCAAGTACTTTATATCAAACTGGACTAGACAACCAAAAATTTCATTGATGACAATAACTCTACATCATTCTAAATGATTAGAATGTCATCAACATACA
Source organism: Quercus aquifolioides (assembly GCA_019022515.1). Classification (NCBI taxonomy): domain Eukaryota; kingdom Viridiplantae; phylum Streptophyta; class Magnoliopsida; order Fagales; family Fagaceae; genus Quercus; species Quercus aquifolioides. Next base: position 65,014 of record JAFHAW010000053.1, read on the forward strand.
TTAAGAAATTTATTATTCTATATAACTTTTACACACATAAGGCTTTTAAAAACTTGATCAAAATCAAACAATTTAATTGCTTGATCAAATATGATATTTTATGATTTAGATGCTTAAGCAACTTGCATACTAAACATTACTAGTTCTTTGCTATGAACAAGTTTAGTTACATCATATAGATGTCTTCATCAAGATTGCTACTAAAAAAAACTTTCTTGATATTCATTGCCATATTTCATCAAAATGAAATATAATGGATAAGAGAATCTAGATAGAGTCAAACTTAACTATTGGTGAAAAAATCTTTTCATAGTCGAACCATTTCTTTCTGAATAAATCTTTTCGCCACTAGTCTTGACTTTGAAGGTTTGCACCTTCAAATCTATCAATCTCATTTGCTTGTAGACCTATTTGAAAACAATAGGCTTAATGCCATTAGGCGCCTCTACAAGTTCTAGACTTTAAATAGAATCTAATTCTATTCACATAAACTTGATCCAGTAATCCATATTCATATCATCTATTGCCTTTATGTAGGACTGAGGATCAAATTCATATCCTTGTGGAATAACTACAAAAGTTTATTCCAAAACTATGAATTTATTTGGAAATCCTCCCACTACGATATTGTACCGGTGTAATAGTTATCTATAGAATAATGTCTTGTGGTGTATCTAATAGAACCATCTCATTTCCAAATGTATTTTATAGTTGTCCTACAAAAAATTCTGACAATTTTTCTTCTAGAACAATCTACCTTTAAAAGAGCCTTTATTCCTCCTTTATGTATGCACTAACTTAAAGAAGTCATTGGAACTTCATTCCTTTACAAAAAGGAGCCCTAGATCATATTATCCTCTAAATAGAATTCATAGATTGTGAATATAACAAAATAATGGTTCTAAATGCCCATCTTTCACCAATCTTGAATATCATTTAGATTAATAAGATCTATAGACATAAGTGCCAAAACATACAATTACAAAGGATGAAAACTTTCTCTTTAAAATAAAACATGTAAATTTCCATCTACAAGACAATCATGGACAAAGCTTAGCATTACCAAACCAGAAACACTTTCCTTTGGTCATACTTTTGAATCTAATTTCCTTTAGGCAACTATTAGGGCAAGTAGCTTGCCCAACTGTTTGGTATTGTAATTCTTCTTCTTACCACCCTTACCTTTTAGTTCAGGCTAAGAATTCGAATTAAATCATATTAATCTTAGCTTTAGCTTTTAGGATGTCTTCCGTTGCGTAGAACTCACCCATCAATTCAGATAATATAAAAAAGAATTTATTTTCAAAACAATCTGAATTGATCAAATGATTCTAACAAGGACTTGTGGATCATATCCATATGAGATTAACATATAATCTCTACATCCAAGAATTCCAATTCATTTTAAAAAACAAAATATATTCATAAAATGATATAGAATTGGAACTCCTTAAGCTTTTCTTAGCACTCAATATGATTCATACCAAACATCTCATTTAGACTTAATATAAAGTCTAAGTCTTGTACTAATTCTTGCATCTCATGCTATAGCACAATTGAGATAGAAGCCAATGAACATTTTAGCATTTCAATGGAAACTATGATCATATCATAAGCTATCTTCCATCAATGCATAGGAAATTATGACAATGCTGAATCGAAACATAAATATGTACTTCAGCTCCTTTAAGCACCATGTCCAAAATTATTTCTTAGTTAATGTGATTCACTTAAAATAGTAGCTAGAGAACAAAATTTATGACAACTTTATTTTGAGACCATGAACTTAAATACCAGGACATTATCATTTTGCATCCATAACCATATAATATGGAACCCGAAAACATACTATACTAGGTGCAACGACAACCTAATCCTGCAATTAACATTCCTCAGCATAGAGTGAATACCAATCACTATGATCAGGCGAGAATTATTCTCATTATTAATGCTATCATGGTAACTCTTACAAAAAAAAAATAATTTGCCGCTCTTCCTTTGGCCTCTAAGTAATAATAGCAAGAACTCAGCATAGAGAATACTATCAAACTTAGTCTAGTGTACACTGAAAGCTCAAAAAAGTGTTGAAAACACGAGCAATTTAGACCCCCAAATTAAAGTTACGGCTTGGTAGATTTTACACTAACTTAATACTAAGTGCGGAATAGTGTAAACACAAGCGTATAAGCAATACAACTACTCTAATCCATATTTAAAGCAACACAACAGTAAAAATGAAATGAACAAGAGTAGGGAAGAGAGATGCAAACACAAAAAACACCGAGACGTGTTTTCGAAGAGGAAACCGAAGAACTCGGCGAAAAACCTCTCCGCCGCCCTCCAAGCGGAAACCGATCCACTAGACAATCAGTTGGGATACATGGGTTAGCAAGAGACCCTCCAAGCCTAATCTACCCGATGTACCTAAGCCCTCCAAGCTCCTACTCCAACAAGGCTTCTCGGAACCGTGTCTTGTCTAGTTCCCCGGATCCCGCAACAAGCTCCATGTTGCATCTGCCATCCTTGGCTTCTTCCAATGCTTCCCAGCAGCACCAAAACGTCACACAACACTCTTAAAGAGTGTGGTAAGTGTTTGGGCTATCAACCTCTCAATGGTATGGAAATGGAGAGGGAAGAGTTGAGGAGATACCGCAAGCAAGTATATAGAGAAAGGTGGGGATGACAATCTCTAATTCTCAATGTGTTTGGCTAGGGTTTTCTCTCTGAAGCGTTCCTCAACATTTGTGGGTAATGAGGGTATATATAGGCTAGGCACAGAAAGTGTGAGTCATTCAATACAGGCTGGCAGAATAGATTGCCTCGCGGGAAGGCCTTACCCGCGAGATACTCGCGAGACACAGCTGTCTCCACCTGGCCTGACTCTTCGCATTCCAGCATGTGCAGGGCACATGATTCAATTCGCGGGAAGCTAGGTCGCGACATACCCGCGAGAATTCTTCAGCCTTCAAATGCTTGAGCCTTCACACTCTCTCTCTATCACACAACCCTTACAACAAATCCCACAATAGATACAGGGTATAAACGATTGATATTAATTACAATCAAATTTGGCACGAAATAAAAGCCAACAAAATACATAGTTGTAAATAACAACTTTACAATCTCCCCTTTTGGCTATTCCATGACAAAACCCTAAAATAGACTCTAGACTTAAACGTGAGTTTGGCAATAAAGGCAAAACTCACTCACACCTAATTCTAGATTCTAATAAGCTCTTGAAACATATGAACAAGTATCTCCTGAAACACAATAACACAATAATATCACTGTATGCAGAAAACTTGAAATGCATATGGAGCAAATATAATGTGATCAAGCAAAATGGAATAAAAACAATAGACCATGGCAAGATCAAACAAGCAATCACTATACAAAAGTAATCACTATGCTCATTCACACAAGGAATGAACATCCGGACATGCAAGATGATAAGCTCATTTGAAGAGTATCATTTGCAAATCCAACACTCAACCAATGCAAAATACATGAAGTATTTGCATCTAGGAAAAATCCTACTAGGGCACAAGAGTGTTCATCACTCAACCAATGCATAGAACGTATATGCATCTAGGAACAATCCTACAAGGGCATAAAAGTGATGTACTGAAGTAAAATGTGTGACATTAAACATCAAGTACACAAGCATAAAGGCTGCATAATCAAGGTACTGCATATGCATGGCACAAATCATAAAAGCCTATAAACATGCAATGAAACAAACCCTAAAAGCTTACAAAAGCAACATGGGTACAAACAAGATATGCTACAAAGCATAGAGATAATCACAAAAACTGAAATGATACTTAAATTAAAACAAAAGCTTTAAACCAAAAGCAGTAGCAGTAAATACTGTAATCATAAAGCAGATAACAAAACATAAACTAATAAAACCGTCTTTGAGTCAACAACCAATAACCAATGAGACTAAGTCTAAGGCTATGCTCCCCCTAACATTGTGCAAGCTCTTCTCCAACTCCCCCTCAAAATTTTCTCCCCCTTTTTGATCGGAATGGCCAAAGGGCTAGAACTGGTGAGACTCGGAGTCTGATCCATGAGCGGAGGACATGTCCTGAATCTATGATGATAATGCGGTGATCTGTCCTTGGAGGTATATGAACTGATCTGCTATGTGCTGCACATGGGAGTCAAGCACTGTAGACATCTAATCCATTTTAGCTAGTAATTGATCAAGTCTGCTTAAACCCTGTGTTGGAGCAGAAGACGATGGCTGTGCTGACGTCTCTGGAGCAGAAGTGAACCTATCAATCTCCTCTTTAGTATCTCCTCCCTCATCTTGTACAACACGAGGCTGTGGGATGGTATGCACACCAGTCTTGGAACCTCTGATGTGGGCTGTGCTCCTAGTCAATGTATTAGCACCACTGGGATAGTCCCTCTGAACCACTGTAAGACCACTTGGGAATTTCAGCTTCGTCTTTGCAATGAATCCCATGATCAGTGAGGGAAAAGGCATTATGGTTCTTGAATTCTGCTTCGTAATGCTCTTCTTCAGAATGTGGAAGATGTGGTTGCAGATATCAATCTCCCTGTGAGTGAAAAGGTCGTATAGAAACCTCGTCCTTGGAGCTGATAGTGTGGTGAAGTTGGTGACCGGATACAGGTTATGGATTATCACATAACTTAATGTTCTCATCTCTGGAGAAAACCTGATTGTATCCATTGATGACTTCTTTGGTGATCCTCCAAGAGTCGTTATCATTTCCTCAATCGAACCCAACCTTTCGTCATATTGAACTAACATAGGCTGAGAAGGAGGACGTATCTCCAACAAGTATTGAATACTGTTCCTTGTGATCACAAATTCCTTGTGCCTCACCTAGCAAATTATCTTGTCATCTTCCACATCAGCATTTGAGAAAAACTCTCTAATAATTTCTGAGTACACAGTCTCAACTGGATTCAACAACTTGGTCCAAGTTCTCTCTTTGAGCGCATCCGGAATGAAGGTGTGCTCAAGAGCCTCTAATTGAACTACCCGTTCCATGACAATGGTTGCTCTCTTGTAGCAGTCATTGAACTTCATATCAGCTTCAGCAGACTTGAAGTGATTAGAATCAGTACGTGCTCGCTTTGAGGACGATTTCTTCTTAGCTGCATGCTTGGTGGGAGACATTTGCAAAATTGCACAGGACAAATGGGAAACAAGTGCACAAAACACAAATCATAACACAAAACTTGATTAGATTCAAGTTAGTCCCTAAAACAAATGAAAGACCTTAAAACAGAGCATAGTTAACTCTGAGCAACATGCTTAAACCACCAAATCAATAAAACACAAACACAATGCATGAAAATTAGTGACTGTGCATGTGTGTGTGTCTGTGTGCATGTGCTGATGCATGTGTGTGCATGTGTGTGCATGTGCTGATGCATGAGGGGTGCCTAGAGGGTGCCTAGGTGTGAGCCTAGTGTGTGCATGGCATGACATTGAGGCACAAAATGGGCAAAGTGTGAAAACCACATAGCCATTGATAAAATCATGATAAACATGGGACAAAAGACCTAGACTAATGATTGGAACTAAGATTAGTCCAATTCAAAGCACAAATGTCATTTAGACATTTTGTCAAACACCTAACATGCACAAATGCAGATATAACATGAATAATGCATTAACAAAGTAAAATCTTGCCTAAATACACGTTAAAATGCCACAAGGGGCCAACATAGATGCACAAACATCAAATGGTACACAGCCCAATCAAAAGATTTGACAAACTTTCACCCAATTTAGAAAACCAACCCTTTTTCGAAAAAATCCCCAAAATTGAAACCCTAACTCAAATTACAGCAAAAGCTAAGAAAAACTTGAAGGAAAATGCTTTAGAAGACATACCTTGAAGTTGACAATGCAGAAAAGATGCTTGAAATTGATGGGTTTTGGGCAAAATTGATTTTGGGTTGAAGGGGGGTTCGAAGGAGGTTATGCGAGGGAAGTGTTTGTGATTTGAAAAACTGTCACAACAATAATATAAAACTGAAAACACGCATTTTTCGCGGGTTATAGAGTAGTGATACAGTTGCGAGAATGGCCACTAAAGCACATAAGCTTTCACGAGAAGCTTAAAGTCGCGAAACAGTCGCGAGACAGTCGCGATACCTTCTGTTTGAATTTGGAAAAATCCCAGTTTTTGCCAAACAGCATTTCGCAAGAAACTGTTGGTCGCGACACAGTCGTGAGACAATCGCAAAAGTCTCTGTGTAAATTTGCAAAAAGTTTATTTCCCTCAACCCTTGAACTAGATTTTGATGAAAATCACACAAAATGCATTTGACCAAAAATAAACACATGAAAGGATAAAATGACTTTCAAAAACATATAAACCACTCAAAAATATTTTTGGGTTTGATCAACAAGTACTTGAGCATATACATCACATTTGAACATATACAATCACACAAATGAGATAGGCATTGATTGAATCAAAGTCTTGTGTGTTGTGTGTGAGTATCAAATGTGGAATAGTCTTTAGACCAGACCGAAGCTTCAATGATCAATTCAATCAAGTCATACACAACTAATACGAAATCAAGTGGACTATCTCCATTATAGAAATGAGTATATATGACCTCCCACACATTGAATACATAACTTAGAAGCTTTTCATTTTGGCTTCTGCATAAGGCATAACAATTGGTCCATTTTATTTTGTTTGGACAAAAACATCTCATTTTGAGATTGGTGCTTGAAATTTATGATATTTCAACATTGATGATTAGCCTTTGGCTTTTTGAGCACCATACAAAACACATTAAAAAGAGTCGCTTTCCCTTTTTCCTAGTCGAAAACTAGTGTGTGCGACAGGCTTTTGCAGCTCAATATCTCTTTTCATTTGGAGATTTACATTTGGTGAGCTCTTTTTGCAAAAACATAAAAATAAAGTGGGAAGAGATATAGACACAAGTCTATGCAAGTATCAAGACCAACAAGACTATTGACCAATCATTCATGACAAGCTTGAAGATCTATTTACAACAGTCACACATAGTGTTCAAGATTTCTTCCACATAGAAATGAGTGCATACATAACAAGCCAAGATCGTAAATGCACTACGCCATTAGTACGAAGGTACTAGGCCAAACTCACATGTGACATACACAAAACAAGTGATCAAACTTTTGAGATTTTTCAATTTTTATGGGTTTTTGAATTTTTTAAACACACCCAAAACAGAACAAGAAAAGCAAGATCAACAAAAACAGCTGGTACAAACCAACCAGATAAAAGAACAACAGTAAAATGAAAGCAATGCATGATATGATGCAACAGCAAATGTCCCTAAACATTGGAAGAATTTATGCATGGACATGTTATAATGCTTATGCATGAGTACCCCTCTTCACCCACACGTCACATGCATTTGGGGTGATATCCTTGATGGATTGGGTACGAGAGTTTGGACTTTCAAACCTTCTGGTGAAACTCTCCAAGTAGTTGGTGAAGGCACCGATCATCTTCATCACGTCCATCATTCCTGGATCACGGTTTTGACTTCTTGGTTGCTCACCACCCCAAGACCTCATGTCATTTCTCCTTCCTCGTGACCGAGGTGCGCTTGCATTGTTGTCTAATCTCAGCTTTTGACAGTTGGGTCTGGTATGTCCTTGCAATCCACAATAATGACACACATAATCTGTTCTAGGACCCCGTTGTGATCTTGGGAGAGATCTTCCTCTGGTTTCATGTTTGACCACAGATTGATTTTGGGGCTTATTCATCATTCGTTGCTCAACCACATTCTTCTTATTTACATCCTTAACTTTCTCAGGAATGGGCTCTTCTACAACCGTCTCATTTGCCTTCACAAACTTTACTTCTTTGGTGACTTTGGCTGATGAGCAACTTCCTTCGGTGTATCCCAACCCGGACTTGTCTGAGGAAGGTTTTTGAGATGATATAACATCTTCTAACTTCTGGGAGGAGACTCTCTCTATCTTGGCATGAGCTTGCACTACCTCTTGCTCAAGAAACCTCACCTTCGTATAGGCTTCAGACAGCTCGGCATTTAGTGTCTCAATCTCACACTTAGCCTCTTTATATCTGACCAAGAGACTTCTGTGGTCCTCCTCAGCTCTTTTCATCTTCTTCACAGCCGCCTTGGCTACCCTTGCATACTCTCCCGACTTCTCAAGTAGTAAGGAGTAATTTTCTTGAAGATTAGTTGTATTCTCTTCCTCTTCAGCATCTGATTCTTCCACAATCCCAATAAACTCTGAATCAGAATGCTCACCCAGCTCCTTCACAAGTGCACTCAAATCATCCGATGAATCCACATGAGCAATGGTCATAAAGGCGGAGTAGTTTTCCTCTCCGTCACAGCTCTCTTCTGAGTCAGAATCAGAAGAGTCTGAATCACTGAGCGTTGTGGCATAAGCCTTGCCTTTTCCCCTCAGAAAATTTGGACACTCCTTCTTTAGATTTCCACGGCCATTGCACCCATAGCACACAATGTCTGAAGGAGGTTGAGAATCCTTCCCTTCTTTCCTCTTAAACTCTTTCCTATCACCTCTTGAAGATGAAAACTTCCCTCTGTTGAATGGTTTACCACTGTTCTTCATCTTCAGAAATTTGCGGAAGTTCTTTTTAAGAAATGCTACTTCCTTCTCCACTCCATCTTCTTCGGAGGAATCATTTGTTCTTTCGGTGATGGTTTTAAGAGCAAGCGATTTACTCGTCTTATGGGAAGGCAGTCCCAGCTCATATGTTTGGAGAGACCCAATTAGCTCTTGAATTTTGATCTCATCCAAGTCTTTACTTTCTTCTATGGCTGTAACTTTTGCTCTAAAACTTTCAGGCAAGGACCTCAATATTTTTCTCACCACCTTAGTATCTTCAATCTTCTCCCCAAGATTGAGTTTAGCAATTACAATTTCATTGAGCTTCCCATAGAATGAATCAAACGAATCATCATCACCCATCTTGAGCTCTTCAAATTTGGTGGTAAGCATCTGAAGTTTTGTGTCCTTAACTTTCTTTGTACCCTCATAGGTAGTCTCCAAAATCTCCTAAGCTTCTTTGGCTATTGTCATATGAGAGATCCTGTGGAATTCATCAGGAGACACACCACAAAAAATAGCATTTAAAGCTTTACTATTAGCATTGGCTGCTGCGAGAGCTGCCTTATCCCAAGTGGACTTAGGAGCCTCCGGCGTAGTCCAACCTATCTCAACCGCATCCCAAACGGTATCATCTATAGAGCATAAAAATGCTCTCATTCTGACTTTCCAGAAAGCATAATTGTTCCCATAAAAAAATGGTGGAACATTGAGCGATTGAGACCGGTCCATCTCAAAATAGGGTCAAGGATCACACTCAGGTATTTAAACCACAGCGAGTGTACCCGCTCTGATACCAATTGAAAGCTCGAAAATGTGTTGAAAACACAAGAGCAATTTAGACCCCCAAATTAAAATTACGGCTTGGTTGATTTTACACTAACTTAATACTAAGTGCGGAATAGTGTAAACACAAGCGTATAAACAAGACAACTACTCTAATCCATATTTAAAGCAACACAGCAGTAAAAATGAAATAAACAAGAGTAGGGAAGAAGGATGCAAACACAGATAACACCGAGACGTGTTATCGAAGAGGAAACCGAAGAACTCGGCGAAAAACCTCTCCGCTGCCCTCCAAGCGGAAATCGATCCACTAGACAATCAGTTGGGATACATGGGTTAGCAAGAGACCCTCCAAGCCTAATCTACCCGATGTACCTAAGCACTCCAACTCCAACAAGGCTTCTCGGAACCGTGTCTTGTCTAGCTCTCCGGATCCCGTAACAAGCTCCATGTTGCATCTGCCATCCTTGGCTTCTTCCAATGCTTCCCAGCAGCACCAAAACGTCACACAACACTCTCAAAGGGTGTGGTAAGTGTTTGGGCTATCAACCTCTCAATGGTATGGAAATGGAGAGGGAAGAGTTGAGGAAATACCACAAGCAAGTGTATAGAGAAAGGTGGGGATGACAATCTCTAATTCTCAATGTGTTTGGTTAGGGTTTTCTCTCTGAAGCATTTTTTCAACATTTGTGGGTAATGAGGGTATATATAGGATAGGCACAGAAAATGTGAGTCATTCAGTACAAGCTGGCAGAACAAATTGACTCGCAGGTGTTTCGCGGGAAGGCCGTACTCGCGAGATACTCGCGAGACACAACTGTCTCCACCTGGCCTGACTCTTTGCATTCCAGCATGTGCAGGGCACATAATTCACTTCGCGGGAAGCTAGGTCGCGACATACCCGCGAGAATTCTTCAGCCTTCAAATGCTTGAGTCTTCACACTCTCTTTTTATCACACAACCCTTACAACAAATCCCACAATAGATACAGGGTATAAACGATTGATAATAATTACAATCAAATTTGGCAAGGAATAAAAGCCAACAAAATACATAGTTGTAAATAACAACTTTACAATCATTGTCTAGAATCATGTGTATCCATATTTCATCCCTTTAACAGACTTATTTTGTAGTACCATGATAAAAACACCCTCCGCATGGAATGCAAAGCTCGAAGCTAAGACAAGGTGTTTGATCAAAACACTATAAACCAGGAAATTCAATCTTGTAGTACCATGAAATAAACATCCTCCGCATGGAATGCAAGGCTCAGGCCAAGATGAGATGTTTACCTCACACCACTATGAACCGATAATGGAGGCCGTGAGATGCAACCCTTGTATCTCTCTCCCACTAGAAATTTTAAAACAAGTGGATTGTCTTGAAATCATTGTGATCTAATCACAATTTTAACCCTACACATTAAATGTGTTTAATTGTTTAAATTCAATGTGATGTAACTAAGTCATGTCACAATAGCGTAACGAACATTCGCACAGTCACAAAGAAGTTTAACCTTGTAATCTGTGAAGTAAATACCCTCTGCATGGAATGCAAGACTTGAAGTCAAGACAAGGTATCTATTCACTTTACAATAAACTTAAAAAAAAGGGTTATTTCAGCACTCCCACTCATTATTTGGGTTTTTCTTAAATAATTGTGATCCCATCAAAACTAATAACCTTGCACTTATTGAAGACTCTAACCTTATTAGAATCACTAACTAAAATGGAAGTCTTAACCTATTTAGGATTCCTTAAACGCTAATGAATCAAAAATTAGTTATACAGAACTCTATCCTTAATTTACTAGATAAAGTATTCTAATCTCATTAGAAACTATATAACTTTAATTAGAATTTTAATCTCATTAAAAACCTCTAATTAAAATAAATTAAGGACTTTTAATCATAAAACAATTTAGGATTAAGAGTTCTATTTAACTAACATCATTGATCTCATTAGGTCTTTTAGTTAGATAATGATTAATAAATGTTCTTAACTTTTAAGGACTATAAAATTAATCACATAGCCTTACTTTTATTTATGTGAAAAACAAGTGCCAGAATTTTTGGCTACTCGTTTTGGCGACTCATTCAAGTTGCGAGTTTTGGCGACTTGTTTTGGCGACTTGTCCAGTCGCAAGTTCATCCAGAAGCTCTGGCGACTCACTCGCGACTTATACCGCGACTCGCCAGTCGCAAAAACGCCCAAAAACAGCCATTTTTCTGTTTAACCATTTTTGACATCTTCATTGTTCTTCCATCAAAAACACTTTTTGATCTTATCAACAAAGATCTACAGATCAAACATTAAGGTTTTCAATATCAAGATCAAGAACCATAATAATGCTAGAAACCTTGAAAACCATAATCCTAATCTCATTAGGAGTAAACTTCATAATCCTAGCAATACCAAACTGTTTGATCATAAAAATATATATATAAAGCAAGATTACCAACAGTACACGTTCACCATTGAAGAATGAAAAACATACATTCATACATGTACATTCAGACCAAAAACAAATGCTACTTGTAATAAAATAATCAAGCTTTAATTAAAACTTATGAACAAAAAACATGTGAACGGCAAAGTTGAATATGCCATATGCCACATGGGTCCACAATATGGATTTGTAAAACAATATATTATGCCAAGATATATGTTAATGGCAACACTAGTTATTGAATAAAACCAATAACTATGCCAAGCATATCCAAGCGGTGCAAAGCATCATTCACGCACTTGACAGTTACATTCAATAGTCATTAACTATATCCATTCCAAGAAAACATCAAAACAAGAGACCGACACATCAAACTCTATCAATGCATTTTAAGTTTATGTGTTCATCTCTAATACAAAGACGATTGTGTTCATGTCCAATACAAACACGATACATGGAGAGACATAATCTTGATCACTTCGAACAAACCAAGAGAATATGCATCCTTGGTGTGAACCCAGTATTATTATATCTCATATAAGTCAATGGCATTGGGAACGATTATCAAACAAAATTATGCAGAAACTTTAACTGCAGAAAACTAGAATACCAAGAAAACAATTTTTCTTTAATTCTAAAACTCAATCACATGTTATACAAGCATGATATTGAAGATTGCTCTGATACCATTTGTTGGAAAATCAGGTTTTGTAAACACACAGCGGAAGCAACAACCACGGATCTACTTCAATCATGAAAAACAACATGTAACCATGAATTCTAGAATAAAGAACAGAAAGCGTACCTTGATGCAGTGAATTTCAAAACATGACTTGAGAATACCTTCAATCTTCATCTCAATTCCACATGGTGCCCAAGATGTGTGGTCTCTCAATCAGTCTTTTGTACATAGACTCTCAAAGAAAAAACCTTCTTTTTCTCATTGTTGAGAAAATCTGATTTCTTTTCTTTTTTTCATACGTACGTTAAATTATTCTCATTGTTTTATTATTTAATAACTCTTATTAAATAATAACTAATTATCTAATTGGGTTAGCCTTTTGGGCCTACCCAATTGGGTTTTAGTTTGTGGCTTGAGATGGGACCAAATGAAACAAATAAGACTCTAACTCCAATGGACCTTGGGTTTTTTTGTCAACTCTTGACAAGTCTAAAGTTACCATTAATTATATTCAATACCACTATAAGAATATAATTGTACTCTAGGCCTTATTAATAAATTATATCCCAAGACTTTATTATATATACAACCCATTCATTAAAATATTCATAGTAATACAAAGAAATGAATGTAGACTGCCACTTTGAAGATTACTACATCTTAATCCTTGAGTACCCGGTTCAATCCTTTATGTTATTCATCATATATTTATGAAATCCAATTCCATAAATATATACTTTAATAACTCCTTACTAAAGTGGTTGAACCCAACACTCTGAATAACCAAACTCATTAAACTTATCTCAAGGGAATATTTTATATCTCTGTTAAGAGATTATGAATTCCATCTTGAGAATATATGTTCCATCAACACTAAATGTGGTTGCACAACATACTGAGGTTTTGACCGTAACTTATAGATCTCACTCCTGAAATATCAAAGCAACCTACATCTCATGATCAGGTCCATTATTCTCTTAGGATTTAGAGTTGATGTAAATAGAAGTTGTGAGATTTATTATTCATTTGACAGTCGTTAGACGAATAATAAATCTCACAGCGGTCCAGTTCAATATGTTTTAACTCTTAAAACATATCAACATATCAACTAGAACTCTTCACTTCCATGATCAAGACAAATCATCTTAGTTGATATGTTATAATCTTCGCAGATGAAATGCCCAATTTCATCACCGACTACGAACTAAAGTTCTAAGTTTACAAAGAACTTGTGATTTATATCTTCTGTGACTTTTCACATAAATCACATACTATGAATCTTATGGACTAAGATAATGTCATATTAGTTCATTTATAGATAGTCTCATATAACTAAACAATTTAATTACTTATGACATGCCAATAAATTGGATTTTAGGGCATAAACCCCAACAATTATTTGCAACAAACATTCTTCCATCGTAAATATAAAAGAGGGTATTAGTGACAGCCATGAAGCCATCGAAAATGGTGAAATATTTTGGAGGGAAAATCCCCCCTTACTTTTCATAATATTTGTGAACATTTATCCATCGCAATTAATTTTTTTATTTTTCTAACTGAGTTCGTATTTGCGACGAACATATTGACCATCGTAAATAGTTAATTTTCTTTAAAAGAAAGAACGTATTAGTGATAGAATTGGATCACTCCCAATAAATAATATTTGCGATGGACCTAAGCTGTTGACAATGGTAATTTTTTTTAAAGGGGAGAATTCATGCCCTTATTTTTATGGGTTTGACGATTGTTTTCCACCACCATATATTGCATTGTTATTTGTGACGGACAATTTGGTTGTCGTTAATAGTTACAATTTTCTTAAGAAAAGAAGGTATTAGTGTCAGTAAGGTAAATCTGTCACAATAAAGGTAATTTCCAACATATATATGGCCATAAAAATTTATTGTTTTCTTTGAATGGTAAATTTTCCTCAATTTTGTCTTAAAAATGTAGAATTTTTTCTTAATTTTAAAAATTGCAAAAAAAAAAAAAAAAAAAAAAAAAATCTTTCAAGGCCCTCAAAGTAAAAGGTATTGAACGGTTTTAGACCCCTTAAACCAACCAGATTAACCTAGTTAATTAGCTAAGTTATTAACTTAGTCCAATTATGCAATTCTAGGTTATCACAAGCATACAATCATATCAAGAATATAAAGTAGCGGAATAATAAATAACACAATGATATGATTACCTAGGAAACCACACGGTAAAAATCTAGGGAGGATTTGACCCACCGATCCTCAAGGCAAACCTGAATCCACTATGAAAGAATTGAAGTTCATACAAAAGGACTTACAATCTCCCCGCTCGACTTCCTAATGCTACCCACCAGTAGAACTTACTGACACGACCACGTGCAAGCTCCGAATCCACGAACTCCTTCTTTCTTGGATTCTCCAATCAGCTACAAGCACCCACGCTTGTTATTCTTTAAGCTCCAATGGCAGCAACCGAGTTGATCATCAAGATATTGAAATAATCTCTACCTTGAAAACCCTAAGCTTTGTGTAAAGGAAAGCTCCTCTAGATCTCACAAGAGATTTACACAAAACAGCAATGTATGAGCAACAATACAACAGGAGCAACTCTAAAAACGTGGCTAGGATTTTGCCTTATATACCTAGGGCAAAAACATAAAACCCTAAATTACATAAATTGTGAAAAAGTGTAATTTATAAAACTCCTCCATTACATAGCGATTTATAAAACTATTCATGTATATTATTTAAACAAGTCACATGACTTATTAAAAAAATCATGTGACCAAAGTTATGCATGAATAGTTTCTTTAATTGCCACATAATAGGTAGGAGCAAGGATCCAAATGAGTTTTAGAGCCAATCTTTTTCTTGACAAAAATGTAAGTCAATGTATGAATCATGCGTGAGATAAACACAAAAATTACACCTTTAAATACCATAAATGTGAAATGCGTGTTGTGCACAAGAAACAAATATATAAAAATAGAAGAATAAGTTATTGGTAAATTACTGATGTGGTGAGTGATTATTGGTAAATGAAAAAAGTGATATTAATGGTGAGTCTAGATGAAAACCAATAAGATGTTGACCACATCAATATTTTGTAAAAATGTTGTAAAATAGTTTGTGGCTGTAGCACTACTCAAAATAGAAAGAGGTGCTGTTCATGTATATGGAAAAAATGTTTAATCTTCCTTTCTTTCCTTTTTTTACCCCACTTTTGAGGGCAGGGGTATGAAGTTACACATTGTGAGTGAAACATTCATTCATTTTTCATTATGACTATTACTAAGGTTTACAAATAAAATTTACACTCTACTCATGTCCATAATTTCATTGTAAAACTACTAACCTTCGGTCCCTCTTTTGTTTGGGCTTTTCCCAATGCTTCAGTATGTATGATACTACCTCTTCCAGCGAGGCCTTCCTCCCTTCATTGTAGTTCCATAGTTCTGATAGTAAATACCCACCACTTGGGTTATGTTCATTCATTTCTGTCAAGGCTGTGGTCACAGCCTCATAAAGTTCATCACCATACTCATCTTTTGGACCTTTCAATTTCTCATCGTCTTCATCAATTATCTCCTGCACAATCCAATATAAACCATTACTAAAATCTGACAGAAGGAGAAGCAAACAAAGGAGCATTTGGTGCAAATTGAATATAATAAAAAAATTGAAGGCAAGCAGAAAAACAGTAATGAAGATGTTCAGCAGTACTAATTAATGGTTGAATAATATGGTGGGCTAAAATGCAAATAAATAGTTTATTTATAATGGTGTTAAATTTCTAAAAACCTTGTATAACTCGATTGGTTGGCACCTTCTCGTGTTTCCAAAACATCTAGGGTTTAAATGACCCTCCCTTGTTGTTACTTTTGAATTATCAAAAAGGAAAAAAGAAATGGTGTTAAATTATTGAATACATACCACATAATTTCCTTCTTTACCCATGAGAATCTTAAACAAAGGCCAGCTTGAATCCTTAAGGTAATCCTCCCAAATTGAGCACAGCTCTGCAGCTTTCCCTCCTGCTTTTGGGTCAGAATATTTTCTCTTGGCTGCATTGTAGAATGGTTTAAGGTCAAGATCTCCCAGTCTCTTGATTCGAATATAATAAGAACTTTCAAAATTTTCCAAACCCTGCAAGCCAAGTGAATTCACGTTATAGGTCACATTGAAATGGCATTGCCTCACTAATAACTTATAAACAATGATAGGCCAAGAATGTATTGACCCCTTGTGATGAATTAACAAATTAATTAGCTAAGTTAATTAATTCATTCAATTAGCATGCAATACGTGTGGTAGCACAAACAAATCACCAACTAAGTTAAAGTGCAGCAGAAAATAAATTGACATGGTGATTTGTTTACGAATGGATAAAACCTACACGACAAAAACTCCACCGGGTGATTTTAAGGTCACCACTCCCAAGAATTCACTATTATCACAACAAGCGGTTACAAGTAAAGGAATCCTAGTACCTTATACCAACCTACAGTTAAACCCTTACCCCAATACCCAATTGGACTTGTTCTGTAGTGACAATCTCTCCTTTTATTGCATGGCTTCCAGTACGTGACTAACCAATTCGATGCGAGGATCCCAGTATGCGGCTTACTCACCAACTTGAGAAAGATGTTGTCCACAAAATTCTTCAGTTCATCACACGATGAAGATCACGAAGCTCCTTGGTTACAAAACCCTATGGTGTACAAACACAGTAGCTTCTTCAAGAGAAAGATGAACTAGGGCAAATTCTGTCTTCGGTCACAATTTGCATAAACACAACTTTACTTCACACTTGCGCAACCTTTTACGGCCCTTAAAACAATCCTTATATATGTTTAGGGTCGTGAGAAAAAAAAGCCCAAACATCTATTCATGGATTAAAGTGAAATCAGCTTTGAAAAACTGATTTTCATAAACCTTGATAGATAGCTTATCTATCGAGAAGCTGTCGAGCATCGGGCTTCAGCAGCCTTTTAAACCACTAGCTGTCAAGCTTTAAAATCCAGCACTTCTTCACTTGCTTCTTGGACAGACTTGCATAGTTTAACACTTAATCTTGAAACCTTGTTCCTTGAAGTATTAAGCACATCCTAGATCTACCCAATTACAAGTAAAGTACGTTTTGTCAAAGGATTAGCTAATTCTATATTGATATATGTTCCTAACATTAAATCACATATGTCCTAACAATCTCCCCCTTTGGCAATCCATGACAAAACCACAACAAACAAATGAACATATGAGAGAAGTCAATAATCACTCAACTCATACTCACTTGTTGAATACAATAAAATCTATCCTAACACAAACTCTTGAAAAACTTTGCAAGAAGAGAGTTCATGGCAAGAAGAGTTTGACAACCTGTATTTCTGAAACACTTTAAACAAAACTCATCACGGCATTTTAGTGTGAAACAAAAATAAAAGATTGCATACAATATATAAGAATCATGTGCATAAAGAGAGAAAAGAAACAACACATGTAAAGATAGGTGAATAACATACATCAACAGATATAAACCCAAATATAAGTACAATGTATGTCAAATGGTCAAAGACCAATATACATGAGGTAAATGTAAAAGAAAGAAAAGAAAATACATAAAAACCTCACTACATCCCTCAAAAAATTAAAACACTCCCCCTATCACAAAAATGTCCTATGCTAACTCTCCCCCTAAATACATGACTACTCTCATATCAAAACTACTCCCCCTTTTTGTCACGAGTGACAAAGGGTAAATACATCAAGTAGACATCTCATCATCACTTGGCAAGCTAGCATCATCACTCTCATCAGCATCATCACTGCCGGAGCCATCATCACTCTCATCCTCTGAAACCGATGGAGATGGAGAGGTATAAGCAGTGAAACCACCCATGGCAGCCTGTCATCGTGCAATACGACCAACACGGGTGTTCACCTAACACAACTCATCACTGAGTGTGTCAAGGCAAGCATCCATGCGCACAAGCTATGCCATATGGCCTCAAGAGTCACTCCACCCGCAGAAGATGAAGGAGCGGAGGTAGATGGAGTTGTAGAAGCTAGAGAAGTCACCTCGCTTCGTCTAATGGTAGCAATGTCTATGGCACTCATAACTGTAAAATGAGGAGACTCGGGAAAGGAGACAGAAAAATGGCGAAGAAGCCTCGTGATAGTGGAAGGAAAAATGAGCTTATCATGAGTCGTCGTATGCCTATAGACATCTATAAGGGATAGAGTAAAGTCAGAAGGGAAGTCAATAGAAATGTTCTCTAAGTGGGATAACAAAAATCGAGCACAAGGCTCTGTGACAAAGTTATAGTGAGACAAAGGATGAAGAATGAATGTCATCACCATGTTAAGGAATCTCGGACCTTTTACAAAGCCCGGGCAAGGGGTGTTTTGACAGTCACCCCAAGATGAAAGTGTCTCAAAAAATAGAGACGAGAGTTCGTCTTTGAACACAGTCCTCAGACGATTACAGCCAGGGTTGTCAAGATGTGCTACCCTAGGAATATGTAGTACCTTGGATACAATATCTGGAGTAACTACAATGCACGTACCTCGAACGCGAGTGACAAAATGAGGTACTGAAGTGTCAAATCCATGCATGTTGGAGTAAAACGCCTATATGATCATGGAGGGACAGGTGACCGGGATGCCACAAAGTGACTCCCAACCCCGACTGTAGATGACAGTGGGAAGGTCAATATCGGAAAAATCTGATAGAATGACTTAGCGTTTCGAATGAATGCCTCGTCGAGAAAAGTTCTCCGAAAAGTCCTTACGAGCTTTATCATCACGGAACCGTACGGGAGAAGGAGTGGAGTTAGAAGAAGTGGATGCCCCAGAACAAAGAGGGTTTTGGGACAAAGTGGATTTGTGTTTAGGTGCCATAGAGTAGACTAACGCAAGAAAGAGAGAGAGAGAGAGAGGGAGAGAAAGAAACACACAGAAAAGCACCAACAATATCAATATCAATATAAAGATAAATGAAGGTACGTATGCATGAAAATGCATGAGCATGTGACATGTAAATTTAAAAACATCATGGGCTTAGCCCAATCTAAACCTACTAGCATACATCATTGCAACAAAGTAAATACACATCTAAAATGCATGATACATTGTTATAATGCAAATGTAATGCAATGCATGATGTTTTAAAACTCATTTAAGCAGAACCTAACCCAAAAATTTTGCAAATACCTCATCAATTTTGAAAAACCCCAAAAACTTTTCAAAACCCTAAAACTTAGGTAAAAAAGAATGAAATTCTTGATACAAGAGAGAAATAAGATCATACCAGATGAAGAAAACTTGATTTGGGATGAAGATCAAGTGAGGAATGTGAAAAGGTTGAGTTTGAGGAGTTTTGGAGTGAGAGAAGAGAGAAGAGAGAATCTATCAAGAGAGATCGGAGAAAATGAGAGAATTTTTGTGTTGACCGTATATATAGAAAATCATAAATCTCAATGGATCGAGAGGTGTTGAGAGGTGTCAAGATTTAAAATGCGTGAATTAGCTGAAGAAGAGCGATCGAGGATCTGTCGAGAGGTGTCCAAAGCAAAAGGGGCTCGATAGATCGAGAAGTTATCGAGAATCTATCGAGCATCTAGAAACTTTCTCGATGGATCGAGTAGCTGTCGAGAAGCTATCGAGAATGCGATAAAAAAAAAGATGAAAGGGCTTGATAGATAGCCTAGCTATCGAGAGGTGTCCAGTAGCTATCGAGATTGCTTAAAAACAGTTTTTAAACGAATAGAAAAACACAGACATGAATGCAATCAAGCATGCTACATAACCAAAGATCCAAATAACATTTTAAACTCTCAAAATCTTCTCTTAACAAGAAAAATGTGTAGCACATAGATCCAAAACACACACACACACACACACACACACACACACACACACACACACACAACAAGTCTAACTAATTTTATATTTCAAAAACAAGTTAAAATAGTTTAGTGAGCATACATTAACACATGTATTCCTTGTGATGGCTAAATCATATTGTACCTGCGCATGTATTAAAAGTAGCAAAGAATATTGCATGTTGTGTGTGAAAAACATTGCAAGATTGCATAAGCGTCTACATGTTATGATGATTTGAGATATGAGAAAATCACTTTAACTCACACATAATCATAACTATTTGATGAGGACTATCACCTTCGATGTATATCTTATAACTCCCACATCTCCTAGAATACACGCTTGCAATCATATATAAAGCATTTTGATTCTTTTTGCTTTTTAATTTTCTTTGCATATTTTTCTTTTAAGCAAACCATGCATAAGCATATGAGAGGTAGAAAATAAATACCCAAGGATATTTAGCATTTGACATTCCACTTTTGCTATGTCGAAGTATACAAATGTTATTTCATGATTGACAGGCAACAGTGGTGAGATGGTTATTTTTACCTTTATCTTAGGATTTTATAGTCCTTCCCATAAAAAAGAGTGATATAAGTGTAAGTACAAGAGATTAATTAATCTTACTCATCACAAACACGAGTCATAAAGCTCACTTGCTTAGTTATGCATAAAGATGCTCATCTAAGCTACAAAATATACAAAGTTTAGAAAATCTTTTTTCAATGGTCATCTAAGGTACACAAGTACCAATGTACACAAATACACATTGGTTTTGTATTTTTTTTATTTTTCAAATTTTTGATTTTTTGATTTTTACGAAAAACAAAATAAAGCAAAACTGAAAAATAAACAAACAAAAACATGTTAAACAAAGTAAAGAATAAAACTAGACTGACTCAAAACATGAAAGCAAAACACACAAGTAATGTAACCTCAAAAACAAGAAGGGGAGAGAGAGAAAAAAAGTCACTAAATCACTTGGAGCCTTTTTCCTTCCACAACTTGGAAGAACCTTTCTGTTTAGCAAACTCTTGATCAAAAGGTGAAGGGGAAGAATTGAAACCGTTCAAGTTCGAAAGGAACATGAGGGCTTTGAGAAGATCTCCAAGTGAAGCAAAAAAGGATGGAAACTAATTTTGGTTTCTCGATGAGATCATACTATTGCTTTGTTGAGTGGCTAACCACTTGTAGCAATTAGGTCGAGTATATCCAGCTGCTCCACAGTGATGACAGAGATGCTGCTTCTTCTATTTAGGCTTTTGAGTGTTTCCCTTCTTAGCTCTAGGGTTTTTGATCTCTTTCTTATCTTACTTAGGGGGTGCTCCTAAGATAGATTTACCCTTGTCTACGTTCTCACTAGCTAACACATTTTGCACATCATTGTTTTCAGATTCAATATTATTACTAGGAGGAACAAAAACAGTAGTACTAGCAAAAACAATACTAGGAGAAGAGAAATCATACCTTAAACCGGTTTGATTGGAAGCAAATTTCTGAAGACTGAGCATCTCATCAAGCTTAGCACTTGAAGTCCTTTCCAACTGAGCTCTGACTTGGGATAGTTCTGCCTCAAGTTTCTTGGTCTTCTCAGCCAATAAATTATTCTCAAATCTCAATGCTCCAATAGTTAGATTGGCTTCATCAAACTTTGTGAAGATTTATTCTCGTTCAAGCTCCACATCACTGAGCTTCTTGGTGGCCAACCTATACAACTTCTCATGCTTTTCCGAGACCTTGTATAACTTTGCATAGGCTGTGTGGATGTTATCTTGTTCATCCATCTTCTCAAATTTAGACTCCACCAAGTTCTTTTCTTCATCCACATCTTCAACAATCCTTTCAGTAGGATTTACAGTGGCAGTGAAGGCATTTAGGATTTCATCATCCTCATTGTTGGAATCATCTTCAGGCTCGGTGTCTCTAAATGTAGTAGCAAGTGCCTTGCTCTTCCCAATGGTCTTGAGATATGTAGGGCACTCTCGTTTCATATGTCCGAAGCTTTGACATCCAAAGCATTTTGGTTTTGAAGGAATAGTGTACTGATTGCCATCCCTAGCATCCTTCTTTCCTTTGTCCTGGTTCTTGAATTGAGACGAGCTGGATTGCTTGCGGTCTTGTCAAATCCTTTAGCATTAGCATTCTTCATAAACTTTTTATATTGCCAAGTAATATAGGATTTCATCTTAGAATCTTCATCGTCTGAAGACTCATCAGTGTCATTGCTCTTGGCCTTCAATGTCATGCTCTTTCCCTTACTAGATTCCTCTATCCTTGTCAGACCCAACTCATAGGTCTGCAGATTACCAACCAACTCTGTCAATAGAATTTTGTCAATATCCTTCGATTCCTTAATCACGGTGATCTTGGCATGAAATCTCTCGGGTAGAGATCTAAGCACCTTTCTAACAATTTTGGGTTCGGGAATGATTTCCCCAAAATTAAAAGCTGAGTTCACTATGTCCTTGAGCTTGGCATATAACTCATCAAATGACTCATCCTCCTTCATCTTAATCTCTTCAAAGCTCGTGGTAAGCCTCTGAATCTTTGAATCCTTGACAACCTTGGTTCCTTCACAGTTTGTCTAGAGAGTGGTCCATGTGTCTTTAGCAGTTTCAGTAGAGGATATCTTCTTGAACTCCTCATTCGTGACTACACTGAATAAAACATTCAATGCTCTGCTATTGAAGTTAGCCGCCTTGATCTAAGCATCTTCTGAATTAGCCGGCGCTTCCTTAGGCTTGGTCCAGCCTATCTCCACAGCTTGCCACACTTTCTCATCTAAAAACTGCAAGAAAATTCTTATGCATATTTTCCGATATGCATAGTTAGTGTCATCAAATAAAGGAGGTATAATAAGAGACTGTCCTCTATCCAGGACAAACAGGGGTCAATGGATCACACAACAAAGATGAAAACTTAATCAGAGTGTGCTTACTCTGATATCACTTGATAGGCTAAGAATATATTAACCCCTTGTGATGAATTAACAAATTAATTAGCCAAGTTAATAAATTAATTCAATTAGCGTGCAATACACGTGGTAGCACAAAAAAATCACCAACTAAGTTAAATTGCAGCGGAAAATAAATTGACACAATGATTTGTTTACAAATGGGGAAAACCTACATGACAAAAACTCCATCGGGTGATTTTAAGGTCGAGAATTCACTATTATCACAACAAGCGGTTACAAGTAAAGGAATCCTAGTACCTTATACCAACCTACAGTTGAATCCTTACCCCAATACCCAATTGGACTTGTTCTGTAGTGACAATCTCTCCTTTTAATGCACGGCTCCTAGTACGTGACTAACCAATTCAATGCATGGATCCCAATACGCGGCTTACTCACCAACTTGAGAAAGATGTTGGCTGCAAAGTTCTTCAGTTCATCACACGATGAAGATCACGAAGCTCCTTGGTTACAAAACCCTACGGTGTACAAACACAACAGCTTCTTCAAGAGAAAGATGAACTAGGGAAAATTCTGTCTTCGGTCACAATTTGCATGAACACAACTTTGCTTCACACTTGTGCAACCTTTGACGGCCCTTAAAACAATCCTTATATATGTTTAGGGTTGTGAGAAAAGAAAGCCCAAACATGTATTCACGGATTGAAGTGAAATCAGCTCTGAAAAACTGACTTTCATAAACCTCGATAGATAGCTTATCTGTCAAGAAGCTGTTGAGCATCGGGCTTCAACAGCCTTTTAAACCTCGATAGATACTAGCTGTCGAGCTTTAAAATCCAGCACTTTTTCACTTGTTTCTTGGACAAACTTGCATGGCTTTAACACTTAATCTTAAAACCTTGCTCCTTGAAGCATTAACACATCCTAGATCTACCCAATTACAAGTAAAGTGCATTTTGTTAAAGGATTAGCCAATTCTATATTGATATATATTCCTAACATTAAATCACATATGTCCTAACAAACAAAATTTAAATATTTCAATGTCCATCTGTGTCAGTTCAGCACCCACAAGTGCATCATCTTTCTTCTTTTCTAAAACACCCCCTGCCCCCCTCTCTTTTATTATGATCAACAATACAAAATTACTTAAAATGCATGATTGAGATGATCAGATCGTACAGTATTCAGCTTGTCAATTATCCATTTGCAAATTCAAAAGACTCACAAACATGAGCAACGGAACACGTGAGTCTTTAAAAACCATTGTGTTAGCCATTCCTCTAGAAAGACATTAATGTCTAAACCCAGAAGATTTTAGGTTTGAGGCGTATATGTACTCACAAAGACAAACACAAAAGCCTATAACATTTTAGAAATACTTACATCCATCAATTTCTTACAAACCTCCTGCAATTCATCATTACTTTTACACTCCCTGGCAATAAGATTTTGATTATGAGATTTCATATCAGCCAAAGCTTCTTCCTTCAATTTTAAAGCTTCAATTGCTTGCATCTTTTCCTTTACCTCCATACCAACCTCCTCTTCAAGTTTCTTTTCCAGCATAGAAGCTCTCGATTGAAGTTTTGCTGTTTCTTTCTGCCATTGATAAATCATTGCAAATAAAAACATAAGACATTTAATAACTTATATATACATACTAGATAGTAACTGAAGAAGTTCGAAGAAAAAAATCCATAACACACCCCTTTCTCCTCTGCAAACCCCAATGCAGATTTAAAGAACTTCTCCATTTGATCCTCTCCCATGCCATATCTTTGTTTGGCATTGTCGAGGTCCTTTTCTAGCTCAATAATCCTTGCATGGAGATTTGCCTCTTTTCTCTGCCATGAATGGCCAAACAAAGTTTCTTGTATGAGATTTATGGAATTGAATCAATTGATATACAAATTATATGCAATCATAATTTTAATAATTGAGTTAAATGCGAGAGAAAATATCAAAAGAATGAATACTGCACCACTTGCTCCTCTAACTAAGCTCTGACGGACTTCTCCATGAATATCGCTGCAGTTAAAAGAAATATCAAGGTCAATGAACTGTAGAACGTTTTTCAAATGATGAAATAATTCTTTTCTTTTTTTTTTAAATTATAAAAAGTAAAACAAAGGTTGTTAGATAAATGACTCATTCTTGTTTCTCAAAAAAATATCAATAGGAAATAATAAATTAGAATTAGAATCAATATTTCGAAATTTTTGGCTTGACAAACGTATAAGTATAGGCTTTTACAAACTGTTAGATCTATTGGGCCCCAAATTTATTGTAAACCCAAAGGTTATGTAAGCTTGTACTTGCAAGACAAGTAACCTAATCCTAGTAGGATAAGAAATTTAGATTACGGTTAGGCAAAGTTTTTCTATGATACAGGTTTTTTTATTTATTCTATAATACAATTTTATGATGTGAAATATCAACTTAAAAAAAAAAAAAAAAAAAAAAAAAAACTAATCTTAATGCAACCATATAGCTTAATTAGTTGAGTTTCTCATTGTATGGCCAAAAGGCAAGAGGAAAAACAAATGAGACAACAATTATATCCTTTTTGAACACTCTTTGTTATGGTAAGTTCTCGAGAAATGAGCACAACCAAGCATAATGAAATTTCTGGCATAAAAGGAATATTGAAGATCATACTGCACTGACAATTTGAGCAAACAAAGAGTCAACTTGAGCATTGTTAGGGCATATGTGTTTCACTTGTTAAGAACATATGTCATTCTTTCATGTAATTTACTAATCCTTTGACAAAACGCACTTTACTTGTAATTGGATAGTTCTAGGTGTTTTTAATACTTCAAGAAACAAGCTGGTAGTGCAATTTCATTAAAGCTCGACAGCTGCATCTATCGAGCTTAAGAAAGTTGTCTCAAGCCCGTAAGCTCGACACCTTCTCGACAGCTACTCGACACCTCCTATCTGTCGAGATTTAAGAAATTCAGAATTCTGATCTAATTTCTTGGGATCCGTGAATGTGTCTTGGGCCTTCTTTTCTCCTAACCCTAGACATATAAAAGGATTATTTTAAGGGCCGTCAAACAGTTCACAAGTTGCACAAGCATTGAGAAAACTCTGTTAAAGCAAATTGTAACCAGAGACGAAGTTCTTGCCCTAGTTCATCTCTTCTGAAGAAGTTGCTGTGTATGTACACCTTTGGGTTTTGTGACCAAGCATCTTCTTGATCTTTATCGTGTAGGATGAACTGAAGAACTTTGCAGCCAACCTCTCTTTCAGTTGGTGTTGAAGTCGCATACTGGGATCCGCGCATTGATTAGTCACGTACTTGGAAGCCGTGCATCAAAGGTGGGAACTGTCACTACAGAACAAGTTCAATTGGGTATTGGGGTAAGGGTTCAACTGTAGGTTGGTAAGGTACTTGGGATTCCTTTACTTGTAACCGCTTGTTGTGATAATAGTAGAGTTTCGGGAGTGGTGACCTGAAAATCACCCGATGGGGTTTTTGCCGTCAGGTTTTCCCCATTCGTAAACAAATCACCGTGTCATTTATTTTCTGCTGCATAATTAGTTTATTGGTGATTTGTTTATGCTACCACGCGTTTGCATGTTAATTTGATTAATTAATAAACTTGGCTAATTAATTAATCAATTCATCACAAGGGTCAATACGTTTTTGGCCTATTAAGTGGTATTAGAGCATGCACACTCTGATTAGGGTTAATCTTTGCTGTGTGATCCATTGACCCCTGTTGTCATGGAAACTCTTGATTGTTGTGATTTGCATGATCTTATGTTAAATGATGATGATGATATTCAAGATGCCTATTGCAAGCTTTATAATTTTTGTATGAAATCTCTTGAATATTCTACAAAATTAAAAGCTAAATTTAAAAAGGTTAAGCTTGAAAAAGATGATTTGATTGCAAAATTGGATGAAGCCAATAATTTGAATGAGAATTTTAAAAATCAAATTTCATCTCAGGTGGACAAAATTAAAAGTTTGGAAGAGCAACTAGTTGAATTCAAAACTGAAGTTGAAAAATTAACTAGTGCGAAACTTGTTGTTGAGCCTAACTCAAAAGAAAAAGGATTTTTATATTCCTCCATTTAAAAGGAATAATGAAGAGTTGAAGGCTAATATTGCTAGGATAGACAATGGTAAAAATTCTGATATTAACACTGAAGTTTCTAAACCTATGTCTAAAACTCCTCCTAGGAAGAATAAAAATTCTGAATTTGTCCCCACTTGTCATCATTGTCATATTGTTTGTCGTATTAGGCCAAATTGTCCTAAGCTGTCAACCTCTAAGGTTAGACCTCCTTCTAGGAAGTCGAGTAGCTCTAAAACTACTCATGTTTGTCACCATTGTGGTGGTTCTAGTCACACTTGTCCTAATTGTTTCAAGTTGTTTCCTCATAAGTGAGTGTCAAATAGGTCTCATCCTTTGTCTAAAGGCTCTGCACCTATTCTTGGTGAGTTATTAAAAGTTTTGAACTTTTTAACTCAATTTCAGGGGAATTCTAATTCCTCTATGTCCTATATTAGTCATACTAGGACACGTGCCTTTTCATCTTCACAGCCAAAGACTCGTGCTGTGTGGGTGATAAAGGATCCTAAAACTTAATTGTCTTTTCTGTTTTTCCTCTACTTTAATTTTTTCTATCTAAAGTAGGACTCTCTTTGCTTGATTTCTTATCTGCTTTTAAAATCATGCTTTCATGCATCTACACCCTTCTATCATGCCTTCATGCATATGCATATTTCTTTCATGCTTTCATGTTGTTTGTCTGTTTTTATTTGGTTGTTTAGTTTTTTTATTTTGTTTTGTTTTCAAAATAAATAAATAAAAGAAAAAAAATCAGAAAAATACAAAAACAATGTGTGTTTTGTGTACTTTGGTACTTGTATATCTTGGATGGCCATTGAAACAAAGTTTTCTAAACTTTGTATCTTTTGTAACTTAGATAAGCATCTCAATGCACAACTAAGCAAGTGAGTTTTGTGGCTCTTGTTTGTGATGAGTAAGATTAAGTCATCTCTTGAGCTTAACACTCATATCACTCTTTTTGACGGGTAGGACTAGAAAATCCTAAGAGAAAGGCATAAATAACCATCTAACCACTGTTACCCGCCAATCATAATATGACACCTGTATGCTTCAGCATAGCAAAAGTGCAGTGTCATAGACACTTGTATGCTTCAGCATAGCAAAAGTGCAGTGTCAAAGACATCTGTATGCTTCGGCATAGCAAAAGTGCAATGTCAATGCTTAACATGTTGGGTATTTCTTTTCTCTCTTTTATATACCCATGCATGATATGCTAAATAAAAGAAAATAATGCAAAGAAAATAAAAAGCAAAAAGATAAAAAATGCTTTAAATATGATTGCAAGCGTGTTTTTTAGGAGATGTGGAAGTTATAGGATGTACCTCAAAGTGATAGTCCCCATCAAACAGTTATGATTGTGTGTAAGTTAAAGAGATTTTCTCATATCTCAAATCGTCATAACATATATACACTTATGCAATCTTGCGATGTTTATCACACACAACACGCAATATTCTTTGTTACTCTTGATACATGTGCAGGTACAATGTGATTTGACCATCACTAGGTTTTACATGTGCTAATGTATGCTCACTAAACTGTCTTGACTCGTTTTTGAAATATAAAATTGGTTAGACTTGTTTAGTGTGTGTGTGTTTTTGAGGATCCATGTGCTTGAAAATATTTGTTGAGAGATGATTTTGAGAGCTTAATATGTTGATTGGATCATTGATTGAGGTGTATGTTGGATTGCATTCATGTCTGTGTTTTTCACTTCTCAAAAAACTGTTTTCAAAAGCAAGCTCGACACCTCCTCGATACCTAGCTATCTGTCGTGCTTCTCAAGCTTTTCTTTATCGCAATCTCGACACCTCCTGGACACCTGGTGGATCGATCGAGCTTCTGTTCTTGGTTCTGGTGGTTATTCCTCGATACCTTCTCGACACCTGTAGCTGTCGACGTGCATTTTCTCGACACCTTCCTCGACAGATGGCTCGACACCTCTCGATACCTCATCTGTCGAGATTTACTGAGGTTCCTATATAAGCCCTATTCGCGATCCGGTTCTCATTTTCTCGATCTTTCTCTATCTGTTCGCGACTGTTCATCTCCCAAACTCAGTTTTC
Organism: Quercus aquifolioides; assembly: GCA_019022515.1. NCBI lineage: Eukaryota > Viridiplantae > Streptophyta > Magnoliopsida > Fagales > Fagaceae > Quercus > Quercus aquifolioides. Next base: position 94,474 of record JAFHAW010000053.1, read on the forward strand.
TCACTCAAAACCTTCAACCCACGTGATTTTCGGCCCTTCCCTACTTCAAATCACTTGGTATGATCTCTTTTCTCTTCATTCTTCATGCATTTCATGTTTTTGAATCTTAGGTTTTGGGGTTTTTTGAAAAATTTTGGGGTTTTTCAAAATTGATGAGTTTTTCTTGAAATTTTGGGATGGGTTTTCATTTAAATGTGTTCAAAATCTCATGCATTGCATCACATTTGCATTAGAATGGTATTTCCATGCATTTAGATGTGTGAACTATGTTTGTGTGCTGGTAGGTTGGATTGGGCTGAGCCCATGATGAAATTTCTTTTGCATGTCCCATGTTCATGCATCCCCATGCATACGTACTCTCTATTCAATATATTTGATATATTTGAATTGCTTTGGGACTTTTCTGATTGTCTCTTTCTCTCTCTCTTTCTCATTCTGTTTACGTTAGTAGTGTCTATGGTACCTAAGCGTAAATCTACTCCAGCCCGGAACCCTCTGCGTTCTGGAGCTTCTTCATCTTCTGATTCTGCTCCTCTTAATCTTCGGTTCCATGATAATGATGCCCACAAGGCATTCTTGGAGAACTTTTCTAGACGAGGTGTTCATTCGGAACGCCAAGTCATTTTGGCGACTTCGCCGATACTGACCTTCCCTCTATCATTCACAGTAGGGAATAGGAGTCACTGTGTGACGTCCCGGTCACATGTCCTCTTGTGCTTATTCAGGAGTTTTACTCCAACATGCACGGGATTGATCGTTCAGTACCTCTCTTTTTCACTCGCGTTCGAGGTACGCGCATCCCTGTCACACCACAACTTGTTGCAGATGTGCTTAGGGTTCCTAGGATAGAGTTTCCTGACTATCCTTCTTGTGAGCGTCTGAGGACTGTGTCCAAAGATGAACTCATTTCTGCTTTCTGTGAGCGCCCTTCGGAGTGGGGTAAGCATCAGTTCACATCATGTCGGCCTTTTGCTAAAGGTCCTAGATTCCTAAACATGGTGATGACTTTTGTACTCCATCCACTTTCTCACTACAACTCCATCACAGAGCCTCGTGCTCGATTTTTGTTATCCCTCCTTGAGCATCTTACCATAGATTTTCCTTCTCATTTCATTTTGTCTATTATAGATGTTCATTTAGATGTGGCGACCCGTGATAAGCTCATCTTTCCTTCTGCTATCACGAGGATTCTACGCCAGTTTTCCATTCCTTTTCCCATGTCCGACCATTTCACTTTCATGTGTGCCATAGATACCGCTACCATAAAACGTAGTGAGGCTCAATTTAGGTCAAGACAGCAGGATTCCACTCCTCCCTCCCATTCAGCTCCATCCTAATCTGCTCCTTCTTCCTTTATGAGCGATGTTTCACTTGGAGACATCATGGCGCAGCTGCAGCGCATGGATGCTCGCCTCGATACATTCTCCACTGAGTTGTATCAGGTGAATGTTCGTGTTGGTAGTATTGCACGACGACAACAACCATGGGTGGTTTTGCTCTTGAGGCTACTCCTTCACCACCGCCTCCAGCAACTTCTGATTCTGAGGATGATGATGATGAGGACAATGATGCTTCGGATGATGATAATGGAGTTGCTAGCTCTACTGATGAGATGTCTATTTGACACTCTACCCTTTGTCACTCGTGACAAAAAGGGGGAGTAATTTTGGATATGAGAGTAGTCATCTTAGGGGGAGAGTTAGTATAGGACATTTTTGTTAGGATGAGTGTTAATACTTGAGGGATGTAGTGAGGATAAGATGTATCTTTTTCTTTTCTACTTGCGAGATACATTGTTCTTGTATATGAGGTCTTGTGACCAGTTTTTACATACATTGTACTTATTTTTTCTATATGTGGATGTATGTTTCTTTCACCTGTCTCTACATGTGTTATTTCTTTTCTATCTTTATACACATGTTTCTTATACTTGTATGTAATCTATTATTTCTGTTTCACACAAGATGCCTTGATGAGTTTTGTTTTTTCAGAAATACAGGTTGTCAAAGTCTACTTGCCATAAACTCTTTTCTTGCAAAGTTTTTCAAGGGTTTGTGATAGGATAGATTTTATTGTATTCAACAAGTGAATATGAGTTGAGTGATTTATGACTTCTCTCATATGTTCATTTGTTTGTTGTGGTTTTGTCACGGATTGCCAAAGGGGGAGATTGCTAGGACATATGTGTTTCACTTGTTAAGAACATATGTCATTCGTTTATGTAATTGGCTAATCCTTTGACAAAATACACTTTACTTGTAATTGGGTAGTTCTAGGTATTTTTAATACTTCAAGAAACAAGGTTTCAAGATCAAGTGTTGAAGTCATCAAGTCTGTCCAAGAAAACAAGCTGATAGTGCAATTTCGTTAAAGCTCGACAGCTGTCTCAAGCCCGTAAGCTCGACACCTGCTCGACACCTCCTATCTGTCGAAATTTAAGAAATTCAGAATTCTGATATGATTTCTTGGGATCTGTGAATATGTCTTTGGGCCTTCTTTTCTCCTAACCCTAGACATATAAAAGGATTGTTTTAAGGGTCGTCAAACAGTTCACAAGTTGCACAAGCATTGAGAAAACTCTGTTCAAGCAAATTGTGACCTGAGACGAAGTTCTTGCCCTAGTTCATCTCTTCTTGAAGAAGTTGTTGTGTATGTGCACCTTTGGGTTTTATGACCAAGCATTTTCTTGATCTTCATCGTGTAGGATGAACTGGAGAACTTTGTAGCCAACCTCTCTTTCTAGTTGGTGATTGAAGTCACGTACTGGGATCCGTGCATTGGTTAGTCACGTACTTGGGAGCCGTGCATCAAAAGAGGGAACTGTCACTACAAAACAAGTCCAATTGGGTATTGGGGTAAGGGTTCAACTGTAGGTTGTTAAGGTACTTGGGATTCCTTTACTTGTAACCGCTTGTGATAATAGTGGAGTTTCGGGATTGGTGACCTGAAAATCACCTGGTGGGGTTTTTGCCGTCAAGTTTTCCCCATTCGTAAACAAATCACCGTGTCATTTATTTTCTGCTGCACAATTAGTTTATTGGTGATTTGTTTGTGCTACCACGCGTTTGCATGTTAAATTGATTAATTAATAAATTGGCTAACTAATTAATTGGTTTAATCACAAGGGGTCAATATGTTTGTGGCCTATCAAGCATTATTGACATAAAGAAAACATGGAAAAATAAAAGAGAAATGGCAAGACTTACCTTAACAAGGTTGTCTATGATGAGCTTCCTCAAGTATAGCAAACGTAAACCTGAACAGGATTCAAGAAGATGAATTAGATTTGGTTCTTGGGTTGATAGAAGTGTTAACGTGTTTTAGTGTTGTGGGCTTTAGGCCCAACTAGATTACTTGTATAGCACACATTCTTGTACTACACTCTTACTTATACTGTACACATATGCCTCCTATATAAAGGCACTCATAAATATTCTTTTACTATAAAATATAATATTATTGAATTCAGTATTTCTAACATGGTATCAGAACCACTGCTTTGACCTTTTCTTAGCAGTCTTGTCTTTATTGGTGTTACTCCATTCTCAACATCGCTTCCGCCGTCACAACAGTTGTCGCAACCTCTTGTCGTTGAACCTTTGACATCTTCCAACTGTTGTCTTTGGGTTTCGGACCTGTAGCCGCTACCATTGAGGAGTCCCACACCGCAAAGACCACTGCACGTGTCATCATCTCCACGAATATTGCTCCGATTACGTTTCTGCAAGTATCATTGAGATCGTCTTGCGCCGATCTACACTTTAGTGGAAGCCTCGTAGCCATCAGAGACTGCACGCGCCCTCATGCGCTGCCCAAAGATTCTACATCAAAGCTCATGCGCTGTCATCAGCTCTAGGTTGACGTCACTAGTGATGTGATCAGTGCCACGTCAGCCCTAGCTTACATCAACATCCAGTCATCAGTTGATGTTAGCCTCACGTCATCTTGCTGACATCATTTCCGCTGACCGTTGACTGCGTTGACTTTGGCCGAGCTATTGACTTTTCTCTAGGTTTGACTTTTGCCGTCCAGGTTCTCTTTACCCAATTTTTTGCGAAGATTTCATTTTTGCTGTCTGTTTTTACATATTGTGTCTCTAAATGGATAAAAAAGATATTTTTTTCCTCGCCCTATCATTACTATATTAGAGGAGAATAAGAATTACTTATCTTGGTCTCAACCTATGCACAGTTTTCTTAAGGGTCGCATGCTCTAGCAATATTGTACTGGTGCAATCACTATTCTTGTCAATGGGGCAAGTGAAGAAGATGTTGCCTTCCTTAGTCGCATGATTGAATGGGATAGTTACAACCATATGATCCTCACATGGATTCGGAACACTTCCATTTCCTCCATTTCCAATCTGTTGGGTAGCTTTAATGATGCAAAATCAACATGGGATATGTTGGCCAAAAGGTATTCCACTACTCACAAATCCATGAAATATCAGTTAGTGGTTGAATTGCATCAACTCAAGCAAGAACCAGGGCAATCCATCAATGACTACTATAATCAGCTTCACTTCATTTGGGACCACATTGACCTTTCTGATCCAACTTGGGCATGCTCAAAGGATGCTCAACAATATGCTACCGTTAGAGATGAATTTCATCTCTATGAATTCCTTATGTCACTTCACAAGGACTTTGAGCCCATCTAAGGTCAGCTTATTAATTGCAGTCCTTCTCCCTCTCTTGATACTGTTGTAAACAAGTTGGTTAGAGAAGAAGCTCATCTTGCAACGCTTCAAGCTCAGAATAAGATTAATGTTTTGGCTATTACTCCTTCTACTCAACCCATAGAGCAACCTCAGCAATCAAGTGATTCCTCTGGCTCTAGCAATTATCGCAAGCAAATCAACAAAAAGTTCTGCAACTATTGCAAGCGTCCTGGCCTTTTCTACTTAGCCCAGTCTCCTCTTGTACTCCGTTCACTCTCTGATGCTGATTGGGCAGGAGATCCCATTGATCGCAAGTGCACTACTGGTTATTGCTTTCTCATTGGTTCTTCTTTGATTTCTTGGTGAAGTAAGAAACAAACCTTTGTGGCCTGCTCTAGTACTGAAGTAGAATATTGTGCCTTTACTGATACCACATTGAGCCTTTTTGGCTATGATGGCTTTTTAAGGATTTAAGTGTCCACATCCTTTGCTACTCCTCTTTATTGTGACAACCAGAATGCCATTCATATTGCTCACAATGATGTCTTCCATGAACAGACTAAACACATCAAGATTGATTGTCATTTTATCTATTATCATCTTGTCCATGTTGCTCTTAAGCTATTTTCAGTCTCCTCTAAAGATCAACTTGTAAATATTTTCACCAAATCACATCCTAAGGGACGCCTTTGTGATTTGGTTGATAACCTCAAGCTGGTCTCACATTCACCTTGAGTTTAAAGGGGGCTGTTAACGTATATAGTGTTGTGGGCTTTAAGCCCAACAAGATTACTTGTATAGTACACATTCTTGTACTACACTCTTACTTATATTGCACACATATGCCTCATATATAAAGGAACTCATGTATATTCTTTCACTATGAAATACAATACTATTGTATTCAGTATTTCTAACAAGAAGAGAGACAGGAGGTTGAAGAGGTTAACAAGTTTTTGTCTTTTCAGATTCTCAAGAAAGATGGTTTTATAAAAGATCTCAACGTAACGACTTGTGCATCGATATCTGAAGCAGATTACAAGTGAGCTTTGGTTTTGGTGGGGTCAGGGTTTCTCCAAACTTATGGCCCAGTACTACCAAAATGAGGATAAGTTACGCATAAGTGGAAAATGATGTCAACAGGGAAAATGAGAATCAGTCAAAATTTCACAATGTAAAAGTTTGTAAAAATTTAGTGAAATAGTTTGTGGATGTAACAGGATCCCAGAACAAAGAATTGTCATTCCAACAAAAGTAGTTTATTTTTTCCCGTGGTTTTTGGCTAAAACGTTACCGCCAAATACTCTAAATATCCCATTTTATTTGGTTTGTTTGGAAAATCCAACATTTTAAGGGAGAATCAATTAACGTATTGACTTTTAAATATTAATAAAAAGTATGAGTTTTCAAAACTATCCTTAATAATTTAAATTTTAGTGAAACAAAAATATTGAATTTTTAAATAAAATTAATGGATATGTTAGAAAATTTATTTGTTGGCTTTTCAAAAATGACTTCATTTTAGGACGTTCCAAAAGGAAATAGAGGCCATATAATTTGGGACTTAAGAAATATTATTTATGGGTTCCACTCTATGTTTTTCCTTACCATTTTTCTTATTGCGAGTCCACTCTACTTCCTTTTCTACAATACTTTTTTTTTTTTTAAAGAATAAAATATTATTTTGGTCCATCAATTTTACCAAAAGTTAGTTCCTTGTTCCTGGAGGAAAAAAATATCTTAAAAAAGAAGTTTAAGGACAGAAAATGAAACATCTTCAATAGTTTAGAGTGATAATCGATTTTTTTTTGATAAAGTTTAGGAATGAAAATAATATTTTACCCTTAAAAAATTAAACCTCTTATGTTATTTAGCTTTTAAAAAAGTTTTCAGCAAACACATTTGATGGGGAACTAAAAGTTGATGAACTCCAATCTCGTCCGTAAGAGCCGTCCAGGCTAGGAAGACAAGAGTGGCCATGCCTAACGAAATAGTCGTCCATAAGCTTGTGGGTCGTCCATGGGCCTATGGACGTCTATGAGAATTGTGCCAAGATGATCCCCAGCACTTGGAAAAATTCCAAGTGCAGTTTATCAACACAAGCTAGTGAATGAGGCCACGTATTATTATTCTAAAGACATGAATAAGGCTCCGCTTCATCATTACATCCTCCTTCTGAGTACTTAACTCAGTGGCGACTCCAGAAATTTTTTCCAGGGTGTTCCCAAAAATTTTTCCTATGAATTTTTTTTTTGGACATGTGGTTTTCTTATCAAATATTTGTCCATAATTCTAGCAAAAGAATAAACAATAAACTATAAGTTCATTTGAAATATTAATAAAATTATTAATTATTATTGTTTAGTTGTTTCATTAATTTGTTTCTTTTATAAACTATAATTTGTTATATTGTTGTTTCATTAATTATTATTTAGCCTAACATAGTAACATAATTTAATTTGTTTGTCTTTTATAATGTATTAATTAATTAAATTATTAATTATTATTTATTAGTTACTTTCTCCAATTAATTATTAGTTAATTAAATTATTAGTTATTAGTTGCACTAGCACACAGCCACACAGCCACGTGCATTTACTCCGGCCCCATGCCCCATTCACATCCCCCAAAATTCAACAGACAAGCCCAATGCCCCATGCCTCAATCACAAGACTAGAACCAATCAGAAAAAACCAATTTTTTTTTTTTTTTTTTGAGAAGCAGAAAAAACCAATTAATTGTACCTCACCAACCAAAAGACACCAATTAATTTATGTCACCAACGCTAGCCCCAATACCAATGGATAACTCCAAAAATAAGACAAATATTAATAAAAATTTATAAAGCAAACTAACAAACAAATGACAATCTGAGTTCAAAGTCTTAGAGAGAGAGGGAGAGAAAGAGAGAGAGAGAGAGTCTGAGTCAGTGTCATTTTTTCACTTTCATTCTTCCCTCTTCAAATAAAGAGTAGAGAGACTGAAACAGAGTCACAGAGATGAAATACCTGAGGCGCGGCGCCGTCAGGCACAGTGGCGAGGCAAGGAACTAAGGAAGACCGATCGGGCAGGCGCCAGGTGGGGGGCAGCACGTCGAGGTATAGCTTCCGTTTGAATGGGAGATCGAGTTTGAGCCTTTGAGGCCCGATCTGGCGATCTCCTACTCCGTCGTCCATTCCGTTGGTTGCGTCGTCCATTCTGTTGGTTGTGTCTGTGAAGTGTGAAATGTTTGAAGCCTGATCTAATTTAAGTATATTAGGTTAGGTTTTTTGTTTTTTGTTTTTTGTTTTTTTTGGAGAATTTGTGGGTTATTGGGTTTGCTACCATCTGTTGGGCTTGATGCTGGGCTTGCTGTGGGCTTGCCATCTGTTGTTTTTTTTTTTTTTTTTTGAGAATCTGTGGGCTTGCCTGCTTTGTTAATTTTTTTTTTTTTTTCAGATTTTAGTTCAATTTTTTTTGGCTTTTTTTTTTTTTTTTTTTTTTGCGTGAAAGTAGAACAAATAAAATTTTTTTTTTAGGGTGTTCCTCACTTTGATTGAGGGTGTTCCTAATTTTTTTTTAAAGGGTAAACAAATAAAAAAAATTTAATTATTATATATAATTTTTTTTTTTTCAGTTCAGGGTGTTCCTGGGAACACCCTGAAATGAACGTGGCGTCGCCACTGGCTTAACTGCCATTAATGGTTATAGAAGATGAATATATGATAACTTCCATGATGGTTGTGGAAGTTATCCAAGAACCCTCTGACTTCCTCAAATGCAAGGGAAGTTACATGTCAAATAACCACTCCAAGAGCGTACTCTATAAACACCCATTTGCGACAAGAAAAGGTAAGTGTGAAACATTTCCCAAAAAGTTGGAACTCCAGAATTTAAGAGAGAAACTAACTTAAGCATCGGAGGGTTTTGACCGGTCCAGACTGATCTCTTTTGATCGTGTGTTTTCTTTTCAGGCCTTTCAAGTGACTGCTAAATCATTGACACCCAGAGCATTCAGCCTACTGATTTCTTGTGCATCATCAACATTAATTGAGTACAAAAACATTTTAGTCACATAAATTATTGAATGTTCATGTAATTGTTTTAAATGTTTTAAAATTTTAATTTCGAGTGATGATGTCATGATCAAATCATTCCCTCCTAAGTAGGGTGTCCAAGCCCGCCTAACCTGCTCGTGCCAGACCCACCACCACCTGATTTGACAACTTCGACGGTCAAACATGAGTCTTGACCTCTCTAAACCTGACCTCAACGGGTCGGTTGTGGGTTTCCTCTTTCAAACCCATGAAACTCGACCCACGCATAAGCATTCAATGGTTCCAATGACTTATTAAGCATTCTAGACCAGATTCGGCAAGATCTTTTCTAGATCCATTGAGATCTAGTTCAGATCCTTCAAGATCCAATGAGATCTCGCTGTTATCCAATGAAATCTAGGCCAGATTTGATAAAACCCTAAATCGACCCGATACAACCTAAAGCCAATGACACTTGAACCAACAAATCCAACCAAATCTTCCAGGTTAATTTCAGGTTATGTTTTCATCCACCCAAATTTTTCAGGCCGAGTCCAGGTTAGGCACAAAAGTGACACGTGGACAATCCTACTCCTAAGTAGTATGTCTACATTTGGCAACCAATTGTAAACTAGCTTTTTGCTTAAATTATCCACTGTTTATGGGTCTCATTCTATTTTTTGTCTCGACTTTATTTCAAATAAAGTAAGTTTTAGCTTTTGAAAAATAAGCTAGCTTTTAACGTCTTGTCTTATATTATCCAAATAAGCTACAGAAAATAAGTAATTCTCAAACATATACATTTTTAAAAAAAAACTGATAATGGTGTCCACAAATTTTCAAGCAACTCACTATTCCTGGGTTATGTTTAAATAGTAATATTACATGCACAAAAACTTTGCCAATTTTGTTTTCAAACCTATTAAGTTAGCAACATTTTACTTGTTCTCTATTAGGAACCCAATGGTTCCTAATGGGGATGAATGGGAATTGTAGGGGAATGTATGATAATTGACTTAATTCGAGGTAGTCACCCTTCATAAAGAAATATATATATATATATATATATATATATATATAGAGAGAGAGAGAGAGAGAGAGAGAGAGAGAGAATGCACTAAAACAATCAATTGGTTTATTCTTCGATATAAACCAAATAAGTAAGTACATTTCCCATGTGCATTAAGTCCGAGGGAAAATATTAAAAGAATGAATACTACACCACATGATTCTCTAACAATGCACTAACAGACTTCTCCATGAATGTCACTGCAGTTAAAAAAAGTCTCAAGGTCAATGAATTGCAGAACTTTTTTCGAATGATGAAAAACCAAAAAATAAGTAAAAAAACAAGGTTCTTAGATAAAGGGATCATTCCGGTTTCTCAAAAAAAAAAAAAAAAAAAAAAGTAGGAAATAATAAATTAGAATTTGAATCAATATTTCAAAAATTTTAGCTTGACAACGTTTTTCAAATGATGAAATGTCAAAAATACAAGTAAAACAAAAGGTATTTTTTGATAGGCCAAGAATGTATTGATCCCTTGGGATATATTAATTGATTAATTAGCCAAGTTTATTAATTAATCAAATTAACATGCAAAGTGAGTGGTAGCACAAATAAATCACCAATTAACTAAAGTATGCAGCGGAAAATAAATTGACATGGTGATTTGTTTACGATTGGGGAAAACCTACGACGCAAAAACCCCATCGGGTGATTTTAAGGTCACCACTCCCGAGAATCGACTATTATCAAAACAAGCGGTTACAAGTAAATGAATCCCAGTATCTTATACCAATCTACAGTTGAACCCTTACCCCAATACCCAATTGGACTTGTTTTGTAGTGACAATCTCTCCTTTTCAATGCATGGCTCCCAGTTCGTGACTAACCAATTGCACGGATCCCAGTACGCGACTTAATCACCAACTTGAGAAGAATGTTGGCTGGAAAGTTCTTTAGTTCATCACACGATGAAGATCAAGAAGTTGCTTGGTCACAAAACCCTATGGTGTACAAACACAACAGCTTCTTCAAGAGAAAGATGAATTAGGGCAAACTAGGTTTCCGGTCACACTTTTCTTCACCCTTGTGGAATTGTGCTCTTGTGCAACTTGTGTGTAACCTTTTACGGCTCTTAAAATAATCCTTATATATGTTTAGGGTTGTGAGAAAAGAAAGCCCAAACATACATTCAAGGATTGGATGAAAATCAACTCTGAAAAAATGAACTTCATAAATCTCGATAGATAGCCATCTATCGAGCTAGCTGTCGAGGCACGAGCTTCAGTAGCTTTTGAACTTCAATAGATGCTAGCTGTCGAGCTTTAAAATCTGGCACTTGATCACTTGATTCTTGGACAGACTTGCATGGTTTTAATACTAGAACTTGAAACCTTGTTCCTTGAAGTATTAAACACATCCTAGATCTACCCAATTACAAGTAAATTGCGTTTTGTCAAAGGATTAGCCAATTACATAAAATAGTTGATATATGTTCCTAACATTGAATCACATATGTCCTAACAATCTCTCCCTTTGGCAATCTGTGACAAAACCACAATAAACAAATGAACATATGAGAGAAGTCATAAATCACTCAACTCATACTCACTTGTTGAATACAATAAAATCTATCCTAACACAAACTCTTGAAAAACTTTGCAAGAAGAGAGTTTATGGCAAGAAGAATTTGACAACCTGTATTTCTGAAATACTTTAAACAAAACTCATCAAGGCATCTTAGTGTGAAACAGAAATAATAGATTGGATACAATTAATAAGAAACATGTGTATAAAGATGGAAAAGAAACAACACATGGAAAGATAAGTGAAAGAACATACATTAAAATATATATCAACCAAATATAAGTACAATGTATGTCAAATGGTCACAAGACCAATATACAAAGAATAATGTATCTAAAATAGAAAGAAAAGAAAAGATACCAAAAAATCCTCAGTACATCCCTCAATATATACTCTCCCTTTCTCCTAAACTAACCTTCCCCCTATGTGTATGACTACTCTCATCTCAAAACTACTCGCCCTTTTTGTCACGAGTGACAAAGGGCAAGTAAATCAAGTAGACTTCTCATCATCACTAGGCGAGCCATCATCATCATCATCAGCACTACCGAAGCCATCGTCATCCTCATCCTCAGATGTCTCAGGAGAAGGAGAGAAAGCCACTATGAAACCACCCATCACAGCCTGTCATCGTGCAATACGACTGACACGAGTGTTCACCTAAAACAACTCATCGCTGAGAGTGTCAAGGCGAACATCCATGCGCACAAGCTATGTCATAGTGGCCTCAAGTGTCACTCCACCTGCTGAAGTAGAAGGAGCGCAGGTGGATGGAGCGGTAGAAACTAGAGGAGCTGTTGTCTCTGTCCGGGGCTGCCTCGAGTGAAGCTGTTTAATACTCTGCTTAATGGTAACGGCGTCAATGGCACACATGAATGTGAAGTGGGGAGACTCGGGATAGGAGACAGAAAAGTGGCGAAGGAGCCTCGTGATAACGAAAGGAAAAATGAGCTTATCACGAGTCACCATATCCTTATAGACATTTATAAGGGAGAGTATAAAGTAAGAAGGGAAGTCAATAGTGAGACCCTCAATGAGGGATAACAAAAACCGAGCACGAGGCTTTGTGATAGTGTTATAGTGAGACAATGGATGGAGAACGAATGTCATCACCATGTTAAGGAATTTCGGACCTTTAGCAAAGGCCGAGCATGAGGTGTTTTGACAATCACCCCAAGAAGAAGGTGTCTCACAAAATAGAGATGAGAGTTCGTCTTTGGACACTATCCGCAGACGCTCATAGCCAGGGTAGTCAGGATGCACTACCCTAGGAACGTGTAGTACCTCGGATACAATATCCGGAGTAACTACCATGCGTATACCCTGAACGCGAGTGACAAACTGGGGTATAGAGTAATCAAATCCGTGCATATTGGAGTAGAACTCCTGTATGATCACGGAAGGGCATGTGACTGGGGTGCCACATAGTGACTCCCAACCCCTACTGTAGATGACAGTGGGTAGGTTAGTGTCAGAGAAGTTTGATAGAACGACTTGGCGTTCTTAATGATTGCCGTGTCGTGAAAAGTTCTTCAAGAAGTCCGATTTGGCCTTCTCATCATGGAACCGGACGTGAGATGGAGTGGGGTTAGATGGAGAAGAAGAAGATGATGCCTCGGAACAAAGAGGGTTCTGGGATGGAATGGATTTATGTTTAGGTGCCATGACGCAACTAACGTAAAAGGGAAAGAAAGAGAGAAAGAAAGGGAGACAATTAGAAGAGTACCAAACAACAAATATATCAAAATATATAGAATTGAAGGTACGTATGTCTGAGAATGCATGAACATGTGACATGCAAATATAAATTCATCATGGGCTTAGCTCAATCCAAATCTACCATCACACATCATATTAGCAAAATAAACACACATCTAAATGCATGAAACATTGTTATAATGTGAGTGTGATTCAATGCATGAGGTTTTAAACTAATTTAAGCAACACCCATCCCAAAAATTGCACAAAACCTTCATCAATTTTGAAAAACCCCAAAATTTTTTTAAAAAACCCAAAACATTGATCTAAATGCATGAAATGCATGAAGAATGAGAGATAAAGAGATCATACCAAGTGATTAGAGACAAGAACGAGCCGAAAATCATGTGGAGTGAAGGTTTAGAGAGAGAAAAGTGAGTTTAGGAGGTGAAAAGATTGAAATCTATCGAGAGAGATCGAGGAGAGTAGATCTGAAATCGCGAGGTGCGTATATATAGAAACTTCATAAATCTCGATTGATCGAGAGCTATCGAGCGTTAAAAAGGCGTTTTTTAGTTGTCGAACTAGATATCGAGGATCTAATGAGAGGTTTTCAACACAATGAAGCTCTATGGATCGAGGTAGCTATTGAGGAGACAGAATTCTCGATTGATCGAACTAGCTATCGAGAGTTATCGAGATTGCAATAAAAAGAAGCTGAAGGGTCTCGATAGATAGCCTAGCTATCGAGAGCTATCGAGAAGCTATCGAGAGCTATCGAGAAGCTATCGAGATTGCTTAAAAACAATTTTTCAAAGAAGAGAAAAACATATATATGAATGCAATCAAGTATGCTACTTAAACAATGATTTAAACAATATTTTAAGCTCTCAAAATCATCTCTCAACAATAAAAAAAATAAGCATTGAGATCCAAAACACACACAAACACACTAAACAAGTCTAACAAATTTTATATTTCAAAAACAAGTTAAGACAGTTTAGCGAGCATACATTAACACAAGTTTTCCTTGTGATGGCCAAATCACATTATACCTGCACATGTATCAAAAGTAGCAAAGAATATTACATGTTGTGTGTGAAAAACATCGCAAGATTGCATAAGTGTCTACATGTTATGACGATTTGAGATATGAGAAAATCACTTTAACTCACACACAATCATAACTGTTTGATGGGGGCTATCACCTCCGAGGTACATCCTATAACTCCCACATCTCCTAGAATACACGCTTGCAATCATATATAAAGCATTGTGATATTTTTGCTTTCATTTTCTTTGCATATTTTTCTTTTAAGCAAATCATGCATGGGCATATATGACAGAGAAAAGAAATAAGCAATAATGTTAAGCATTTGACATTCCACTTTTGTTATGCCGAAGCATACAAATGTCATTTCACGATTGGCAAGCAACAGTGGTGAGATGGTTATTTATGCTTTTTCTTAGGATTTTCTAGTCATTCCCGTCAAAAAGAGTGATATGAGTGTTAAGTACAAGAGATCACTTAACCTTACTCATCACAAACACGAGCCACAAAGCTCACTTGCTTAGTTGTGCATAGAGATGCTCATCTAAGCTACAAAAGATACAAAATTTAGAAAACTTTGTTTCAATGGCCATCCACTGTACATAAGTACACAAACACACACTGTTTTTGTATTTTTTTGATTTTTGATTTTTTTATATGAATAATAAAATAAAACAAAATTGAAAGGTAACCAAACAAAAACATGTTAAACAAAACAAAATAATGCATAAAACTAGACTGACTCAAAATGTGAAAGCAAAACACACAAGTAATGCAAAAACAAAACATAAAGGGGAGAGAGAGAATAAGTGACAGAATCACTTGGAGCCCTTTTCCTTCCACACCTTGGAAGAACCTTTCCTTTTGGCAAACCCTTGATCAGGCGGTGAGAGGGAAAAATTAAAACCGTTCAAGTTCGAAAGGAACATGAGGGCTTTGAGAAGATCTCCAAGGGGAGCAAAAGAGGATTGAGCTGATTCTGGTTTCCCAACGTGATCATGCTGTTGCTTTGTTGAGTGACTAACAACTTGTAGCAATTAGGTCGAGTATGTCTAGCTGCACCATAGTAATGACAGAAATGCTGCTTTTTTTGCTTAGGCTTTTGAGAGTTTCCCTTCTTAGCCCTAGGGTTCTTAATCTCTTTCTTATCAAGCTTAGGGGGTGATCCTAAGATAGATTTACCTTTGTCTACGTTCTCACTAGCTAATTCATTCTTAATATCATTGTTCTCAATTTCAACATTATTAATAGGAGGAACAAAAATAGTAGTACTAGTAGAAGCAATACCCTAAACCAGTTTAATTGGAAGCAAATTTCTGAAGACTGAGCATCTCATCAAGCTTAGCACTTGAAGTCCTTTCCAACTGAGCTCTGACTTGGGATAGTTCTGCCTCAAGTTTCTTGGTCTTCTCAGCCAAGAAATTATTCTCAAATCTCAATGCTCCAATAGTCTGATTGGCTTCATCATACTTTGTAGAGATTTCTTCTTGCTCAAGCTCCACATCACTAAGCTTCTTGGTGGCCAACCTATACAACTTCTCATGCTTTTCTGGGAAATTTAGACCTTGGTTGATAGAATTAACAAGTTTTAAATCCAAGTTGTTAATTAGATTTATTATGAATAAAACTTGTTACAACAAACAAACATCAATATCATGTTAAAATCATGCAGCGGAAAAAATAAATAAGACAAGATATGATGACCTAGGAAAACCAATGAAACAAACTAGTTTCACAATAAGAAACCTGGGGGGGAAACCTTCCTGAAAAGCAATCCACTATAGTAAAAAGAAGTTTCAGATCTAGTACAAAACCTTTGTCCCTAGACTCTACAATCCCTGTAAATGAACTTATAGCAGAAACCTTCTACTGCTTCAGAACCTCTGAACTCTTCAATATATGAACGCCACCCTTTATGCACGGATCCTAGTACGTGACTAACCAGAGATGCAGGGCTCCCAGTACGTGACTAACACACAAACTTGAAGAAGATGTTGGTTGCAAAGTTCTTTATTTCATCAACAATGAATATCAAGAAGCACTTGGTTACAAAACCTTAAGGCACAAAGACGCAGTAGCTTCTTTTAGAGAGAATAAGGTATCAGTCACTTTTTGCATGTGTTCTCCTTGTATTCTCTTATGTGACGGCCTCTAAAATAAGCCTTATATATATCTAAGGTTATGAGAAAAGAAACCCTGCACAAATACATAAGCATAGGCCAAAAATCAGATTTGAAAAATTGATTTTCGTAATTCTTGATAGATATCTCAATAGATAGTATCTGTCGAGCCTCATTAAACCTCGATAGATAGCTATCTGTCGAACAATTATCGAGCTATTTGTCCGCAGCTATCGAGCTTTCTGTCCAGCTTTAATGAACAACTTCTCTTCACTTGTTTCTTGGTCCAATCTTTATGGCTTTAATACTAGACTTGAACAACATGTTTCTTGAAGCATTAAACACATTCTAGATCTACCCAATTACAAGTAAAGTGTGTTTTGTCAAAAGTTTAGCCAATTACATAAAATATGTCCTTAATAGGAGACCTTGTGTCACACCTTGAACCCAACTATAAAGATAGGCACGAGACAACTGCCGCACGCTTATAAAGTAAGTACCCTACAAGTGTGCAAGGTCTTCTTCGCAACTAAAATTTATCCTAAAAAATTAAATCAAATAAATCCAAAATACCTCAATAATTTCTTTATGAATAGATCTCCAATAATTTAATAGGAACAAAATCCAAACCACATGTACATAATGCCAATTGGCGAATAAATATAAAACTATTAGAAGACCATCCAATCCCAAAATCACTAAGCTTCTTTTCTTGCTCACAACACAACATCTTCTTTTCTTGCTCACAACACAACATCAAAACTCCTAAAACTTGCTATTCTTCACAATTTGAAACTGAAGGGGAAAAAGGAGGCGAGTTAACAACTCAATAAGTAACCAAAATCCTAATAAGTTCTACCAAGCAATAGATCTGTAAAGTATAAGATGTAATATGTGTTTTCAAAGTTATAATATTCTATGTGTTTTCAAAATACTGAAGAAGTTTTATAGTCTTAAAATAATAAATTGCACATAGATCACATACTTATCTTACAAATATATCATGAATGATTTAGAAAAGGGTCAGTTTTCCATATATCAAAAGCTATAACTTACAATAGGTTCCAAAAACACATAAGCAGTTTTAGTGACTCAAAATAGTTCAAATACTCAAATATTTCCAAAATCACATATGTAGTTTTAAGGACTCAAAATAGTTCAAATATTCAAACGTAATTCATATTCTTAACCATCTTATGACTATGATCACGCTATATCCCCGTGACTGGGCATCAGAGTACCAATGAATAACCTCAATTGGCTGGGTATCAGAGTACTAATGAATAGTCCCTATTGGTTTGGGTATCAGAATACCAATGAATAACCCCCACTGGCTGGGTATCAAAGCACCAATGAATAACCTCCATTGGTTTGGGTATCAGAGTACCAATAAATAACCCCCATTGGCTGGGTATCAGAATAAATTCATAGTCAGATAGTTTGTAATCATATATATGAAATCATATTTTCTAACAAAAATATATCTTATTCAAGCATGTATATAAAAATCATATACTCAGTATTAAAATATATTTGTAATAATCCTTTACTTGAAATCAATAATGAATGTTCAAATAGTGTGTAAAACACCTTGAACGTTTAGACCCCCAAATTACAAATTACTAATTCAAGTTTATTATCAAACAATGTATGTGCGGAATATGAAGATAAGCTAAAACAGAATTGATAAAACAATCTAAACCAAATAAAATGACAACCACAACAGAAATTAAATGGCAAAGATTAAGGGAAGAGAGATGCAAACACAAAGACAACACAGCAATGTGTTATCGAAGAGGAAACCAAAGTCCTTGGCATAAAACCTCTCTGCCGCCCTCCAAGCAGTCAATAATCCACTAGAGAATGAAGTTGGGATACATGAACAACAGAAGACCTCCAAGCCTAATCTACCCAGTGTACCTAAGCCTTCCATGCTTCTTGCTCCAACGAGGTTATCCCGAACCTTTGTCTTCTCTAGCTTACCGGAACCCGCTATAGCCCATAGCATCAACCAATATCAATTGGTCCCTTCCTAACTGCTTCCCAAGCTCCAAATAACTTCTCACTGATATGAGTATGGTGAGATAGGGATTTGGCTAATGTACCTCTCAAGGATGTATCAATGGAGAGGGTGAAAGTAGAGGAATTTGGAGAAACAAGGATGAAGATTGTGGATGAGTCAATCTTGTTTTCTCTAGGGTTTTTCTCTCAAAATTCTCTTTGGAAGCGCTTTACAATATGTAGGTATAAGGGATATTTATACTGGTGTGTGTTTGGAATGCGAAAGGTCAATTTTTCCCAAACAGAGTGGTCTGGTGACTTGGCGTCGTGACTTGATTGAGTCGCGAGTCTAAGTCGCAAGCTAATAGAATGGCCAGATTGGAAGTATTGTCCTGTAGTGCTCCAGCTGGCATGACTCTTCAGCTCCTCTGCATGCTTCACACGTTTGCCTTCTTTGGCGACTTGCCAGCCACGAGATCTAGTCGCGAGGCCCTGCTGAGTGCACACTCTTAAGCTTTTTCTTTACACTCTCTCACACACTGCCCTTACATGATTCCCACCTAAATACAGGGTTTCTAAATGCTGAATTACAAGCAAATTGGCACGGAATAAAGCCAACAAAATGCTTGATTAAATTCAGCCTTACAAGTAAAACAATAGAAATAAAAATTCTCACAATTATAAACAATGTTCAGTAGTTAAAAATACATTAATATAAGTAAAATAAAACCCAATTAGGACAAGGTTACTTACCTCCAAAAGTCATACCAAAAGGAACTTCTCCCTAACACTTTTTCTAAAATCCTTAAATATCACCTAAAACAATTTTCAAATATTTTTACTCAATAATCAAATAATTTAAAAAGGACTTATAACGGTACCTGGCCAGAAGAGAGACTACTGAAAATATCCAATATCTATCCACTTATCTCACACCAAAATTCCACCTAATCATAATATATATATATATATATATATATATTTATTTATTTATTTATTTATTCTGCCACCATTAATGCCTTGAAAGATAAGGCTATAGCACCTAGTATTATGTCACACTAGGAAAGACAAGGACGTAGGCCATCCTTCAAGTGATGCACTTACATTACAGCTTCCTTCTTCTTCTTCTTCTTCTTTCTTTCTTTCTTTCTTTCTTTTTTTTTTTTTTTTTTTTTTTTTTTTTTTTTTTTTTTTTTTTTCTCATGATGGCATGTCAGAACTTAAAGCTAGGCGCAAGCTGCGCAACAATTTTTTCTTTTTTCTTTTTCATCAAGTCCCTTCCTTTGGCACTGTTATTGAAAGAAAGTCTGAGCAAAACACCTAACCCTTTAAGAAAAATATGCGGCTTCTCTCTACGCTTATCGCACGAAGGTATAGAAAAAGATTAAAAGTTCTTGAACATAGAAAATTCTACAGTAACATCATCTAGTTTACCCAAAAATATATCCAAACTTTTCTTTGTTTGCATCATTATAACTCTCAAGTAATTAAATAGTTTCACTACTGGCCAAAATACCAACATAAGAAAATATTCTAATACCAAATAATATCTATATTTGACAAAAGAACAAGATTTCTTAAGCTCTTACCTCAATGATGTAGTCAATCATTCTCTACTTCAGTCTTTTGGGTGGTCTCATCTCTCAAAATATCTCTCCATATACGTTGACTTTTAATAAGCTTATATATAGCTAGGGTTTCAACCTTATTTTCTATGAACTCCCTTATAATTATAAGGCTAAATTGCAAAGTACACCCCTAACGTTTGGGGGTGATTGGATTTTACACCCCAACGTTTCAGAACTTTGATTTTACACCCCAACGTTTAGTTCCGTTAGCAAATCACACCCCGGTTAAATTTTGCTGTTAACTGCCAAGTCATTTTGCTGACTTGTTTTTTTTTTTTTGCCAAATAAGCTCAAAACGACACAGTTGCAATGAAAATGATGTGATGACTTGTCACCAGCTAAACGGCACCGTTTAACCCAAAGAAAAAACAAACAGAAAACCACAAAATCCTAAATCTAAACCCATGAACCAGCCCTAAGCTCCCTAACCCACGAACCCAACCCTCCCTTCCTCACCCTTATGAACCCAGACCACCCATCGGCTCTGCAACCAGGTCCTTGCATCGTGAACCCAGACGTGAGCAAGTTCATCGAAGGCTCCAAGTTAGCTTCAAGGCGGTAGCAGCGGCGGCGACTGATACGGCCATCGTGAACCCAACCCTCTCTTCTCTATGGCTCTCTTTCTCTCTCTCTCTTTTTGGATTTTTCTTGCCATTGCTGGATTGGAATTTTGGGTTTTTTGGTTGGGTTTGCTGGGGCTTTTGTTGTTTGGGTTTGTTGAGGTTTTTGTTCATTTTTTTTGTTTGGATTTTGTTGCTGGATGCACAGATTGTTTGGATTACTTGAAAGTGAAACCGGTTACTTTATTGATATATACTGTACTGATACTTGAAACTGGTTACTTTATTACTTGAAACTGGATGCAAAGAATTTTGTCAATGGTTTATGATATATTTGGTTGTGTTTTGTCCTACTTTATTGATATTTAATTTTGGTGGGACAACTTGTGATGATGACCAGTGTGTATTGATTGGTGTAAAATAATGCAATTTTTACTTGGTAAATTGACTAAGTGGAATGGTTGTGGTCCAACTAAGTGGTCCACCTGTTCTGCTTTATAGCTTTTGTCTGCACATGTATGTGAATTATATTTTATTAATTTATTAATTAAATGTAATATTTTAGTAATGCATTTATATGTGTGTGCAGGGCTTTGAATATGGATCAACCATTTGATATGTCAATACATCATGGAGGGGTATTCGTTACACATAGTGATACACATGTTGAATATGCTAAAGGGACTGAATCAAGGGTCTCAGATGTTGATCCTAACACTTTTGCTATTTTTGATATGCCTAACTATGCCAAAGATCTTGGTATTACGAATGTAGCAGAATTTTTTTACCGAATTCCTCATATGGAACTTCATAATGGCCTATTTCCATTGAAAAAAGATGATGATGTTAGGGCTTTACGTGACTGGTTAGAATTTGCACCTGAAAGGTTGATACACATATATGTGGAGCATGTAGTTGATGAGGATCAAGGTAATGAAGGTGATGATGAGCATGAGTTTCATAAAGAAGGTGATGAAGGAGTTGGAGTAGATGACAATTTTTTTTTATGAGGACTATGCTGATTTGGTAGGTGACAGTGAAGTTGATAGATATGAAAGACCATCCTCCCCCATTGACCCATCTATTCACATTGTCCAAACCACTGCCTATGACCAATCGAATGTAAACCCTTATGAGCAGAACACATCAAATTGGGTACCCACTTGCTTTAGTGATGAGGAGCATAATATAAAAAGTGGGGAAAGTGATTATGGGCACTCTGACGTTTTGTGCACACCTGTTAACTCTGAGGATGATGAAGAGCACCCCAAGTACATTGAATTTAGAGCTGAGGTGGATATGCCCAACCCCGTTTTTGAGAAAGGGATGTTGTTTAGTGACCACAAGGAGTTTAAGAGAGCTGTGTAGTCTTATAGAATCAAGCATGGATATCCATTGTTAATTGTTAAGAATGAGTCTTGCAAGGTGAGTTACAAATGTGAGAATTGTGAGTGGTATATTTATGCTTCATGGGACCGTGAAGAAAACTCTTTGCTTGTGAAAACCTATCGGGAAAAACATACATGTTCTAGGGCCTTTCATAGTAGGATGGTTTCTGCAAGGTGGAATGCAGTTGCATGGCTAGAGGTGTTTAGAGGAAGACCCAACATCAAAAGTGCTGAGATAAAGGAAGGTATAAAAAATCAGTTTCAAGTAGACATTTCCCTGGACAAAGCCTTTAGGGCTAGGCAGATTGCATTGGAAATGCTTAAAGGAAGGTTTGCCTATCAGTTTGAAAGAGCTAGAGATTATTGTGAAGAGTTGAGAGTTTCTAATCCAAGCACTACAGCCAAAATTAATCTACACACACCCACACTGCACTTCAAGAGAATGTATGTGTGCCTAGCTGCTTGTAGAGCTGGATTTCTAGAGGAATGTAGGCCAATTATTAGTCTTGATGCTTGTCATTTAAGAGGGTTTTTGAAGGGGCAACTATTGGCAGCTGTTGGGATTGATGGGAATGATGGGATGTACCCAATAGCATTTCCTGTTTGTGAGGGTGAGACCAAGGACAGTTGGTCATGGTTTCTAGAGTTGTTGTTAGCTGATATTGGTCCTGTGAGGGAACGTGGCTGGACCTTTACTTCTGACCAACAGAAGGTATGTGTTTCTTTTTTGTGTAAGTTTAATGTTGTATTCATTGTATATATTTAAATTTAAATTTAGTGTTCAAATTATTTAATATCTACGTAATATCCTCAAGAAAATGCCTCTACTGTAAGAAAAGTTTATTATGCTCCTGTGTTTGCAATTTGCACAATTACTGGGTAACATGTTATTATTGATCAGTCACTTTTTAATTTTTTGGATAGAATTCAAATTAGGGTCTTAGATCCATTGTTAGAATTTTTCTCATTGGGTGAGCATAGGGATACTGTTAAGAGTTTTGATATGAAGTTGGAAGATTCAGATGTTTGTGTAAAATGCTGCCTGTGAGGAGAATACTAGGAGACCAATGCTTGTGTTGCTGAAAAAGACTTGGAGCAGTTTATGCTCCTTTTGAACCTTAAAGTGAGAGGTGTATCAAAACAGTGAGGAAAAGGGATGCTTATAATGCTGAACGAGTTAGGATTAAGCTGAAAATGGGCATGAGGGACAGTTGCTTAAAGTACAATGAAATCAATATGAGAAGGGAAAAAGTTTCTTATATAATTTCTTAAGTTAACAATAATAATACAACAAAATCAAAATTGCGCCTTTGATTCCAATTCCAAGGATTCAATTCACTTCAATTCCAAGAATATTATGTATACCTAAACACCACCTAAATAATGATAGCATGTAATACAAGATTCAGAAGTCAGCTTCATCTTCCCCTCTTCCTGCTTTTTCCTAATTGTCCAGATTTTATACCATGTTCTTATTCTTGAAGGAAAGCTAATGCCTTCTCATACTTCTCTGCTCTTTCTTTTTCCCATAGTGCTCTTTCTTTTTGCTTAACCACAAGTAAGAAAAATGCGTCTTTCCGCAATTACTTGTTTCTGCAACTTTCTCTTCTCAACCCGTTCATGATCTGGATCATAATCTCTACTCTTAACAAAGCTACAAGACAACATGACAAATTCTCAGTTCCAACCAGTTATTGTAAGTAACATTATCTATTGCAACAAAGTTTTAACATGTGGTTAAGAGCAAGGGAAAGAAAATTACTTCTCCTCAAATTTCATATTCAGCATTTTGATAAGGCACTGGCTTTTGCTTCTGCATTAGAAATTGCTGCCCATTTGAAAAAAAAATTATTTTTTTTTTGCTTTCACAACCAGCATCAGCACGAAAAAATAGCCCCTGATCAATATGAATGTCACAATCAATACAAAGACAATCAAATGATGTCATGCAGCTACATATGTAATGAAAATAGACTTCAAAGTTGACTACAAATACAGATATATATAAGATAGTATAATTCAGCCTCTATTCTCTCAGTGATCCATCAAACATAATGGGATCCCAATACATAGAAAAAACAGTATCAAAGTGCTACAAAACCCAAAAAATTAAAATTAAGAGAAACAAACTCCACCATAAACACACTCAAAGTTCCAATAGCAAAGTAAATGAGTTTAAGTCACACACACATAGAGAGTTCTAGCAACAAATCCATCACCCAAAAAATTTAACAAAAACTCCAAACATTCTGAGCATCCAGCAACAAAATCCCAAACAAAAATAATTGAACAAAAACCTCAACAAACCCAAACAACAAAAGCCCCAGCAAACCCAATAAAAAATCCAAAATTCCAATCTAACAATGGCAAGAAAAATCCAAAAAGAGAGGGAGAGAGAGAAAGAGAGCCATAGAGAAGAGAGGGTTGGGTTCGCAATGGCCGTACCCGTCGCCGCCGCTGCTACCGCCTTGGAGCTAACTTGGAGCCTTCGATGAACTTGCTCACGTCTGGATTCACGATGCAAGGACCTAGTTGCAGAGCCGATGGGTGGTCTGGGTTCATAAGGGTGAGGAAGGGAGGGTTGGGTTCGTGGGTTAGGGAGCTTAGGGCTGGTTCATGGGTTTAGATTTAGGATTTTGAGAATTTCAGAAGTTTGATTTTTCTTTGGGCTAAACGGTGCCGTTTAGCATGTGACAAGTCATCCCATCATTTTCATTGCAACTGTGTCGTTTTGAGCTTATTTGGCAAAAAAAAAAAAAAAAAAAAAAACAAGTCAGCAAGATGACTTGGCAATTAACAGCAAAATCTAACCGGGGGTGTGATTTGCTAACGGAACCAAATGTTGGGGTGTAAAATCAAACTTCTGAAACGTTGGGGTGTAAAATCCAATCACCCCCAAACGTTAGGGGTGTACTTTGCAATTTAGCCTAATTATAAATTATAAAATTGACCCCACAAAAGATTTACTTAAATACCCTTCCTTTTTTTTTTTTTCTTTTTTTTTTTTTTTTTTTTTTTTTTTCCGGGTAGCTGAACGAATTATCATGCTTCCGCTGTGCCACTCTAAAGCCACAATTGTATCGATCTATACAAATTTATCACTTATCACCATAGTTCAAAACTATTTCATAACATATGCTTAGACTTTTCCTTCCCAAGATTTGAAAAATAAAAATTTCCAAAGCAAATGGAGCCATGATGCTTCCCCTACATAATACAATACCACTATAAAATCTCTTACTCAATTACCCATAGTTTAAGAACAACCATATTATGAAAAAAATATAAGATTCTTTTAAGATATACATATCTCTAGTATAAATAGCTCTCTAAGTTCCTTTCAATATGAATAAAAGTTCCATGGCCCATTCGTTTAGATTAACCCCAATAACTAATTTTCCATCCATTATTAATTTCAACAAAATCCCAAGGCTTAAGTAGTCTCCAAAAATTACAACAAGGGAAATCCACAAATTTGAGATTCACCATAGACCATTGAATGCTAGCATCCATTTAATTTTATACCTCAAAATTAAGTAGTGCATTCAAAGTTCCAATCCTTCCTAAGTTCAAAACTAATTTACAACATATGTGTATATCACTATATCTTTTCTTCCTCAAATTCAATTCCAAAATCTCCATAAATAATCAATTGTGCATTGATATAAGGTCTTTCACACAACCTCTATCTTAACCATAAATTATCCTCTCAAATACGCAACATTTATTCACCTTTAATCCCCAAATGATACCTGGGCTGGAACTCATTGAAGAGCTGGGTTCCTTAATTACATTGCCTATTATGAAAATAAATCTCTAAGTATACATCGGCTAGAAGGAAATAGTCCATGAAGTATCTCAACCTCCTTTTTTTATTTTTTTACTACCTTGTAATTAATAGTCCTAGCAGTCTAGAGCTTAAGAGTACACTACAATTTATAATCACTAACCATCTGCCAATACAAAACAAAGGCTACAACAATTGACTATAATTCAAATTGTAATAGTCTTTCAAAATAAACTCTCTGGCCATTCCAACTCCTTCAATATCCAATCAAACATATGTTTCGCTAGTCCAATCCAGTATTACCATGTACTTGTGTTCTATCCACTTCATTTTCTATTGAGCCAATCCATTAACTCTTATCAATTAATTTCAAGGAATTACATTTCTGGCATCAAAACTTATTCCCCAGGATATTAAACAAACCTCCAAGTCCATAGAAAAGATATTGCGGACCTCAAACTTCTAAGTAACAAAACATGTCTCAAAATCATTTAGGGACTACCTCGTACAAAAATAAAGCTATGGTAATCCATGTAGGTAAATTCTAACAAGAACAATGATCCAAAGAAAGTTGGTCCATAACATTAGAATCCAAGGAAGCCCATCGATATATTACTAAATTCTTTAAACACCCTCAGACTTTATAAAATAACATATAATATACTGTGAACTACAATAACCACAAATTGATTTTCCTTCACACTACGAACTTTCTGTTAATTTCCTTACTCCATATAAACTAAAATCAAGGAAACATAGCTCTAACATCAAACCTTAACCCCTAAATAAAGTTTTGCAATTTCCAATTCCCCAAAAGCACTCCAAATTCTGAATAGGGCATATAGTAAACTATCATTCAATAATTAAACCTATGAGAATCTCCTACAGATCAAACTAACCTTAGGTAGGTCGACTATATTAGGCAAAACTATCAAATGAGTTTTCAAAAGATCAATCACAAAACAGCAGGAAGATTTCCTTTGCTTGTTCTTTTCTCACTCTCCTTTCCTTTTAATAAGAAGAAGAAGTTTTAATAAACAATCTGATCAATTACAAAATTTTAAAGAATAAAATACACCCACTTAATATAAGATCATAGAGGTATATCAATTAAAATCCTCCCTTTTGTATTTATAAGTCACGTATGCATAACCACATGGACATAAATATCAAATCATTCAAATATTACCTAACAAATCATCATATGATGGAATCTCACTTACACTTCTCATCAAGTCATCAAAAGAACACTATCTATGACCTAATAACAATAACTAGAATTGTAATGCCTAGGGCACAGATTTCATTCTAAATCAAATCCTAGCATAAAGTCTACAAGATCATAACCTAAGCTCTGATACCATTAAAATTGTCACGCCCCAAACCCAACTATAAAGATAGGCACGCCCCGAACCCAACTATAAAGATAGGCACGTGACAACTGCCGCACGCTTATAAAGTAAGCACCCTACAAGTGTGCAAGGCCTTCTTAGCAACTAAAATTTATCCTCAAAAATTAAATCAAATAAATCCAAAATACCTCAACAATTTCTTTATGAATAGATCTCCAATAATTTAATAGGAACAAAATCCAAACCTCATGTACATAATGCCAATTGGCCAATAAATATAAAACTATTAGAAGACCATCCAATCCCAAAATCACTAAGCTTCTTTTCCTACTCACAACACAACATCAAAACTCCCAAAACTTGCTATTCTTCACAATCTGAAACTGGAGGGGAAAAAGGGGGTGAGTTGACAACTCAATAAGTAACCAAAATCCTAATAAGTTCTATCAAGTAATAGATCTATAAAGTATAAGATGTAATATGTGTTTTCAAAGTTATAATATACTATGTGTTTTCAAAATACTGAAGAAATTTCTTAGTCTTAAAATAATAAGTTGCACATAGATCACATACTTTAATCTTACAAATATATCATAGATGGTTTAGAAAATAGTCAGTTTTTCATATATCAAAAGTTATAACTTACAATAGGTTCCAAAAACACATAAGCAGTTTTAGTGACTCAAAATAGTTCAAATATTCAAACATTTCCAAAATCACATATGTAGTTTTAAGGATTCAAAAGAGATCAAATATTTGAACGTAATTCATATTCTTAACCATCTTATGACTGTGATCACGCTATATCCCCATGACTGGGCATCAGAGTACCAATGAATAACCCCCACTGGCTGGGTATCAGAGTATCAATGAATAACTCCCATTGGTTTGGGTATCAAAATACCAATGAATAGCTCCTATTGGGTTGGGTATTAGAGTACCAATGAATAACCCCAATTGGTTTGGGTATCAGAGTACCAATGAATAAGTTTCATTGGCTGGGTATCATAATAAATTTATAGTCAGATAATTTATAATTGCTAGGTTCTAAGGAATTAGGAACTAATGTATTAGAACTTCAATTTGTAATGTTGGCAAACCATGATTAAAACGTTTTAGTCTTGTTTAGACTTGCTCAAAGTGTATTTATATGTAAAATTGGAATCGAGTGTTCTGCAGGATTTACTGTGTAAATCTACCTGGCTCAATCGATTGAAAATTAGGCTTGATCGATCGAAAGTCGTGCAGATTGTTTTTCTACAGAATTTTCCAACTCAGCCTAAGCCCGTTTAACGTGTAGGGTTTTATGTTTTGCCCTAGGTATAAAAGGGAAAACTCTAGCCATGTTTTAGGTTGCTCTTTATGCTGTGTGTATGAATCTTTTGTGAGATCTAGAGGTGTTTGCCTTCACTCATACTTAGGGTTATCAAGAATCAAGACTATGTCAAGAACTTGATGATTATTTCAGTTGCTGATCCAAGAGCTTAAAGATATACAAGCGAGAGTGGTTGTACTTGCAGGGAATCCAAGAAAGAAGTAGTCCGTGGACTTGGAGTTGTCACATGGTTGTGGTAGCAAGTTTCCTACTCAAGGTAACAATAGGATGTTAGTGGTCTAAGTCGCTATTGTGTAAACTTCAATTCTTTCATAGTGGATTCGGTTTACCTTGAGGATAATTAGGTTAAATTCTCCTTAGGTTTTTTTACCAGTTTGGTTTTCCTGGGTCATCATATCTTTGCGTTCTTTATTTTTCGCCCTTTACATTGATATGATATATTTGTGTTAACCTAGACTTGTTTAATTTGACTAAGTAATCACTTGGCTAATTAACTAGGTTAATCTAGTTGTGTTTTAAGGGGTCTAAAAACAAACAAGTGGTATCAGAGCAGGTAGCTCTCTTGTTGTAGATCCTTTGATCTAAGAGCTGATCCTTGACCCTGGTTGTCATGGAACACGGACACTCTCTTGTTATTCTACCTTACTTTGATGGGAATAATTATACTTATTGGAAAGTAAGGATGAAAGCATTCCTGAAATCTATTGACGAGAGAGTCTAGAACTACGTTGAATATTTGTGTTAACCTAGACTTATTTAATTTGACTAAGTAATCACTTGGCCAATTAATTAGGTTAATCTAGTTGTGTTTTAAGGGGTCTAAAAACAAACAAGTGGTATCAGAGCAGGTAGCTCTCTTGTTGTAGATCCTTTGATCTAAGAGCTGATCCTTGACCCTGGTTGTCATGGAACATGGACACTCTCTTGTTATTCTACCTTATTTTGATGGGAATAATTATACTTATTGGAAAGTAAGGATGAAATCATTCCTAAAATCAATTGACGAGAGAGTCTAGAACTACGTTGAATATGGATGGGAGAAGCCCACTACTCATGTGATTGAGTGGCAAACTTCTCAGAAAGAAATAGCTGCTTTTAATTGCAAAGCTATGAATGCTATCTTTAATGCTGTTTCTATGAAAGAATTTAATAGAATTTCTAATGTTGAGATTGCTCATACTGCTTGGAATATCCTTAAGATTGTGCATGAAGGCACAAAGGCAGTTAAAATCAATAAGTTGCCGCAATTAACAACTAGATTTGAAAGCATTATGATGTCTGATGATGAATCTTTTGATGAATTCTATGCTAAGCTTAATAATATCCTTAAGATTGTGCATGAAGGCACAAAGGCAGTTAAAATCAATAAGTTGCCGCAATTAACAACTAGATTTGAAAGCATTATGATGTCTGATGATGAATCTTTTGATGAATTCTATGCTAAGCTTAATGATATTGTTAATTCTGCATATAATTTGGGTGAAATCTATGATCAACCTAAAATTGTTAGGAAGATTCTTAGATCTTTGACTGAGAATTTTAGACCCAAAGTGACTGCCATCACTGAAAGCAAGGATATGGACTCCATCCCTGTTAATGAACTTGTAGGATCTCTTCAGTCCTATGAGTTGGACCTACCTAAGACTAGCAAATCTAAATCAATGGCTCTTAAGTCTATTAATGATGTTGATGTGAATGGATTTGATGATGAGCTCTCTGTTACTGAGATTGCCTATATTGCCAAGAAATTTAGAAACTTTCTTAGGAACAACAATAGAAGGGCAAGGGGTAAGAACGATGCTGAACCTAGAAGCTTTAGGAGGAATGATTCCATTAAGGTGAACAACACTGAAAAACCTAAAGAAAAAGTAGGTCAACCTTCTAATTATTCTATGGGTCAACAATGTTTTGGATATCAAAGATATGGTCATGTGAAATTTGAATGTCCAACATTCTTGAGGTCTAAGGGTAAGGCTATGGCTATAACCCTTAGTGATGATGAAGTTTCTAACAATGAGTCTAGTAGTGATGAGGCTGAAAACTTCATTGTTTTCACTGCTACTGCTGTAGTTGATGAAAGTGTTACTATTGAAGAGAACCCTTCTTATGGGGAACTTTCTAAGGATGTAGATTTACAAGAAGCCTACAATAAACTTTGCAAAGTTACTGCAAAGGATGCTATGAGTGTTGATCTAGGCTTAAAGAAAATTGCATCTCTTGAACTTGGAAAGAAAAATTTGCTTGTGAAACGGTTTGATGCTAATGAATTGTTGAATAATGTGAAGATTGAGAACATGCTTTTGCTTGATAAAGTTAAGAATTTGGAACTTGAACTAGCTGTTGCTAGAGAACAAACTAATAGGTCTGCAAGCTCCAAACTTGATCACATGCTGAATATTCAAAAGTCTCCCTCTTACAAAACTAGTTTAGGTTTTGTAGAAAGAATCTCTGTGCCTGAACCGCATTCCACAAACTTTTTTCCTTTTTCTGAACCCCCTGTGAGTAAGGTTGTCAAACCCTCTGTGAGTGAGACTGCTAAATCTGTAGAAGTTACACCTCCTAGGAAGATTAAGGTTGATTTTCAAGAGTCTAAACCTAAGGCTCCTAACCCTCCTAAGGGCAAGTTGCATGATAAGCCTGCATGAGTTTGTCATTTTGTGGAAAGTCTGGGCACATTCATCCAAACTGTTTCAAGTTGCAAGCTGCTAAGCTAGCAAATAAGCCAAAAGTATCTGTGCCTCAAGCACAAGATCCTATGGTACTTATTGGTGAATTGGTAAAGGCTCTAAACCTTTATTCCAATCCTGGAGTTGGTCATCATTCTAATGTGAATAAGAACTCCAATGCTCGAGGTGCATCTAAAAAGTTTTGGTTGTAAAAGGCTCAATCAAATTGAGTCTTTCTAACATGGTCCTTGTGCTTCATCGCTCTACTCTTTGTGACCATTGTTCTTTGCTATTTTGTTTTCTTTGTTTTTCTAGGATTTGCATTGCATAACATTCATACATTTCATTCTAAGATTGTTTTTTTTTTTAAATAAGAATAAAAATAGAAAAAGGGAAGCAAAATGTGTTTTGTATTATTTTTCTTGGTTTTGAAATCAAGGTTAGCCAATTTATTTTTACATAACATGTGTGTGTACTTTGTTTAGCTTTGATGAGCTTATTTCTTGCACTTTACTAGTTTGAGCTTTGTAGTGCATGCTGTGTGGGAAGATGTTTATAGTTTTTGATCACATGATCTTGATCTTGAAGTCACATGCCTTTGATTTACGGATTTGAACTTTTTGAGAAAGGCATAAATAACCATCTTACCACTGTTTACTAGTCAATCATGAACACCTTAGTGCTTATCATATGATTCTGTGCTTGAGAAAGTGTAGCACATGCACAAAAAGAACATAAGGTGTAGCCTCAGTTCAAATGCTAAAATTGGTGTGTACATTATTGGGCTATAATAACTTTAAATCAAATAAAGTTGGTGTGTACATTATCCCGGCTATCTTTAATAAGTTTCTGATTAAATAAAATTGGTGTGCACATTATGAGGCAAATTAAGAAACTTACATGATTGCAAGCTTTTATTCTAGGAGATGTGGGAGTTATATGATGTAACTCTTTAGGTGATAGTTTCTTTCAAGTTTATGTGATGAATTTTGTAGAAATTGTAATTGATTACAATTCACATATCACCTCATATGTATCTCAAGCTTTTTCTAGTTGCACACACTACACAAGTTACTCTTTGCTAAACTTTGTACATATTATTGTGTGTGATTTTGGTTTGGCCAACCAAGTTTGAAAATTCCTTGAGTTTTATGCAAAACATGTTTGTTGTTTGAGAATTTAAGGATAATTGATGAAAATCTTATTTCTAGGAAATCTGGGTTCAATACAAGTGTTTTTTTTTTTAAAGATTATTTCATCTTATCTCATACATTTTATTCATAAAATACTATACTTTGAGGAGTTTCTGCATAAAATTGCTCTATTTTTCAAAAAATTGTGTTTTCCAAATTTTCGATCGATCGAATCTGTTTTTCGACCGATCAAAAATGCTATTAAAATTTTGTTTTGAATCTGACCTATTTGATCACTGTTGGGTCAATTGAAAGTGATTTTCAATGTCGAATCTAATTTTCGATCAATAGAAAATCATATAGAGAGTTTTTTTTTTTTTTTTTTTAAACCTTTGTTTCTCACGTGTTCAAACACTATTTCAAAACTTTCAAAAGCTTTTCTCTCTCTATTTGATCGGTCTAAGATTCCAAGCAAGATTTTTGTCGTTTTCGACCAAAATTCTTCAAGGGTTTTTGTCATCTAAGGCTGGTAAAACCTTTATACCCCTCCTTTTTCATTTCTTTTCATGATTCATGCATTTTGGGGATATTTTTGAACCTAAGGAAAATTGGGATTTTTGTTGATTTAAGTCTTTTCTTTCAAAATTGATCATTGGGTTTTTGTTATAGGATGTTATTAAACTGTTCCTTGGTGATTAATTTGATCAATTTGTTGATTTGGGAAAATTTGAAATTTCTAAGGCTTGAAACTACCCGATTTGGGGATTTTGTTCAATTGTGCTTGATTTGATGAAATTGGCTTGGTAGATTGATTCAATTGATCATTATAATGTGTTATCTCTCTCGTGTAATGGTCAATTGATCAATTTGTTGGGTTTTAAGAAAGTGGGTTTTTCAAATTTTGGGTTTTTGATGTAAACTATATGCTCAAGCCAATTTTGTGATCTTGGAGTAAAATTGAACTTATTCTCACCGCATTAGAGCATGTATCATGTGTTGACATTGTTCATGCATCATATAGAATTTTTATTTCTATATTGTTTTGTGCTAACTTGCAATCTGCCCTTGGTTTTTCTGTTTTTTTATCTCTTCTGTGTCTGTCCTTTTGCTCTTTAGCATCATGTCTAAGAAGACTAGAGCTAATAGGAAATCATCCTCTTCTTCTTCCCCCACCTTTGATAGTGAGAGGTTCTTGAGTGAGAAAAACCAGGAAGCATATGAGAAGCTTAACCTTTGTCGGAATATTTAGGCTGAGAGGAAGGTTTTGTTAGACGAGCTAGATGGTGAGATTAGGAGAAACTTTGACCGTAGGGGCTGGTTACCTCTGTTAGATGTAGATCATCCTCCTCTGGCTACCTTGATCAGAGAGTTCTACTCGAACCTCTCAATCCATGCCTATGATTCCAACACTCTCATGAGGAGTTGGATACAGGTGATGAGTACACCATTACTTCTTTGGTAGTGGTTGATGCTTTTGGGGTGCCGCTGATTCAGCATCCGGTTTATCCGTACGATGAGTCTCCACCCCTTGATGACATTATGTCATTCATTACTGGTACTACTATCCAATGGGGGTTCTGATCCTCGGATCACCTCTCACGAGTTGACCGAGACTCATTATCTCTTTTTTCGGATTTCTTGCCATTCCATCTGACCCATCTCTCATTTACATACCATTCCTATAGAGAGATGTGCATTTTTGTATGCCCTTGTTACTGATGCTTCTATGAGCTTTTCTCATCTTTCATTCGTTCTTTGATTGAGGTTCATAGGAGTAGTTCTATTGCTCACGCTCTTTTCTTTCTGATTTTTATTCATCGAATTCTTTTGCATTTAGGGTTAGAGGACTTTCCCGCGTCTGAGCCTGTTCACATTATAGCTCCTATAGGTGCCACCTTTCTTAGGCAGAGGGCTGCTCAAATGAGAGCAAGCTCTAAATGTCCTAAGGTTGAGCCTTCTGGTGTCGTACCTCCTCCTCCCTCTTTTACAAGTGATACTTCAGCTGAGGCATCTATAGATCTGACTACTGTTGCTACTGCTATTCCTCCACCTTCTACTTCGGATGATTCAGACATTCACCACATGTTGGAGACTGTCATGACCATTCAGGCAGCTCATGGTCAGATTTTGGTGGACATGCTAGATGAGCTTCATGCTTTGCGAGCGGATTTGGAGCATATTAGACGGTCGCCTTTGCCACCTCCTTTTGATGATGAGTTTTGATTGCCCTTTGGCAATTTGTCACAAAAAGGGGAAGTACATTTGTAGAGGGTTTTTATGGGTTTTTGTTGTTAGGGGAGATTTTTTGTGTTTTGGAGCTGTGGCGCTGTAGATAGTATCTAGGTGATTCATTTTGTATTTATCTTTTTGGATCACGATGTATTTTGTTTGGGTTGTCCATGATAGAGGGAGATACATTGATTATATATGTTTCTTGTTTCACATTGCTTATTGATTTATTTTTATGAGGTTATTCATGATATATTGTCTTTATTTTGTGTTATATGAAACCAAGTTATTTTGTTTTACTTGTATTTTCCACACACGTGTTTATGCGTTTGTTGAGTGTTTCAGGAAATATACAGGTTGATTCAGTCATACTGCTGTCTACACTTGCAACTGATAGATAGTAGTTAGGTTGAATTTGTGTATGTTGGGCAATGTTTTTGTAATGGGTTATTTTTATGTAAACTTTGAGCATTTTGTTAAGTTTGTGTTTTGTCATGGATTGCCAAAGGAGGAGTTTGTTAGGTTCTAAGGAATTAGGAACTAATGTATTAGAACTTTAATTTGTAATGTTGGAAAACTATGATCAAAATGTTTTAGTCTTGTTTAGACTTGCTCAAAGTGTATTTATATGTAAAGTTGGAATCGAGTGTTCTGCAAGATTTACTGTGTAAATCTGCCTAGCTCAATCGATCAAAAATTAGGCTCGATCGATCGAAAGTCGAGCAGTTTGTTTTTCTGCAGAATTTTCCAACTCAACCAAAGCTCGTTTGACGTGTAGGGTTTTATGTTTTGCCCTAGGTATAAAAGGGAAAACCCTAGCCACATTTTAGGTTGCTCTTTATGCTGTGTGTGTGAATTTTTTGTCAGATTTAGAGGTGTTTGCCTTCACACGTACTTACAGTTATCAAGAATCAAGACTATGTCAAGAACTTGATGATTGTTTCAGTTGCTGATCCAAGAGCTTAAAGATACACAAGTGAGAGTGCTTGTACTTGCTGGGAATCCAAGAAAGAAGTAATTCGTGGATAAGGTTACTTACCTCCAAAAGCCATACCAAAATGAACTTCTCCCTAACACTTCTTCTAAAATCCTTAGATATCACCTAAAACAATTTTCAAATATTTTTACTCAATAATCAAATAATTTAAAAAGAACCTATAACGATACCCGACCAGAAGAGAGACTACTAAAAATATCCAATATCTATCCACTTATCTCACACCAAAATTCCACCTAATCATAATATTTTTCTATAGAAATATATATATATATATATATATATATATATTCTACCACCATTAATGCCTTGAAAGATAAGGCTATAGCACCTAGTATTATGTCACACTAGGAAAGACAAGGACGTGGGCCATCCTTCAAGTGCTACACTTATGTTACAGCTTCCTTCTTCTTCTTCTTCTTCTTCTTCATGATGGCATGTCAGAACTTAAAGCTAGGCGCAAGCTGCGTAATAGGTTTTTTTTTTTTTCATCAAGTCCCTTACTTCGACACTGTTACTGAAAGAAAGTCTGAGCAAAACACCTAACCCTTTAAGAAAAATATGTTGCTTCTCTCTACGCTTAACGCACTAAGGTATAGAAAAAGATCAAAAGTTCCTAAACATAGAAAATTCTACAGTAACAGCGTCTAGTTTACCCAAAAATAAATCCAAACTTTTCTTTGTTTGCATCATTAAAACTCTCAAGTAATTAAATAGTTTCACTACTGGCCAAAATACCAGCATAAGAAAATATTCTAATACCAAATAATATCTATATTTGACAAAAGAACAAGATTTCTTAAGCTCTTACCTCAAGGATGTAGTCAATCCTTCTCTACTTCAGTCCTTTGGGTGGTCTCATCTCTCAAAATATCTCTCCATATCCGTTGACTTCTAATAAGCTTATATATAGCTAGGGTTTCAACCTTATTTTCTAAGAACTCCCTTATAATTATAAATTATTAAATTGACCCACAAAAGATTTACTTAAATACCCTTCCTTTTTTTTTTTTTTTTGGTGGGTATTACACATTATTTAACTTTACATAGGCTGTGTAGATGTCATCTTGGTCATCCATATTCTCAAATTTAGACTCCACGAAGTCCTCTTCTTCATTAACATCTTCAACAATCCCTCCTGTAGGATTTACGGTGGCAGTGAAGGCATTTAGGATTCCATCATCCTCAGGCTCAGTGTCACTCAAGGTAGCAGCAAGTGTCTTGCTTTTTTCGATGGTCTTGAGATAAGTAGGGCACTATTGTTTCATGTGACTGAAGCCTTGACACCTAAAGCACTTTGGTCCTGAGGGAAAAGTGTACTGATCGTCATCCCTAGCATCCATCTTCCCTTTATCTTGGCTCTTGAACTGTGAGGAACTGGATTGCTTACGGTCCTTGTCGAAGCCCTTCCCATTAGCATTCTTCATGAACCTCTTGAATTGCCTTGTAATGTAAGACTTCATTTTAGAATCTTCATCGTCTGAAGACTTATCAGTATCACTACTCTTGGCCTTCAATGCCATGCTCTTGCTCTTAATCGATTTCCCAATCCTTGTTAAACCCAACTCATAAGTCTGCAGATTACCAACCAACTCTGTCAAAGGAATTTTGTCAATATCCTTTGATTCCTCAATCGTGGTGATCTTGGCATGAAATCTCTCGGGTAGAGATCTGAGCACCTTTCTCACAATCTTGGGTTCAAGAATAGTTTCCCCAAGATTAAAGGCTGAGTTCACTATGTCCTTGAGCTTGGCATAGAACTCATCGAACGTCTCATCCTTCTCCATCTCGATCTCTTCAAAGCTTGTAGTGAGCCTTTGAAGTTTTGAATCCTTGACAGCCTTGTTTTCTTCATAGGTTGCCTAGAGAATGGTCCATGCTTCCTTAGCAGTTTCAGTAGAGGGTATCTTCTTGAATTCCTCATTCGTGACTGCATTGAATAGAGCATTCAATGCTCTGCTGTTGATGTTTGCCGCCTTGATCTTAGCATCATCCCAGTCGGCCGGCACTTTCGTAGGCTTGGTCCAACCTATCTCTACAACTTACCACACATTTTCATCTAAAGACTGTAAGAAAGCTCTTATGCGTACTTTCTAGTATGCATAGTTAGTGTTAGGACATATGTGGTTCACTTGTTAAGAACATATGTCACTCTTTTATGTAATTGGCTAATCCTTTGACAAAACGCACTTTACTTGTATTTGGGTAGATCTAGGATGTGTTGAAATACTTCAAGAAACCATGTTTCAAGATCAAGTGTTGAAGCCTTCAAGTCTATCCAAGAAAACAAGCTGAAAGTGCAAAGTTACTAAAGCTCGACAACTAGCATGTATCGAGATTTAAAGAAGCTGTTTTGCTCGTGGCTCGATAGCTGTCTCGATAGATTCTCGACAGCTTCTATCTGTCGAGGTTTATAAAATCAAAATTTCTGATCCAATTTCTTGGGATCCGTGGATATGAATTTGGGCTTTCTTTTCTTCTAACCCAAGACATATAAAAGGATTGTTCTAAGGGTCGTCAAAGAGTACACAAGTTGGGCAAGCATTGAGCAAACTCTATTCAAGCAAATTGTGACCGAAGAAAAAGTTTTTCCCTAGTTCATCTCTTCTAAAGAAGTTGCTATGTATGTGCACTTTTGGGTTTTGTGACTAAGCATCTTCTTGATCTTCACCATGGATGAACTGAAGAACTTTACAGCCAACAAACTTCTTCTAGTTTGTGATTGAAGTCGCGTACTAGGATCCGCGCATTGGTTAGTCACGTACTTGGGAGCCATGCATCAAAAAGAGGAAATTGTCACTACAGAACAAGTCCAATTGGGTATTAGGGTAAGGGTTCAACTGTAGGTTGGTAAGGTACTTGGGATTCCTTTACTTGTAACCGCTTGTTGTGATAATAATAGAGTTTCGGGAGTGGTGACCTGAAAATCACCCGGTGGGGTTTTTGCCGTTAGGTTTTTCCCCATTCGTAAACAAATCACCTTGTTATTTATTTTCCGTTGCATAATTAGTTTATTAGTGATTTGTTTGTGCTACCACACATTTGCATGTTAATTTGATTAATTAATAACTAGGCTAATTAATCAATTAATTTGAATCACAATAGATCAATTCGTTTTTTGGCCTATCAGTTAGTGCCATCAAATAAAGGAGGTATAATAAGAGACTGTCCTCTATCCATGACAAACAGGGGTCAATGAATCACACAGCAAAGATTAACCCTAATCAGAGTGTGCTTGCTCTGATATCACTTGATAGGCTAAGAATGTATTGACCCCTTGTGATATATTAATTGATTAATTAGCCAAGTTTATTAATTAATTAAATTAACAGGCAAAGCACATGGTAGCACAAAAAAATCACCAATTAACAAAAGTATGCAGCAAAAAATAAATGGACACGATGATTTGTTTATGAATGGGGAAAACCTACGTGGCAAAAATCCCATCGGGTGATTTTAAGGTCACCACTCCCGAGAATTCACTATTATCAAAACAAGCGATTACAAGTAAAGGAATCCCAATACCTTATACGAACCTACAATTGAACCCTTACCCCAATACCTAATTGGACTTGTTCTATAGTGACAATCTCTCATTTTCAATGCACAGCTCCCAGTACGTGACTAACCAATTGCATGGATCTCAGTACGCGACTTAATCACCAACTTGAGAAGAATGTTGGCTGCAAAGTTCTTCAATTCATCACACGATGAAGATCAAGAAGTTTCTTGGTCATAAAACCCATGGTGTACAAACACAACAGCTTCTTCAAGAGAAAGATGAACTAGGGCAAACTAGGTTTCCGGTCACACTTTTCTTCATCCTTGTGGAATTGTGCTCTTGTGCAACTTATGTGTAACCTTTTATGTCCCTTAAAATCATCTTTATATCTGTTTTGGGTTGTGAAAAAAGAAAGCCCAAACATACATTCACGGATTGGATAAAAATCAGCTCTGAAAAACTGAACTTCATAAATCTCGATAGATAGCCATCTATTGAGCTAGCTGTCGAGGCACGGGCTTCAGCAGCTTTTAAACCTTGATAGATGCTAGTTGTCAAGCCTTAAAACCTGACACTTCATCACTTGATTCTTGGACACACTTGCATGGTTTTAACACTAGAACTTAAAACCTTGTTCCTTGAAGTATTAAACATATCCTAGATCTACCCAATTACAA
This sequence comes from Quercus aquifolioides, assembly GCA_019022515.1. NCBI lineage: Eukaryota > Viridiplantae > Streptophyta > Magnoliopsida > Fagales > Fagaceae > Quercus > Quercus aquifolioides. The sequence goes on from JAFHAW010000053.1 coordinate 133,867, forward strand.
GTAAAGTGCATTTTGTCAAAGGATTAGCCAATTACATAAAATAGTTGACATATGTTCCTAACATTGAATCACATATATCCTAACATTCTTATTTATTCTATAATACAATTTTATGATGTGAAATATCAAATTTTTTTTTTTTTTTTTACTAATCTTAATGCAACCATATAGCTTAATTAGTTGAGTTTCTCATTGTATGGCCAAAAGGCAAGAGGAAAAACAAATGAGACAACAATTATATCCTTTTTGAACACTCTTTGTTATGGTAAGTTCTCGAGAAATGAGCACAACCAAGCATAATGAAAACGTGAAGAAAAAAAAAGCAGAAAGAAAGAAAGAAAGAGAAACGGCAAGTCTTACCTTAAAAAGGCAGTCTATGATGAGGCGCAGTTGCTTCCTCAAGTAAAGCAAACGCAGACCTGAACAGGATTTATAAAGATGAACTAGATTTGGCTCTTCTTGGTCGTTTCATATGGAAAGAGAGAGAGGAAGTTGAAGAGGTAACAAGTTTTTGTTTGTCTTTTCAGATTCTCAAGAAAGATTGTTTTATCAAAGAGTATCTCAAGTCTCAACGTAATGACTTGTGCATTGGTCTCTGAAGCATATTGCAAGTAAGCTTTGGTTTTGGTGGATCCAGGTTTGAATGGCAATGTCGAAAAATTCTATAGGTACAAACTATTTTATAATATTTTTATAAAATGTTGATGTGACCAACCTCTTATTGGTTTTCATCAAGACCCACCATTAATATCATTTTTTCATTTATCAATAATTACTCACCACAACAACAGTTTGTAAATTTTTTTGAAAAATAATTTGTATTTCTAGCATTATTTTTAAAACATTCACGTCATTCCCCACGGTGTTTATAAAATCTTTTTGTAGAAAGTGGGTCGAAGAACTAGGCTCTAATAAATGAAACAACAGCTAGACTTGGTTTATAAGACAGTCAAACAAAATAAAGATATGTTTGAATAAGAAAATTTGTCCTCGGCACAGTCCGAGGAGCTCTGCTCTTGTATATATTGAGTGATAATGGTTACAAAAGTAGTTCAGTTTTTTTTTTCAGTCTCCCCCCCCCCCCCCCCGCCCCCCCAATCTTTCTTTCTTTTTCCTACTTTATATACTACATGTCCTTTTCATCTTTACCATCTACGTGTAGATCAGATTTGTTGGTGTCGATCTTTATCCCATCAACCCCTTCCCAAAGCTCTTTGGTAATAGCTGTAAGACTGGAAACCACTGTTCATGCATCCCTTCCTCATTAGTGCGGCCAAAGCGTTGGTTGTCGGGCATTTAATGCAGAGGTAGCAGCTTTTCCTAGAGATATTTCATGGCCATACTCTTCTCTGTTTATCTTTAGTACTTATCTTCCTCCATGGAAAGGTCTAGAAGGCTGCCCTTGTCGGTAAATCACATCTTCGGACCTCGGCGTTGGGTAGCTGAGAAGGAACTCATCCTCGGCAAAGCTTCCTGGACTATTATGACCAACATTGTTCTCTTCACTTATTACCATGGGACCCTTCGACAGTACTTTTCCATCCTCAGGTGATTCCTTATCCTCGGCCTAGGCCTCAAGTCCAACACATACGTGGACGTGTATTCTTGGGCTTTCCATCCCTACAATAGCCCCTCAGAATTCTGCTTTCTAACTCCTCGGGTAGAAAGGAAGATACTGATATCCTTGGGATCGTCTTAGGCCTGTCACGTCTGGCCTTATGATGGCACATACGCCTTTTTAACTGCCCAAGGCACGCTCCTGACGCTTCGGAGTCCAAGGCGCATCTTCATTAAATTTATGTGGCTCCTTGTCCCCCACAATTTGTGACTTGATGCAAATCTAACGGTTGAGGATTCTGCTGGGAAATGGGTGGGATTTTTTCCGCTCGTAACTCTTACTTTGATATAAATACCTCTTAATTCAATCATTCACACTACTTTTAGCATTTGTTTTGTTTCAGCACACATACCTTGAATTTGTAAACCTCTCCAACTCGTTTGTGTCCCTATAAATGCCAGAAACCCGTCCAAGGACACCTTTACTCTTTCCGTAAGTCTTCCTGAACTTTTATCTTTTATTTTCCTTTACAATTGTCTTTTCTTTATGTGTCTTCTCCTCCTCGGCCCTATTTCCCTTTCCGATTTGTTCAACTTCTCTCAAATTTTTCTAAGGATGGGTAGATTTAAGTGTTCGGTTGACTCTTTGGAATTGTTAGAAATTTTCAAAATCCAATATAGGATTCCTTCAGCGGTAGCTATTAGGTATTGTGCAAAAGGGAAATGGTTTGAGGATAGAAAAGAAAGGGAAGTAGTTATCCCCATAATAGCCTTCATAGAGGGGGGTATGAGAATCCCTATGGGTACTATGACTAGGGATTACCTTAGAGCTCATAGGTTAGCCCCAACTCAGTGCACCCCCAATATGTTTAGGATTTTGGGGTTTATAGAAGCCCTCAATGAAAAAATGGGCTTAGGGTTAACCCACCATGACGTTAATTGGTTTTACAATCTCTACCATCTTGCCGGGCAGGGGTATTACCTAAAATCTAGGTACCCCGAGGTCAGACTTATTCAATGCCTACCAGAGTCCAACAAAGGTTTGAAAAAGGACTTTTTGATACTGTCAGGGGAATGGCACGATGGCCTCCCTTGTCTGACAAGGGAGGGGAAACCAGGTGGGGTTCTAGGTTTAGATTTTTAATTTCAAAGTCGCTTCTTCTGAGTTATGTTTTACTAATGATATTCTTTTTTCTTTTTTTTCTTTTGTTTCTTGATTGATTTTGTAGATCCACAAGTGGCCATGCCTTATTTCCACCTGGTAAATTGAGAAGGTTGGACAAAATCTTGAGAGCCGAGGTGTTCGTACATAGTGATGGTCAGCTCAGAGCCGCTCATCATATCCTCAGCTACGACCCCATATCAAAGAGTATCCAGGCACCCAAGTGTGTCATCAAAGCTAAGGATCAGCGGCTATAGAGAATCAATGTTGCCACACCGGGTTTCCTAGCCAGTGGTCCAATCCCTGAGTGCGCTCAGGTTATAGCCCCTATTTTCGAAGGCATACCTATAGTAAGGACCTCTTCCTTCCATCCAGTGATTAAGGAAGAGGAAGAAGAGAAAGAAAAAGAGGAAGAAAAAGAGGTTGTTGAGCTGTCTGACTCTGAGGATGGTTTTGAAGTATTTAACCGACCATTATCTCCAAAGACCACTTTGGGTGATCTCGGCCACTCCTTCACAGCTCAGTCTAGTCAACAACAAGGAGGCGACCCCCATCAAGGCAACTTGGGTATTCAACGCGAGCAGAAGACTAGTCTTCTGGACTTGATAGAATCTCAGACGGGGAGAGACACACCTGGGAAAGCGACTCAAAACAAGCCTTCTCCTCCTCCTCAAAACAAACTTCCTCCTCAACCTGCCCAGCCCCTCCAACCTGAACCTGCCGGGTTGAAGAGAAAAAGAGATGCGAAAGGCAAGGAGGTGATGGATGCTGGGAAGAGTCACCTCGCCCAAGAAGAAGAAGCCCAAAGGATAGCTAAACAGCCTAAAAGGGGGCTGAGGGGCATTGAGAAGAGAAGTGATCCTCCTGCGCCTCCAGTATGGACCCTTGCTCCCATGTTGGATGGGGAACCTTTGCTAGCCAATGCCTCCATCCGCGATTATCAAGGAGGGAAGGCCGGCAATGTAGCCGATGTGGTGGAGCAAGGCCTGCTATTTCCCAATGACATGGCAGAATTAAGGAACTTGAGGAGGCATGAGGTCTTCCTTAGTTTGAAGAGGTACTTAGGCATGGTAAGGCTTTTAACTTAGTTTTTTTTTTTTTTTTTTTTTTTTAATTATAATTTTCTTATTATTATTATTTTTACACTTTTTTTATTGTTCACCTTATGCCCTTAATTTACCTTGTGTTTCCCTTCCTTGACAGACTGTTCAAGCCACATTCAGGGCAGAAGAGGTAGCCAACTCTTGCCATAGACAAATGAAGGAAGAGGAGGCTAGGTACAACGCAGTTGTTGAAGCCTTTGGGGTTGTTGATAAGACTATCAAGGACCTTAGAGACAAGCTGCTGGAGGAGGAGAGGGAGAGAAAAAGTGCTACTACGGCTTTAGAGGGTACTGAGAGGTAAGCTGAGAACCAAAGAGTTCTCTTACACAATGCTAAGGATCAGCTAGCTGCTGCCAAAGCGCAAATTACCACTCTCAAGGAAAAATTAAAGGAAGTGGGGAAGGCCAAAGATGATGCTGAGAGGGCTCGAGAAGAAGCAATGAAAGCTCGGGAAGAAGCGGAGAGGGCTTAGGAGCAGGCTAAATAGGATGGATATGACATAGGGGTGGTAAAGACCGAGGCCAGTCTTAGGGCCGAGGTTCCAGGGGTATGCAGGCTCTACTGCTCTCAAGTATGGGATGAGACCCTCAACCAAGTTGGGGTTTAGGCTTCATCTATACTTAGGAAGGCAGAGAATGTGTATTACCCTCCTGCCATCCGAGTGTCTGTTCCTTCTGGCTCAGGGGTTGATATTGCACCCAAGGTGGCAGAAGAGAGCACAGATGGTGCCACCAATGCTCCAGTTTCCTTTGATAAGCCTGTTGAGGAGACCGAGCATTCTAGAGTAATGGAAAAAGAGAAGAATATTACTCAGGGAGTAGCCCACAATGCTGTGAAGCCTCCAGCTGATACCCAAGTTCCTCTTGCCGAGAAGAAAGCTCCTGAAACAATGGAGATTGTCCTAGCTTCCCTTACTATGCCTGTTAAAGCTAATCTGGCCCTGAAGCCCCTGAAGCAGCTTCTAACCAGCCTATCCATGGACCTCCCAAGGCCAAGATTGTAGTGAAGCGGAAATAAATTGTAGTTTAGTAGGGATTTTTTTTTTTTTTTTTTTTTTTTTTATATATGTTTTACTTATAAAATTTTTATTTATTTATTTTAAATTTGTAATCAAATTACTTCTTTTGTACTCCACCTATTTTGTTTTGAGGTTTCATTTAATGAAATTCAGGCATGTTTGCTTTATTCCAATGATTCTCATGTTAGTGTTAACATAATTTATACCTTATCTAATATTAATAAATGTACTAATAAGACCAAATTCTTCTCTCTAACCTGTATAGGTACTCAGAAAGTGATTCTATCAGACATGGTCAGCCATAAAATAGGTTAAAAATTACTAAGTCCACAATAATTGTTAAAACACGCCTCTGACCTTAAAGTTTAGTCATTACAGCAGAATGTTTAAAGACATCATTCTTAATAAACTTTACTGATCTTAAGGAAATGCTCAAATGTTGACCAAATAACAGTTAAGTCCAATGTACCTTAAAATACTTTAAGTGATGCTCATGAACTTGTATTTGTTTAAGTCTTTGTTTCATGCGGAAAAAGCATATGATCCGAGGAACCATAGATGGCCAATATCCTGTGTTAGGACATATGTGATTCATGTTAGGAACATATGTCAATATTTATGTAGTTGGCTAATCCTTTGACAAAACGCACTTTACTTGTAATTGGGTAGATCTAGGATGTGTTTAATACTTGAAGAAACATGTTGTTCAAGTCTAGTATTAAAGCCATGAAGATTGGACCAAGAAACAAGTGAAGAAAAGCTGTTCAGTAAAGCTTGACAGATAGCTTGACATCTGCGGACAGATAGCTCGATAACTGCTTGACACCTCTCGATAGTTAGGCTATCTATCGAGATTTTCAACTTCTTCTTATCGCAATCTCGATAGCTTCTTAACAGCTAGTGGATCAATCGAGAAAGCTCTTGTCTCCTCAAAAACTTCTCGATAGTTGTATCTGTCAAAATTTAAAACTCGACACCTCCCGATCGATCGAGGTTACAGGAATTTAGATTTCCAGATCTGATTTTTGGCCCATGATGACATGTATGTGTAGGGTTTCTTTTCTCACAACCCTAGACCTATATAAGGCTTATTTTAGAGGCTGTCACATAAGAGAATAAAATGAGAACTTATGCAAAAGGTGACCAATGCCTTATTCTCTCTAAAAGAAGCTACTGCGTCTTTGCGCCTTAGGGTTTTGTAACCAAGTGCTTCTTGATCTTCATTGTTGATGAAGTGAAGAACTTTGCAGCCAACATCTTCTTCTAGTTGGTGATTTAAGTCGCGTACTAGGATTCGCACAATTGGTTAGTCACATATTGGGATTCGTGCATCAAAAAGGGTGGCATTCATATATTGAAGAGTTCAGAGTTCTAAAGCGGTAAAAGATTTCTGCTGTGAGTTCATCTACGGGGATTGTAAAGTCTAGGGACAAAGGTTTTGTACTAGATCTGAAATTTCTCTTTACTATAATGGATTGCTTTTTGGGAAGGTTTCCCTCTAGGTTTTTCACTGTGAAACTAGTTTGTTTCATTGGTTTTCCTATGTCATCATATATTGTCTTATTTATTTTTTCGCTGCATGATTTTGACATAATATTGATGCTTGTTTTTTTTAACAAGTTTTATTCATAATAAATCTAATTAACAATTTGGGTTTAAAACTTGTTAATTCTATCAATCGAGGTCTGATACCACTTGTTGGGAAATTTCCTGAGTGTGATCCATTGACCCCTGTTGTCATGGATAGAGGACAATCTTTATTTATACCTCCTTTATTTGATGGAACTAATTATGCGTACTAGAAAGTTCGTATGAAAGTTTTTTTGCAGGCTCTAGGTGAGCAAGTATGGCAAGCTGTTGAAGTTGGCTAGATTAAGCCAAAGGAAGCACCGGTAGATTGGGATGATGGAACAATCACAGCGGCAAATTTCAACAGTAGGACCTTGAATGCTTTGTTTTGTGGGGTGACCAATGAGAAATTCAAGAAATATCATCCACAGAAGTTGCTAAGGAAGCATGGACCATTCTTGAGACCACCTATGAAGATACCAAAGCAGTAAAGACTGTGAAACTTCAAAGACTCACTAGTAGTTTTGAAGAAATAAGGATGGAGGAGGATGAGACCTTTGATGAGTTCTATGCTAAACTCAAGGAAATTGTGAATTCTGCTTTCAATCTTGGAGAATCTATTGTGGAATCCAAAATTGTTAAGAAAATCCTTAGGTCCTTACCTGAAAGATTCCATGCCAAGATCACTGCCATTGAAGAAGCAAAGAACATTGATCAAATTCCTTTGACTGAGCTTGTAGGGAACCTTCAAACCTATGAGATGGGATTAGGTTCAATGGAAAAAGGTGGGAAGAGTAAAAACTTGGCTCTTAAGAGTATAGAGGAAGAGATTGAGGACTTTGAAGATGAAGATGAAAGTAATGATAAGGATGAGGATCTAACCTTTATAACTGATGAAATTATCAAGCTTCTTCAGTTCAGGAAAAAGGATAAGGGCAAACCTCCTAAGAAACCTAAATCCTCAAGGAAGGGCAAGAATGAGAAACCCCTCATCCAATGCCATGAGTACAAAGGTTTTGGTCATATGAGGATAGAGTGCCCAAACTACCTTATGAAGGAAAAGACTAAAGAGTCAAAAGATAAAGGGTTGGTTGCTACTTGGAATGATACTGAGAATGACTTTCTGACTAATGAGTATGCGGATGAATGTAGTCACGTTATGGTCTTTGCTGCCTTAACCGATAAGGTGATTGTGGAGAGTGCTAGTGACAATGAGGATTCTTCTGATGATGAAATACCCAAGAATTTGACCCTTTAGGAAGCCTATAATAAGCTATGCACTAAATTTATAAAATCTGAAAAGACTTCTCATCTTTGTAGAAAAGAGCTTAATGAGGTAAAAATTGAAAAAGCTGATCTGTTAGTCAAACTAGATGAGACTACAAGGTTAGTTGAGATTCTTGTTGTGGAAGACACCTCATTAGAAGAGAAGGTCAAGAATCTTGAGGTTGAGCTTAGTCAAGCTAGAACTCAAATAAAAAGGATGTCTAGTACAAAACTTGATAAGGTATTGAGTGCTCAAAAGCCTAGTTCTGATAAGACTGGCTTAGGATATGCTGTTTCCTCCAACCCCTCCTCTTTCACAGCTTTTGGATCAAGGTCTGTCTTTGTGCCCCAATCTAAGAAAGGTGATAAAGGTATGAAATCTAAAATTGATTTGGCTAATTCTAAATCCTTTGTTAGACCACATGTTTGCAACCATTGTGGTATTTCTGAACACATTCGTCCTAATTGCTTTAATTTGTATTCTCAAAAGCAAGGATCCAAACGGTTACAAGTGTCCTCTCAAGGACCCACACCTTTATCTGGAGAGTTATTAAAAGCTTTGAGCTTTTTAACTCAATTTCAGGAGAATTTTAATTTTTTTATGTTCTTTAGTAGACATACTAGGACACGTGTCTTTTCATCTTCACGGCTAAAGACTCGTGCAATGTGAGTGAGAAAGGAGCCTAAGACTAAATTGTCTTTTCTATTTGTCCTCTGCTTTAATTCTTTCTATCTAAAGTAGGACTTTCCTGCTTGATTTCTTATCTGTTTTTGAAATCATGCTTTCATGCATCCGCACCGTTCTATCATGCCTTCATGCATATGCATTTTTCTTTCATACTTTCATGTTGTTTGTCTGTTTTTGTTTGGTTGTTTAGTTTTTATTTTGTTTTGTTTTCAAAATAAAAATAAAAGGGAAAAATCAGAAAAATACAAAAACAGTGTGTGTTATGTGTACATTGGTACTTGTGTACCTTGGATGGCCATTGAAACAAAGTTTTCTAAATTTTGTATCTTTTGTAGCTTAGATGAGTATCTCTATGCACAACTAAGCAAGTGAGTTTTGTGGCTCTTGTTTGTGATGAGTAAGATTAAGTTATCTCTTGTACTTAACACTCATATCACTCTTTTTGACGAGAAGGACTAGAAAATCCTAAGAGAAAGGCATAAATAACCATCTCACCACTGTTGCCCGCCAATCATAAAAGACATCTGTGTGCTTTGACATAGCAAAAGTGTGATATCAATGACATTTGTGTGCTTCGCCATAGCAAAATTGGAATATCAATTATCATTGGGTATTTCTTTTCCCTCTATTATATGCCTATGCATGATATGCTAAATAAAAGCAAAATATGCAAAGAAAAATAAAAAAGCAAAAAGATCAAAAATACTTTTAAATATGATTGCAAGTATGTATTCTATAAGATGTGGGAGTTATAGGATGTACCTCAAAGGTGATAGTCCATGTCAAACAGTTATGATTGTGTGTGAGTTAAAGTGATTTTGTCATATCTCAAATCGTCATAACATGTAGACACTTATGCAATCTTGCGATGTTTTTCACACACAACACGCAATATTCTTTGCTACTCTTGATATATATGCAGGTACAATGTGATTTGGCCATCACAAGGTTTACATGTGTTACTATATGCTCACTAAACTGTCTTAACTTGTTTTTGAAAAATAAAATTGGTTAGACTTGTTTAGTGTGTGTGTGTATTTTGGGATCTATGTGCTTAACATTTTTCTTGTTGAGAGATTTGTTTTTCACATGTTTTGCATATTTCTATTATCTTGTCATCCATAGCATCTTGTTTCATTACATTCATGCATTTATATGGATTCTTTGTACCCCCTTGATCATCTTTGATCATCTTTATATTTCTCGGGTGAAGCTTTCTAGCTTCTTGTACCCTTTGTCAATCATGACAAAAAAGGGGAGAAATTGTGATGAGATATGTGGTTTCTTTTTAAGATTCTACGTGTTAGGGGGAGTAATACATGCCTTTGTAAGGGGGAGTTGTGTTTCATCTTGATGATGTGCGCCATGTAGATAGCCTAGGAAGTTAATTAGTACTCTTAGTTTGCCTTAATGTGAATAGGCAAAGTCTGTATTATGTTAATATTTAGGACAATGTTTGCATGCTGCCTTCCTTTATTATTTTGAATGCTTTGGACATCTATGCTACTTATGTAAGAAATATGTTTTGTGGTTGTCAGTCTCTTCTATGAATTTCTTTGTTTGGTGACATATATATATATATATATATATATATATATATATTAGAAAATCTGATGTTTTCTTTACGGACTTTCTGTGGTACACACAGTAACATCTATATATATATATATATATATATATATAGTGCTTCCAGCAATGGTTAGACTTATATAGACTGACTTATATATGCAGAAATATATGAGTATTTTGGTTTTTTTTTTTTTTTTTTTTTTTGTTTGGGCCATTCATCATTGTCTGTGGTATGATTTATGGGAGTGGGAACTGGTGCTTGACTTCATTGGTGCATATATATAATTTTTTTGGTTCTTCTGGGATTGGTTTGATGAATTCCAAATTTGAGACCATTTATAGGAACTTTATTGTTACTGTTTGTGCTTATAACTTAACTGCATTAATGCATTCAATTTGGTGTTATATAAGGTGGAAAAGCTTATCCGAATCCTTATGTAATTATATTGAAATTAGATATGGTGCACTCAATTAGGCATGTTATTCCTAATTTGTCGTTTTTTTAATTAATATTTCCAAAAAGTAAGCTGATGCATTAAATTTTGCAAATTTATTTATGGTGTCACATATTTGCTTCATACATTGTCAGCTACTCCAAGAAACCTTAATTTCTTTGACCATACAAGTGACATTGGCTGGAAGGAGTATTTGGCTCATCCTTTCTCTGTTGTTACTTATTTTTAGTTTTGCTGGAATTAGTTTGAAAGCAGCACACGAATTGTTTGCAAAATTTGTATACAACTCTGCCTAAAAGGTGCAAATTCTTTGAAATCCACAGGTATCAGAGAGCCAAGCCTGTTATAATTGATCCAGGTCTATATAGCTTGCATAAATCAGACGTATTTTGGGCCTCAGAGCAAAGGAGTGTACCATCTCATTACAGGTGTGGCTTTTTGTTTATTGCCTCTCATTACTAAATCTTCATGCCTCCACAACCACCCTCCCACCCTCCACTTTTTCCTGTGGTGGCACCTACCTACCTATGATAATGTATGAATCAAAATGTTTATCTACATTTCAAGAGGTTTATTGACTTCTATATGCAGAAATATACTGACTTATATATGCATACAGCTTATATATATATATATATACTTACTTACTCAGAATTATAAATACTATTATGCAGAAATATTATACTCACGTATATATACATACAGCCATATATACTCATTTATTGTTCAATGCGGTCACCAATGAGGAGTTTAAGAAGATATCCTCAACTGAAACTGCTAAGGAGGCGTGGACCATCCTCCAGACAACCTATGAAGGAACAAAGGTTGTCAAAGATTCAAAGCTTCAGAGGCTCACTACAAGCTTTGAAGAGATTAAGATGGAGAAGGATGAGTCGTTTGATGAGTTCTATGCCAAGCTCAAGGACATAGTGAACTCAGCCTTCAATCTTGGGGAAGCCATCCCTGAACCCAAGATTGTAAGGAAGGTGCTCAGATCTCTACCTGAGAGATTCCATGCCAAGATTACGGCAATAGAGGAATCAAAGGATATTGACAAGATTCCTTTGACTGAGCTGGTTGGAAACTTGCAAACCTATGAGATAGGGTTATCTAGGATTGGCAAGTCAAGTAAAGGCAAAAGCATGGCCTTGAAGGCAAAGAGCAGTGATACAGATGAGTCTTCCGATGATGAAGATTCCAAGATGAAGTCCTACATCACTCGATAGTTCAAGAAGTTTATGAAGAATGCCAATGGAAGGAGCTTCGACAAGGACCGCAGGCAGTCCAGTTCTTCTCAGTTTAAAAGCCAAGACAAAGGGAAGAAGGATGCTAAGGATGGCAGTCAGTATACTGTTCCCGTAGGACCTAAGTGCTTTGGATGTCATGGGTTCAGACACATGAAACATGAGTGTCCTACATATCTCAAGAGCATTGGAAAAAGCAAGGCACTTGCTGCTACCTTGAGTGACACTGAGTCCGAAGATGATTCCGACAATGAGGATGATGGAATCTTAAATGCCTTCACTGCCACAGTCAATCCTACTAAAGGGATTGTTGAAGAAGTGGACGAAGAAGAAGAACTGGTGGAGTCAAAATTTGAGAAGATGGATGATCAAGATGATATCCATTCAGCCTATGAGAAGCTTTACAAGCTCTCTGAGAAGCATGAAAAATTGTATATGCTGGCCACCAAGAAGCTCAGTGATGTGAAACTTGATCGTGAAGAGTTGTCCACAAAGTTTGATGAGGCAAATCAAACTATTGGAGCACTGAGGTTTGAGAACAACTTCCTGGCTGAGAAGACCAAGAAGCTTGAAGCGGAGCTGTTTCAAGTCAGAGCTCAACTGGAGAGGACTTCAAGTGCAAAGCTTGATGAGATGCTTAGCAATCAGAAATCTGCTTCGGATCAAACAGGCTTAGGGTATGGTCTTTCTTTCTCTAATATTGCTTCTACTAGTAATACTGTTTTTGTTTCTCCTGCTAATAACACTGAAATTGAGAACACTGAGGTTAAAACTGAATTAGCTAGTGAGAACCTAGACAAGAGTAAATCTATCTTAGGAGCACCCCCTAAGCAAGATAAGAAAGATACTAAAAACCCTAGGGCTAAGAAGGCTAACTCTCAAAAGCCTAAACAAAAGAAGCAGCATCTCTGTCATCATTGTGGAGCTGCCGGTCATACTCGACCAAATTGCTATAAGTGGCTAGCCACTCAACAGAGCAACGACATGATAGCATCTGGAAGCCAAAATCAGCTTCAATCCTCTCTTGCTCCTCTTGGAGATCTTCTGAAAGTCCTCATGTTCCTTTCGAACTTGAACGGTTTCAATTCTTCCTCCTCACCACCGGTTCAAGGGTTCAATCAAAGGAAATGTTCTTCCAAAGTGTGGAAGAAAAAGGACTCTTAAGTGATTTTATCACTTTCTTCTATCTTCTTGTTTTTGGTTGTTGCATTACTTATGTGTTTTGCATTTTTTTTTTATCTGTCTAGTTTTTGCTTTGATTTGATAACATGTTTTTGTTTGTTTATTTTCAGTTTTGTTTATTTTAATTTTGATATAAAAATATAAAAAAAAATTTGAAAAATCAGAAAATACAAAAACAGTGTGTGTTTTGTGTACTTTGGTACTTGTGTACCTTGGATGGCCAATGAAACAAAGTTTTCTAAACTTTGTATCTTTTGTAACTTAGATGAGCATCTCTATGCACAACTAAGTAAATGAGCTTTGTGGCTCTTGTTTGTGATGAGTAAGATTAAGTTATCTCTTAAAACTTAACACTCATATCACTCTTTTTGACGGGTAGGACTAGAAAATCCTAAGAGAAAGGCATATATGACCATCTCACCACTGTAGTCCGCCAATCATGTATGACACCTGTATGCTTCGGCATAGCAAAAGTACAGTGTCATAGACACCTGTATGCTTCGGCATAGCAAAATTGCAGTGTCAAAGACATCTGTATGCCTCGGCATAGCAAAAGTGCAATGTCTATGCTTAACATGTTGGGTATTTCTTTTCTCTCTTTTTATGCCCATGCATGATATGCTTAAAAGAAAATATGCAAAGAAAATAAAAAGCAAAAAGATTAAAATGCTTTAAATATGATTGCAAGCGTGTTTTCTAGGAGATGTGGGAGTCATAGAATGTACCTCAAAGGTGATAATTCCCATCAAACAGTTATGATTGTGTGTGAGTTAAAGTTATTTTCTCATATCTCAGATCGTCATAACATGTATACACATATGCAATCTTGCGATGTTTTTCACACACAACACGCAATATTCTTTGCTACTTTTGATACATGTGCAGGTACAATGTGATTTGGCCATCACAAGTGTTTACATGTGCTAATGTATGCTCACTAAACTGTCTTGACTTGTTTTTGAAAAATAAAATTGGTTAGACTTGTTTAGTGTGTGTGTGTGTTTCTGAGGATCCATGTGCTTAAAATTTCTGTTGAGAGATGATTTTGAGAGCTTAATATGTTGATTGGATCAATGGTTGAGGTGTATGTTGGATTGCATTCATGTCTGTGTTTTTCACTTCTCGAAAAACTGCTTTTAACTGCTGGCTCGACACCTCCTCGACACCTCCTCGATACCTGGTTATCTGTCGAGATTCTCTAGCCTTTTCTTATCGCAATCTCGACACCTCTTCGACACCTGGTGGATCGATTGAGAAAGTTCCTGTCTCCTCGATACCTTGTCGATCGATCGAGCTTTTGTTCTTGGTTCTGGTGTTCATTCCTCGACACCTTCTCGACACCTTCAGCCGTCGACGGCCATTTCCTCGACACCTTACTCGACAGCTTCCTCGATACGTCTTGACACCTCAGCTGTCGAGATTTACCGAGGTGTCTATTTAAGAGCAGTCGCGATTTTTTCTCTCATTTCACTCGATCTCTCTCAATCTGTCCAAGGCGGTTCCTCTCCCAAACACCCTCTTCTCACTCAAATCTTCTAACCCTCTTGATTTTCAGTCTTCCCTTAGTTTCAATCACTTGGTAAGTTCACTTTTCCCTTCCTTTCTCATGCATTTCATGTTTTGAAACCTAGGTTTTGGGATTTTTGGAAATTTTTGGGGTTTTTCAAAAATAATGAGTTTTTCTTGAAATTTTGGGTTGGTTTTACACTTAAATGTTTTCAAAATGACATACATTGCATTTCATGTGCATTAGAATGGTATTTACATGCATTTAGATGTGTGTTCTATGTTTGTGTGCTGCTAGGATTGGATTGGGCTGAGCCCATGATGTTTTTCCTTTGCATGTCACATGTTCATGCATTCTCATGCATACTGTGGACGACTAAATTTCTCGGTTCGAAATGAAGTCAAACAAGTAAAATAGTGTCACAAGTGTGAATTTGTATTGATGATATGCGTGGTACAATTCTCTGTGATTACAAAAGAGTGATCCTCTGATTCGATCTCCTTGAAAGATTTGTTGATTGGAGTTGTGGTAATGTGATTGTGACTTGAACACAAAATATCCTTCAATTTGGTTGAGGGATGGATCGAAGATTGCTGAAACGGAATTACAATGAATCTCTGGCTATAAGCTTGTTAGAAATCATTTGTTATTCACGTTCTTCATGTTCTTCGTGTGTTCTTCGTCTTTGAAGGTTTATGGTGGAAGTTCTTCAGGGCTTTAGAGGCTTGAATCCGTAGAGCTTCACTAATTTGTGGTTTGTTGGGTTTCTGGAGGCTTTTGAGCTTGATTCCAGTGAACTTTGAGATCTAGGTAGATAGTTTGGATGATTCTGCTTTGAATGTTCTTTGTATTTGAAGGTTGAAGTTCTTGAAGTTGCTGGAGGCTTCGGGGCTTGATTCCAGCAGAGCTTCTGGACTTCTGAACTCAAGATGTCTTCTCTGATGCTGCTTCTGCTTCAGATGACTTGGTGCCCTCCTAAATGTCTTAGGAAGGCTTCTATTTATAGGAGTTTTGGGGTGGATGAGCGACACGTGGCGGAGTTTGATTGGTGACACATGTTACAGTCTGATTGGTCCGCTTATGTCATCGCTTACACATGCGAGGCTGCTTGTGTCATCGCCTGCACGTGCGAGGTTGCTTGAGTCATCGCTTACACGTGCGAGGTTGCTTGTGTCATCGCCTGCACGTGCGAGGCTGCTTGGGTCATCGCTTACACGAGCCGATGCATGATTGGTTCTTGCATGACACTTGGCAAATTTCTGTTGGCTTCTGAATAACAACAGTAAAACCTAGCAGCAATATGTGGCGCTTTGTAATTGGCTGTATTTTGTGGTCTTGGTAGTGTGACGTGTCAGCTTGTGATAGGTCGGGAATTTTCCCTCTCTACAAATGCCCCCTCGAGACTCGTTCACGCATACGGTTTCAGAGTGTGGTGTGGGAATGAGTTTCGAAAACAGATTTTTGCACTTGGTTCTTCAAATGAAGTAATTGAAGGTGGTGGAGCTTTCAGGAGGATGAAATAATTTCCGAAGAGTAGACCCACCCATATGAAAGGCTTTGATGAGACCGAAAAGAGGTCTGCGAGTATTTGAATGTACTTGCGTGACCGAGCCTTCTCAGGAGAGGTTAAGTTGAAGTAACTTCAGAAGAGTACCTTTGGATCGTTGGCGGCGATCACAGGGTGTAGAAGATGGGGATGATGAGAGGATGGTGACTGGGTACAGCATGCAGAGCCATGGGGCTGGCCTTGTGTTTTTGAGAACTTCTGGTGAAGTTATATCAGAAGAGTATACTTAGGATTAAGGCTAGGCCATGTGGGAAAGTGGTTGAGTGCGCATGTGTCATTGTTTCACTTAGGTTAAGTTGAGGTATTTTCAGAAGCTTATGGATTCTGGGGATGATGGTGTTGGTGGTGAAGAAGACGGGGATGAAGCAAAGCGAATGGGTGAAACACACACCACCATGGTGCTGGCCCTGTACGTTGGGGATCCTCTGGTGTAGATGTTTCTAGGAAGTACAACTTTGGATCCGGGACTGACTGCATGCTGACTGAGGTCCGGCAGTAAGTCATCGAATGTGCGTGTGTAAAGGGACCAAACCGACAGACGTTAAGTTGAAGTAATTTCAGAAGAGTACCTTCTAAAATACTTCAAGCTAGATTTAAGTTGGAGTAATTTCAGAAAATGTGTTTTGAGGTACCAGCAACGATAACCTTTGAGTCCCATAGTGGTGGGGACATGGAATAAGGCTCTGGTAACCATTTACCAGCCCCAAAGGCTGAACTCTAATGAGCTGGTGCCTTGAAGGTTGTCTCAAATGTTGGGTGAAAGACAATTTGTAGGATACCCCAACACTTTTTACCATCTTCACTTACTGCTTCTTGTTGGAAAAGCACAGAAAAATGAAAGATGGAGCTAACTTGTGACTCTGGTCTTAGAAACCAACCAAGTTGCTGTTTGTTCCGAACCACTGCTTCTGCTGGAAGACCAAGCAATTGGAGAGAGACTACGGGAGCCCTGAGCCTAGGAACAAGTGTGTCAGCTGGACTTGGATTTCCTGGCCAACCAAATCCGAAGAAGCATGGAACCACAATGCAGGCCTTGTTATGAGTAATTTTATGGACAACTGTGGTCGTTAAGTGGAGAAACAAAATTTGTTTGGATCTCAAAACTACAATGATGTTGTGAAGAGGGTTTCTACCGAACCATGAGAGGGTTGATTTCAGATGGATTATGAAGCAATTTTGGTTGCTAAATGTTGAGAATGATGAGGCCATAGTGAAAAATGGCTGTAAGAAGGAGGACTTGAAAATTTGAAAGAAGCAAATCTTCATTTCATGACTCAGTGTGTTTTTTTTTTTTTTTCTTTTTTTCTGGATGTCTTCTTGATGAATTCGGCCCTTCTATTTATAGTGGAGAGACGAAGAATGGTGGATGGATAGTTGAGAATGGCGGATGTGAATTTTTGGTGAGACCGGTGGATGAGAATGGTAGGTGAGAGACCGGTAGAGAACGAGAATGGTAGGTGAGAGAGATGAAGAATGGTAGGTTTGGAATGTTTGGCACCGAAAGGGGAATGGTGGGTTGGACAGGTGACCCGATGTGATTTCAAGTTCAAGACACACTTGTGAGAGTTCATCTGTACTTTTGAAAGGGAAGCCTTGATGAAGTTTGGAGAATAACCCTGAGGGGATCCAAACTAAATGGATGAATCTCAAATTTTGATATTGAGAGCTTTAGTTTTGGACATCGTCAGTACTTTGGAGATGTGAGTAAGATTGGTGATCTCCAAGTCACGAAAAACTATGCAGGACAAGTCTGGCTCGAAAATCTTGACTTTGGGTTGATTTCAACACAAAAGACAACTATCTTGGGATTGAGTTGTTTGTGCAATTTCCGAGTCTCAAATGATGGAACGGACTCCAAAATTGGAATGTACGCGAAAAATTGTGCAAGATAGGTCCATCTTAAAATTTTGACTTTTGGTCAATATTTACGCAAAAGTCAACTTTTTTGGAAATTGGACGTTTGCACAATTTCCGAGCTTCGAATGAAGAAACAGATCCTAGAATCGGAATGTACTCGAAAAACTGAGTGGGATAGGCCCCTTTTGAAAATTTCGACTTCTTGTTCAAAGTCAAAGGTCAAACTTGGTCAAAGCATTTTCTTTTCTTTTCTTTTCTTTTTTTTTTTTTTTTTTTTTTTCTTTTTTTTTTGGTGGTTCGGACCGGGTCAGGATTTTCGGGTCAAACCGGGTCGGATCTGGACAGCAGGGTCAAGCCGGTTAGTGGAGGATGACGTCAGCCATGACGTCACAGGGCTGAGGCGTGTGGCACGTGTGGCGCGTGTACGCGCGTGAGGGAGACCGGCGCGTAGACGTAAGGCGAGGCGCGTGGCAGCGCGTGTGACTGAAGGATTTTGACGCCGAATCTTCTGGCAGCGCGTGGAAGCTCTTTTGACCCCAAAATCTTTGGGTTTTGTCGATCTAAGGCCGTAGATTACTCCTGTAGGGTCAGTTTTGTGAAATTATGATCAGGTTTGCACAGATTTGAAGGTCTAGGCCACGCATGGGAGCACGTGGATAGTCTACTGAGTTTGATTTTTTTTTCTGGGCCTTTGTAGCTTGAAGTCCTTAGAAGATTTATGTGGATTGACTTTTGTGAAATCTTGTCAGAAGTTTTAGAAATCCGAAAGAGGAGACGGCAGGCATTGTTAAACTTGTTGCCATTTCAGTCTACGTTGTGGTTCTGACAGTGTTTGACATCCCGGGCAGATTTGGTTAATCAGCAAATATCTCTGCTTTCAAGGTCGGCAGCACAAGTTGCGTGCAGTATTTTTTGACTTTGAGTGCATTCGAGTTGTAATGTCTGACTTTGAGCTCCAGTCTTTTTCACAATTCTGAAATGTGAATGTAGTTTTTTCCACTAGCCGGTTGGTGGAACCATTTAATGGTTTGCTGACTTTCTTCATTTTTTTTTTTTTGTTATCTCAGAAGTTTTTTTATATAAAGGCATGCTATTGCCTTCCTTCATCAGAGACACATGCTCAATCTTCAGCTTTCTTTTCTTGCTTTCAAGATTTTTTTTTTTTTTTTTTGTACGTGCTATGAGATCTTTTCCCTGACAAATTTTTTTTTGTTGCTTGTTTTTGTTTTGCAGCACAGTTTCCTTAGACTTTGGGTTTTGACATCAAACTTTACGTTGACGTTCTCATAGAAGTGTTTGCATGCATTTGGTGGCTTTGCATAGCAACGTTCTTGCAGTGATGTATGCCTTCATGTTGTTACATTATTTTCCTGCAACAACAATCTTTTAGTGATATTCGTCTTTGCAACGACGTTTCAATGAGGATATTTAGCCAGGCAACAATGCTATCGCCGGTACTTGTCTTTGAAGTCGTGCCAGCATTTGTCTTTGCCACGAAGCAACGTTTGCACTTACATATGTCATGAAGTCGCACCACCATTTGCACCGAAGCCGTGTCAACATTCATCTTTGCCATGCAGCCACGTCAACACTTCAGTTGTATCGAAGTCGTGCCGACATCCATCTTTGCCATGTCAACACTTCATTCGCACCAAAGCTGTGCCAACCTTCATCTTTGCCATGTCAACACTCATCTCAGCCATGAAGCCATGTCAACAATTCATTCGCACCAAAGCCGTGCCGACATCCATCTTTGCCATGAAGCCACGACAACACTTCATTCGCACCGAAGCCGTGCCAACGTTCATCTTTGTCATGAAGCTACATCAACACTTCACTTGCATTAAAGTCGCACCAACATTGGCCTTTATAATGAAGCTTGAAGTTTCAAGAAGCTCGCATCAAGACTTTGAATATGCAAAGAGATGCCAACAAAACCTTGAAGATGTGAGAAGAATGCCGCCAAGACTTTGATATTGCATGAATATGCTCTCAGAGGCGAGATGAGGTAACACCATCTTTAGATGTTGGAAGAAGGCGACGTTGTCCAAATTTCAGAGACATGATGTGAAACGGCACCACTCAGAAGTGAGATGATGTGGTTCAAATTTCGGAGTCGTGAAGTGACACAACTTTAGAGACATGGGAGGATGCCCACAGAAGAGGGGCGATGCCATGAAGACTTCATTCTTTGCAAAAGAGGTTGAAGATTTTATTTTACTCCACAACCAAGAACTAACTTATGTTTATCATTAGTTCAAGGAAAGCCGAGTAACACCAATTCTTTGCAGTTGTCATTTTCTACCACAATGATCTTTGAGCATCATGTAGTGTGCAATTGACTGATCCTAAGCAATGCCTGCCAAAGGGATCTCAAAAGCATATTGACGACCTTTGAAAAATTCCTTAAGCTAGACTGGCAATCCTTCTTCTTTTCATGTGACTGAACTTAGTAAATGATATTAAGTTGCCTACGTACCCTGAAAAGGGATCAAGTCATTACGTAGTTCAAAAGATTTTTTTGTTGTTGTTGTTGTTTTTTTTTTTTTTTTTTTTTTTGCAAAAAGGGGGGCTCAGTGTGTAATAATGGGTATCACCACTAATCGAACCCGAGACCTCTCAAGGGCGACTTGGGCATCCAACCACTACGCCACACTAGCAATTGGTGACATAGAGTGGGATTAATTTCTCTTTATTGGTATGCTTTCAAAGGTAATGGGAAGACATCATGTACCCTTGCAGCATTACAGTGGGTAGTTTAAGCTCTTGCCGAGGAGCAATCCTCGATGTTCAAGCGTAGAAGTGTTTAAGGAACTTCCCATTGATGGGGCCGATCCTTGCATCATCATTGTTGATCAACTTGTACGCTTGGTTGGTGTTTGCCCCCTGCTTGAGAGTTGGAAGTACATCACAAGCAACGGTCACATGGTTTGACCCGACAACTTCATTGAAGTCTAGATCAATCTTGTTTTCTTTGGCAAGCTTCATGATTTGTTCTTTGAAGACGAAGCATTTTTGGATTGGGTGGCCAATGATGCGATGATATTTGCAGTAGTTAGGGTCATCAACTTTCCCTATGTCTTCTGGTCGCCTGCATTCTGGCAATTCAATTAGCTTCAATTGCAATAGTTGTTCTAAGATGTTTGGCACATCTTCATCAGGGAACGGATATGCTTTTTGCTCACGTTCCTTAAAAGTTAGGCGACGCACTTCGTTATTTTGCCATCTTTCAAACTGTTTTTCATTTGCCTTCGCTCCTCTTCTTGGAACCTTGACTTCGGCAGTGTTAACAACCATTGGGTCTTTGAGGCTGACTTTTGCATTCCTATCATTCCTCCTTACTTCCCTTCTGCTTTTCTCAGGTATAGGAGGTTTTGTATTTCTGCGGCTAGCAATGCTCAGCTCCATGTCATGGGCACAAGTTGCTAACTCTTCAAATGTTCGAGGCTTTATCCCTTGAAGGATGTAAAGAAGTCCCAATGCATGCCTTGGATGCACATCTCTACTGCAAATATTTCAAAAAGTCTATCCTTACAATCTAGACTCAAAGAACTCCACCGATTGACATAATCAACGACGGGCTCATCCTTCCATTGTTTGGTATTGGTAAGCTCCATTATGCCTACCGTGTGCTGTAGAATCGGTTGAGGAACTCCCTTTCAAGTTGTTCCCAACTATCGATTGACTCGGGTTCTAAGTCTGTATACCAATCAAAGGCATTCCCCTTCAGTGAATGGATAAACTGCTTTACAGAGAGGCCTCCTTCAGTCCCTGCATTCTCACAAGTTTCTACAAAGTGAGCAACGTGTTGCTTAGGGTTTCCTTTGCCATCAAATTGCAAGAACTTGGGGGTTGATACCCATTTGGCATTCTCATGTTATTGATGCGCTTTGTATAGGGTTTTAAATATGTGAGAGAACTTGTAGAAGAACCTCCATATTGTGCTTGGATGGTATTTGTTATCATGTCTTGCAATTGTTGGACTGACAACGAAACAACCGAAGTAGATTGTTCTCATTGGGGAGTGTTTTCAATTTCTCTCCCTTGTCATCCTTCATAGATGTGAATTTATGACCATGGCTTAATTCACCAAGATCTTGTACTTCGAGTTTGTTCATTAAAGTTGCAATTTGGAGGTCCTTCTCTTCAAGTGCTTCTGTGAGAAGGACAACCCTTTATTCCATTTCAACCATCTTTTCTTCCATGGTAGTGGTGTTAGTCATCATGACTGACACAACTTCCCAAGATGATGGAGAAGGAAGTGAATTGAAGTGAGCACGTGAAATCTCATTTGTTGGGTTCCCTTTGTTGGGAGAGAAATCATGCGAACAACTTCTTGTGAAGGAATGAGGGGATTTGCCCCCATACTTGAGGTGTTCCAAGGTGGAGATGTCCTTGTTGATGACCTTGTTTCTTGTGAGAGGGTCTAAGGAGATGATTGTCTGGACCTTGGCTTCCTTGGTTGATTGATATTGAAGTTGATTGTTTGTTTTGGGTTGGCTACAATTGATTACACCAATGCATTTGTTGGTGGTGGCCATACCAAGTTTAGTTGAAGTAGCTGTTGAAGCTTGGATGTTCTTGCTAAAGGCCATTAGAGCTGGTAGCAAGATGATGAAGATTTCTTTGAAGGAGAATGAGATGAGAGGCAGAGAGGTCCCACTGGGCGTGCCAGAATATGTGGACGACTAAATTTCTCGGTTCGAAATAAAGTCAAACAAGTAAAATAGTGTCACAAGTGTGAATTTGTATTGATGATTGTGTGGTACATTCTCTGTGATTACAAAAGAGTGATCCTCTAATTCGATCTCCTTGAAAGATTTGTTGATTGGAGTTGTGGTAATGTGATTGTGACTTGAACACAAAATATCCTTCAATTTGGTTGAGGGATGGATCGAAGATTGCTGAAACGGAATTACAATGAATCTCTGGCTATAAGCTTGTTAGAAATCATCTGTTCTTCACGTTCTTTGTGTTCTTCGTGTGTTCTTCGTCTTTGAAGGTTTATGGTGGAAGTTCTTCAGGGCTTTAGAGGCTTGAATCCGCAGAGCTTCACTAATTTGTGGTTTGTTGGGTTTCTGGAGGCTTTTGAGCTTGATTCCAGTGAACTTTGAGATCTAGGTAGATAGTTTGGATGATTCTGCTTTGAATGTTCTTTGTATTTGAAGGTTGAAGTTCTTGAAGTTGCTGGAGGCTTCGGGGCTTGATTCCAGCAGAGCTTCTGGACTTCTGAACTCAAGATGTCTTCTCTGATGCTGCTTCTGCTTCAGATGGCTTGGTGCCCTCCTAAATGTCTTAGGAAGGCTTCTATTTATAGGAGTTTTGGGGTGGATGAGCGACACGTGGCGGAGTGTGATTGGTGACACATGTCACAGTCTGATTGGTCCGCTTATGTCATCGCTTACACGTGCGAGGTTGCTTAGGTCATCGCTTACACGAGCCGATGCATGATTGGTTCTTGCATGACACTTGGCAAATTTCTGTTGGCTTCTGAATAACAACAGTAAAAACCTAGCAGCAATATGTGGCGCTTTGTAATTGGCTGTATTTTGTGGTCTTGGTAGTGTGACGTGTCAGCTTGTGATAGGTCGGGAATTTTCCCTCTCTACACATACGTACTTGTTGTTCAATATATCTGATATATATGAACTGTTTTGGGACTTTTCTGATTGTCTCCCTCTCTATCTCTTTCTCATTCTTTTACGTTAGTAGTGTCTATGGCACCCAAACGTAAATCCACTCCGGCTCGGAACCCTCTACGTTCTAGAGCTTCCTCTTCTTTTGATTCTGCTCCTCTAAATCTTCGGTTTCGTGATGGAGATGCCCACAAGGCATTTTCTGAGAACTTTTCTAGACGAGGTGTTCATTCGGAACGCCAAGTCATTTTGGCGGACTTCGCCGACACTAACCTTCCCTCTGTCATTCACAGTAGGGGATGGGAGTTACTGTGTGACGTCCCGGTCACCTGTCCTCTCGTGCTGATTCAGGATTTTTACTCCAACATGCACGGGATAGATCGTTCAATACCTCTTTTTTTCACTCACGTTCGAGGTACGCGCATCCCTGTCACACCGTAGCTAGTTGCGGATGTACTTAGGGTTCTTAGGATAGATTTTCCTGACTATCCTTCTTGTGAGCGTCTGAGGACTGTGTCCAAAGAAAAGCTCATTTCTGCTTTTTGTCAACGCCCTACTGATTGGGGTGAACATCAGTACACATCATGTAGGCCTTTTGCTAAAGGTCCTAGATTCTTAAACATGGTGATGACTTTTGTACTCCATCCACTCTCTCACTATAACTCCATCACAGAACCTCGTGCTCGATTTTTGTTATCACTTCTAGAGCATCTTACTATAGATTTTCCTTATCATTTCATCCTTTCTATCATAGATGTTCATCTAGATTCGGCGTCTCGTGATAAGCTCATCTTTCCTTCTGTTATCACGAGGATCTTACGCCATTTTTCTATCCCTTTCCTATGTCCAACCACTTCACTCATGTATGTGCCATAGATGCCGCTACCGTAAAATGTAGTGAGGCTCAGTTTAGGTCGTGACAGACGGATTCCACTCCTCCCTCCCATTCGGCTCCATCCAAATCTGCTCCATCTACATCTGCTCCTTCTTCCTCTTCTAGCGATGTATCTCTTGGAGACATTATGGCGCAGCTGCAGCGCATGGATACTCGACTCGATACACTCACCTCTGAGTTGTATCTGGTGAATGTTTGTGTTGGTCGTATTGCATGATGGCAGGCGACCATGGGTGGTTTTGCTTCTGAGGCTACTCCTTCACCACCTCCTCTAGCAGCTTCTGACTCTGAGGATGATGATGATGATGGTGATGACAATGATGCTTTGGATGATGATAGAGATGCTAGCTCTACTGATGAGATGTCTACATGACACTCTACCCTTTGTCACTCATGACAAAAAGGGGGAGTAGTTTTGGGTTATGAGAGTAGCCATCTTAGGGGGAGAGTTAGTATAGGACATTTTTGATAGGGGGAGTGTTGCTATTTTGAGGGATGTAGTGAGGTTTTGATGTATCTTTTCTTTTCTATTCTTTATAGATACATTGTTCTTGTATATGAGGTCTGGTGACCAATTTTACATACATTGTACTTATCTTCTTTCTATATGTGGATGTATGTTTCTTTCACCTCTCTCTACATGTGTTGTTTCTTCTCTATCTTTATACACATGATTCTTATACTTGTATTCAATCTATTTATTTCTGTTTTACACAAGATGCCTTGATGAGTTTTGTTTAAAGTGTTTCAGAAATACAGGTTGTCAAAGTTTACTTGCCATAAACTCTCTTTTTGCAAAGTTTTTCAAGAGTTTGTGTTAGGATAGATTTTATTGTATTCAACAAGTGAATATGAGTTGAGTGATTTATAACTTCTCTCATATGTTCATTTGTTTGTTGTGGTTTTGTCACGGATTGCCAAAGGGGGAGATTGTTAGGACATATGTGTTTTCACTTGTTAAGAACATATGTCAATTATTTATGTAAATTAGCTAATCCTTTGACAAAATGCACTCTACTTGTAATTGGGTAGTTCTAGGTGTTTTTAATACTTCAAGAAACAAGGTTTCAAGATCAAGTATTGAAGTCATCAAGTCTGTCCAAGAAAAAACAAGTTGAAGTGCAATTTCATTAAATCTCGACACCTTCTCGATAGCTACCTCGACACCTGCTATCTGTCGAGATTTATAATTTCAGATTTTCTGATCTGATTTTCTTGGGATCCGTGAATATGCTTTTGGGCCTTCTTTTCTTCTAACCCTAAACATATAAAAGGATTGTTTTAAGAGCTGTCATATTGTACACAAGTTGCAAAAGCATTAAGCAATCTCTGTTTAAGCAAATTGTGATCAAAAGATGAAGTTCTTGACCTAGTTCATCTTCTCTAAAGAAGTTACTGTGTATTTGCACCAAAGGGTTTTGTAACCAAGCATCTTCCTGATCTTCATCGTGTATGATGAACTGAAGAACTTTGCAACCAACCTCTCCTTCTTAGTTGGTGTTTAAAGTCGCGTACTAGGATCCACGCATTGGTTAGTCACGTACTTGGGAGCCGTGTATCAAAAGAGGAAATTGTCACTACAGATCAAGTCCAATTGGGTATTAGGGTAAAGGTTCAACTGTAGGTTGGTAAGGTACTTGGGATTCCTTTACTTGTAACCGCTTGATTTGGTAATAGTGGAGTTTCGGGAGTGGTGACCTGAAAATCACCCGGTGGGGTTTTTGCCGCAAGGGTTTTCCCCATTCGTAAACAAATCACCGTGTCATTTAATTTCCGCTGCATATTTAGTTGTTTGGTGATTTGTTTGTGCTTCCACGCAATTGCATGATAAATTGATTAATTAATAACTTGGTTAATTAATTAATTGGTTTAATCACAAGGGGTCATTCAGATTGTGGCCTATCAGATAAGGTGATTGTGGAGAGTGCTAGTGACAGTGAGGATTCTTCTGATGATGAAGTACCCAAGAAGTTGACCCTTCAAGAAGCCTATGATAAGCTATGCACTAAATTCATAAAATCTTAAAAGACTTCTCATCTTTGTAGAAAAGAGCTTAATGAGGTAAAAACTGAAAAAGCTTATCTGTTAGTTAAACCAGATGAGACTACAAGGTTAGTTGAGACTCTTATTGTGAAGAACACCTCATTAGAAGAGAAGGTCAAGAATCTTGAGGTTGAGCTTAGTCAAGCTAGAACTCAAATAGAAAGGATGTCTAGTGCAAAGCTTGATGATGTCTTGAGTACTCAAAAGCCTAGTTCTGATAAGACTGGCTTAGGATATGCTGTTTCTTCTGGTCCCTCCTCTTCCACGGCTTCTGGATCAAAGACTGTCTTTGTGCCCCAATTTGAGAAAGGTGATAAAGGTATAAAATATAAAACTGGTTTGTCTAATTCTAAATCCTTTGTTAGACCTCATGTTTGTCACCATTGTAGTGTCAGTGGACACATTCGTCCTAATTGCTTTAAGTTGTATCCTCATAAGCAATTGTCCAAACGGTTACAGGTTTCCTCTTAAGGACCTACACCTTTGTTTGGAGAGTTATTAAAAACTTTGAGCTTTTTAACTCAATTTCAGGAGAATTTTAATTCTTCCATGTCCTTTAGTAGATATACTAGGACACGTACCTTTTCATCTTCATGGCCAAAGACTCGTGCTGTATGGGTGAGAAAGGAGCCTAAGACTTAATTGTCTTTTCTATTTGTCCTCTGCTTTAATTCTTTCTATCTAAAGTAGGACTTTCCTGCTTGATTTCTTATCTGTTTTTGGAATCATGCTTTCATGCATCCACACCGTTCTATCATGCCTTCATGCATATGCATCTTTCTTTCATGCTTTCATGTTGTTTTTCTGTTTTTGTTTGGTTGTTTAGTTTTTATTTTGTTTTGTTTTCAAAATAAAAATAAAAGGGAAAAATCAGAAAAATACAAAAACAGTGTGTGTAATGTGTACATTGGTACTTGTGTACCTTGGATGGCCATTGAAACAAAGTTTTCTAAATTTTGTATCTTTTGTAGCTTAGATGAGCATTTCTATGCACAACTAAGCAAGTGAGCTTTGTGGCTCTTGTTTGTGATGAGTAAGATTAAGTTATCTCTTGTACTTAATACTCATATCACTCTTTTTGACGAGAAGGACTAGAAAATCTTAAGAGAAAGGCATAAATAACCATCTCACCACTGTTGCCCGCCAATCATAAAAGACATCTGTGTGCTTTGACATAGCAAAAGTGTGATATCAATGACATTTGTGTGCTTCGGCATAGCAAAATTGGAATATCAATTATCATTGGGTATTTCTTTTCCCTCTATTATACACCCATGCATGATATGCTAAATAAAAGAAAAATATGCAAAGAAAAATAAAAAAGCAAAAAGATCAAAAATACTTTTAAATATGATTGCAAGCATGTATTCTATGAGATGTGGGAGTTATAAGATGTACCTCGAAGGTGATAGTCCCTATCAAATAGTTATGATTGTGTGTGAGTTAAAGTGATTTTGTTATATCTCAAATCGTCATAACATGTAGACACTTATGCAATCTTGCGATGTTTTTCACACACAACACGCAATATTCTTTGCTACTCTTGAT
Organism: Quercus aquifolioides; assembly: GCA_019022515.1. NCBI lineage: Eukaryota > Viridiplantae > Streptophyta > Magnoliopsida > Fagales > Fagaceae > Quercus > Quercus aquifolioides. The sequence goes on from JAFHAW010000053.1 coordinate 161,733, forward strand.
ACATATACAGATACAATGTGATTTGGCCATCACAAGGTTTACATGTGTTATTGTATGCTCACTAAACTGTCTTAACTTGTTTTTGAAAAATAAAATTGATTAGACTTGTTTAGTGTGTGTGTGTATTTTGGGATCTATGTGCTTAACATTTTTCTTGTTGAGAGATTTGTTTTTCATATGTTTTGCATATTTCTATTATCTTGTCATCCATAGCATCTTGTTTCATTACATTCATGCATTTATATGGATTCTTTGTACCCCCTTGATCATCTTTGATCATCTTTATATTTCTCGGGTGAAGCTTTCTAGCTTCTTGTACCCTTTGTCAATCATGACAAAAAATGGTAGAAATTGTGATGAGATATGTGGTTTCTTTTTAAGATTCTACGTGTTAGGGGGAGAAATACATGTCTTTGTAAGGGGGAGTTGTGTTTCATCTTGTTAGGGGGAGTGTTTACTTCTTTCTTTTTGTACACCGGTCTTATGACCATGTTTACATACGTTATACTTATCTTCTTTATATGTTGATATATGTCTTCTTCACCTATCCTCACATGTGTTGTTTGTTTTCTTTCTTGATACACATGTTTCTTATATCTTGTATGCAATCTATTATTTCTGTTTCACACAAAGATGTCTTGATGAGTTTTGTTTAAAGTGTTTTAGAAATACAGGTTGTCAAAGTCTACTTGCCATAAACTCTCTTCTTGTAAAGTTTTTCAAGAGTTTGTGTTAGGATAGATTTTATTGTATGTAACAAGTGAGTATGAGTTGAGTGATTTATGACTTCTCTCTTACGTTCATTTGTTTGTTGTGGTTTTGTCATGGATTGCCAAAAGGGGAGATTGTTAGGACATATGTGATTCATGTTAGGAACATATGTCAATATTTATGTAGTAGGCTAATCTTTTGACAAAACTCATTTTACTTGTAATTAGGTAGATCTAGGACGTGTTTAATACTTATAGAAACTTGTTGTTCAAGTCAAGTATTAAAGCCATGAAGATTGGACCAAAAAACAAGTGAAGAGAAGTTGTTTAGTAAAGCTGGACAGATAGCTCGACACCTGCGGACAGATAGCTTGATAGCTACTCGACACCTCTCGACAGCTAGGCTATCTATCGATATTTTCAACTTTTTCTTATCGCAATCTCGATAGCTTCTCGACAGCTGGTGGATCGATCGAGAAAGCTCCTATCTCCTTGACAGTTCCTCAATAGCTTCTCGATAGCTGTATCTGTTGAAGTTTAGAGCTCGACACCTCCTTGACACCTTCCGATCGATCGAGGTTACGGGAATTCAGATTTCTAGATCTGATTTTTGGCCCACGATGACATGTATGTGTAGGGTTTCTTTTCTCATAACCCTAGACCTATATAAGGCTTATTTTGGAGGCCGTCACATAAGAGAATAAAAGGAGAACTTATGCAAAAAGTGACCAATGTCTTATTCTCTTTGAAAGAAGCTACTGCGTCTTTGCGCCTTAGGGTTTTGTAACCAAGTGCTTCTTAATCTTCATTGTTGATGAAGTGAAGAACTTTGCAGCCAACATCTTCTTCTAGTTGGTGATTTAAGTCGCGTACTAGGATCCGGGCAATTAGTTAGTCACCTATTGGGATTCGTGCATCAGAAAGGGTGGCGTTCATATATTGAAGAGTTTAGAGGTTTTGAAGCGGTAGAAGGTTTCTGCTGTAAGTTCATCTACGGGAATTGTAGAGTCTAGGGACAAAGGTTTTGTACTAGATTTGAAACTTCTCTTTACTATAGTGGATTGCTTTTCGGAAAGATTTTCCCCAGATTTTTTTATTGTGAAACTAGTGTGTTTCATTGGTTTTCCTAGGTCATCATATCTTGTCTTATTTATTTTTCTGCTGCATAATTTTGACATGATATTGATTTTTGTTTGTTTTAACAAGTTTTATTCATAATAAATCTAATTAACAATTTGGGTTTAAAACTTGTTAATTCTATCAACCGGGGTCTAAATTTCCCAACATCCTGTATGATTCTGCGGAAGATAATTTGAAGTGTTAATTTCAGCAAAGATTGTGGACCGAGGAGCCAGGCAAGACTTAGGTTCCGTTTAACACTTAGGTAGATGTCAGAACTTATTAATTTCCCCAAAGCTTGTGGTCTGAGGAGCCAGGCAAGACTTAGGTGCTGTTTAATTTTTAGATAGATGTTAGAAGTTATTAATTTCCCCAAAGCTTGTGGTTCGAGGAGCTAGGCAAGACTTAGGTTCTGTTTAATACTTAGATAGATGTCAGAAGTTATTAATTTCCCCAAAGTTTATGGTCCGACGAGCCAGGCAAGACTTAGGTTCAGTTTATTACTTAGATAGACATCAAAAGTTATTAATTTCCCCAAAGCTTGTGGTTCAAGAAGCCAGGCAAGAATTAGGTTCTGTTTAATACTTGAATAGATGTCAGAGGTAATTAATTTCCCCCAAGCCTGTGGTCCGAAGAGCCATGCAGGGCTTAGGTTCTGTTTAATACTTGAATAGATGTCAGAAGTAATTAATTTCCCCCAAGCCTGTGGTCCGAAGAGCCATGCAGGGCTTAGGTTCTGTTTAATACTTGAATAGATGTCAGAAGTAATTAATTTCCCCTAAACTTGTGGTCCGAGATGCCAGGCAAGACTTAAGTTCTATTTAATACTCAGATAGATGTCAGAAGTTATTAATTTCCCTAAAACTTGTGTTTCGAGGTTCCAGGCAAGACATAAGTTCTGTTTAATACTTAGATAGATGTCAGAAGTTATTAATTTCTCCAAAGCTTGTGGTCTGAGGAGTCAGGCAAGACTTAGGTTCTATTTAATACTTAGATAGATGTCAAAAGTTATTAATTTCCACGAAGTTTATGGTCCGAGGAGCCAGGCAAGACTTAAGTTTTGTTTAATACATAGATAGATGTCAGAAGTTATTAATTTCCCTAAAGCTTGTAGTCCGAGGAGCCAGGCAAGACTTAGGTTCTGTTTAATAGTTAGATAGATGTCAAAAGTTATTAATTTCCCCAAAACTTGTGGTCCGAGGAGCCAAGCAAGACTTAGGTTCTGTTTAATAGTTAGATAGATGTAAGAAGTTATTAATTTCCCCAAAGCTTGTAGTTCGAGGAGCTAGGCTAGACTTAGGTTCTGTTTAATACTTAGGTAGATGTCAGAAGTTATTAATTTCCCCAAAGCTTGTAGTTCGAGGAGCCAGACAAGACTTAGGTTTTGTTTAATACTTAGGTAGAGGGCAGAAGTTATTAATTTCCCCAAAGCTTGTTGTTCGAGGAGCCAGACAAGACTTAGGTTCTGTTTAATACTTAGGTAGATGTTAGAAGTTATTAATTTCCCTAAAACTTGTGGTCGGAGGTGCCAGGCAAGACTTAAGTTCTGTTTAATTCTTAGATAGATGTCAGAAGTTATTAATTTCCCCAAAACTTGTGGTTCGAGGAGCCAAGCAAGACTTAGATTCTGTTTAATACTTAGATAGATGTCATAAGTTATTAATTTCCCCGAAGTTTATGGTCCGAGGAGCCGGGCAAGACTTAGGTTCTGTTTAATACTTAGATAGACATCAAAAGTTATTAATTTCCCTCGAGTTTGTGGTCTGAGGAGCCAACCATGACTTAAGTTATGTTTAATAGTTTGATAGATGTCGGAAGTTATTAATTTCTGCAAAGCTTGTGGTCCAAGGAGCCAGGCAAGACTTAGGTTCTGTTTAATACTTAGGTCGATGTCAGAAGTTATTAATTTCCCCAAAACTTATGGTTTGAGGAGCCAGGAAAGATTTATGTTCTGTTTAGTACTTAGGTAGATGTCAGAAGTTATTAATTTCCCCAAAGCTTGTGGTTCGAGGAGCCAGGAAAGACTTAAGTTCTGTTTAATACTTAGGTAGATGTCAGATGTTATTAATTTCTCCAAAGCTTGTGATCCGAGGAGTCAGGCAAGACTTAGGTTCTATTTAATACTTAGGTAGATGTCAGAAGTTATCAATTTCCCCAAAGCTTGTGGTCCAAGGAGCCAGGCAAGACTTAGGTTCTGTTTAATACTTAGGTAGATGTCAGAAGTTATTAATTTCCCCAAAACTTATGGTCCGAGGAGCCAGGTAAGACTTAGGTTGTTAGGACATATGTGGTTCACATGTTAAGAACGTATGTCATACTTTTATGTAATTGGCTAATCCTTTGGCAAAACGTGCTTTACTTTTATTTGGGTAGATCTAGGATGTTTTGAAATACTTCAAGAAACCATATTTCAAGATCAAGTGTCGAGGCCTTCACGTCTGTCCAAGATTCAAGCTGAAAAGTGCCTGTCATTAAATCTCGATAGCTAGCTCGACGGCTAGCATCTATCGAAACCTATAGAGTTGTTCAGCCTCGTGGCTCGACAGCAGTTCGACAAATAGGGTATCTATTAAGGTTTATGAGAAACAGAATTTAAGTTCTGTTTTGACTCTAATCCGTGTTTATGTGTTTGGGCTTTCTTTTCTCCTAACCCTAGACATATAAAATGATTGTTTTAAGGGCCATCAAACATACACAAATTGCACAAGCATTGAGCTAAGTCTGTTCAAGCAATTTGTGACTGGAGACAATGTTTTGCCCTAGTTCATCTCTTCTAAAGAAGTTGCTGTGTATGTGCACCTTTGGGTTTTGTGACCAAGCATCTTCTTGATCTTCATCATGGATGAACTGAAGAACTTTGCAGCCAACAACTCTTTCTAGTTGGTGATTAAAGTCACGTACTGGGATCCACGCATTGGTTAGTCACGTACTTGGGAGCCGTGCATCAAAAGGGGAAATTGTCACTACAAAACAAGTCCAATTGGATATTGGGGTAAGCGTTCAACTGTAGGTTGGTAAAGTACTAGGGATTCCTTTACTTATAACTGCTTGTTGTGATAATAGTGGAATTTCGGGAGTGGTGACCTAAAAATCATCCGGTGGGGTTTTTGCCGTTAGGTTTTTCCCATTCGTAAACAAATCACCGTGTTATTTATTTTCTGTTGCATTATTAGTTTATTGGTGATTTATTTGTGCTACCACGCATTTGCATGTTAATTTGATTAATTAATAACTTGGCTAATTAATCAATTAATTTGTATCACAAGGGGTTAACTGATTTGTGGCCTATCAAGTGGTATTAGAGCGGGCACACTCTGATTTGGTTTAATCTTTGCTGTGTTGATCCATTAACCCCTGTTTGTCATGGATAGGGGACAGTCATTAATCATACCTCATTTATCTGATGGCACTAACTATGCATACTGGAAAGTACGCATGAGAGTTTTCTTGCAGTCTTTAGATGAAAAGGTGTGGCAAGCTGTGGAGATTGGCTGGACCAAGCCAAAGGAAGCACCAGCCGATTGGGATGAAGCCAAGATCAAGGCGGCAAACTTCAACAGCAGAGCATTGAATGCCTTATTCAGTGCAGTCACCAATGAGGAGTTTAAGAAGATATCCTCGACTAAAACTGCTAAGGAAGCATGGACCATCCTCCAGACAACCTATGAGGGTACAAAGGCTATCAAAGATTCAAAACTTCAGAGGCTCACTACAAGCTTTGAAGAGATAAAAATGGAGGAGGATGAGTCGTTCGATGAGTTCTATGCCAAGCTAAAGGACATAGTGAACTCAGCCTTCAATCTTGGGGAAACCATTCCTGAACCCAAGATTATGAGAAAAGTGCTCAGATCTCTACCCGAGGTATTCCATGCGAAGATTACGGCAATAGAGGAATCAAAGGATATTGACAAGATTCCTTTGACTGAGCTGGTTGGAAACTTGCAGACCTACGAGCTAGGGCTATCTAGGATTGGCAAGTCGGGTAAAGGCAAGAGCATGGCTTTGAAGGCAAAGAGCAGTGACACAGATGAGTCTTCCGATGATGAAGATTCCAAGATGAAGTCCTACATTACAAGGCAGTTCAAGAAGTTTATGAAGAATGCCAATGGGAGAAACTTTAACAAGGACCGCAAACAATCCAGTTCTTCTCAGTCTAAGGGCCAAGACAAAAGGAAAAAAGATGTAAGGATGAAGGTCAGTACACTGTACCTGCAGGACCAAAGTGTTTTGGGTGTCATGGATTCGGTCACATGAAGCAAGAATGCCCCACATATCTCAAGAGCATTGGAAAGAGTAAGGCACTTGCTGCAACCTTGAGTGACACTAAACCTGAGGATGATTCAGACGATGAGGATGACGGAATCTTGAGCGCCTTCACTACCACAGTCAATCCTACTGAAGGGATTGTTGAAGACATGGAAGAAGAAGAAGAATTGGTGGATTCTAAGTGTGAGAAGATGGATGATCAAGATGATATCCATACAGCCTATGAGAAACTGTACAAGCTCTCTGAGAAGCATGAGAAATTGGATAGATTGGCCACCAAGAAACTCAGTAATATGGAACTTGATTGTGAAGAGTTGTCCACAAAGTTTGATGAAGCTAATCAGACTATTGGAGCACTGAGGTTTGAGAACAATTTCTTGGCTGAAAAGACCAAGAAGTTTGAAGCGGAGCTGTTTCAAGTCAGAGCTCAATTGGAGAGGACTTCAAGTGCAAAGTTTGATGAGATGCTCAGCATTCAAAAATCTGCTTCGGTTTGAACAGGTTTAGGGTATGGTCTTTCTACCTCTAATATTACTTCTACTAGTGCTACTGTGTTTGTTCCTCTTGCTAATAACACTAAAATTGAGAACATTGATATTAAAACTGAATTAGCTAGTGAGAACTTAGACAATGGTAAATCTATCTTAGGAGCACCCCCTAAGCAAGATAATAAAGATGTTAAGAACTTTAGGGCTAAGAACGCTAACTCTTAAAAGCCCAAACAGAAGAAGCAGCATCTTTGTCATCATTGTGGAGCTGCCGGTCATACTCGACCAAATTGCTATATATGGTTAGCCACTCAACAGAGCAATGACATGATAGCATCTGGAAGCCAGAATCAGCTTCAATCCTCTCTTGCTCCTCTTAAAGATCTTCTCAAAGCCCTCATGTTCCTTTCTAACTTGAATGGTTTCAATTCTTCCCCCTCACTGCCGATTCAAGGTTTTAATCAAAGGAAAGGTTCTTTCAAGGTGTGTAAGAAAAAAGGACTCTAAGTGATTATATCACTTTCTTCTATCTTCCTATTTTTGTGTATCGCATTATTTGTGTGTTTTGCTTTTCTTTTGAGTCAGTCTAGTTTTATGCTTTGCCTTGTTTAACATGTTTTTGTTTGAATGTTTTCAATTTTGTTTATTTTTGTCTTTCATAAAATAAATAAATTTTTTTTTTGAAAGATTGAAAAATACAAAAACAGTATGTGTTTTGTGTATATTGGTACTTGTGTACCTTGGATGGCCATTGAAACAAAGTTTTCTAAACTTTGTATCTTTTGTACCTTAGATGAGCATTTCTATGCACAATTAAGCAAGTGAGCTTTGTGGCTCTTGTTTGATTTGAATACCTCTCCTTTTAAATCTTTACTTAAATACCTCTCCTTTTATTTTTTATTTTTTGGGTATTACATTTACAATAATGATTCACTATTGACAGGATGAAATTAGGAATTTTACTTTAAGGGTCGAGACTAAAAATTATCAGATTGATTCACAATTCAGAAAAAACTCAAAGTACCACGGTACATGCACACAACCCCACACACGTAAGTCTTATATTTTTAAAGGGAGAAAGTGTGGATGAATTGGTGCTGAAGCCAAATGCTAAAAAAAGTAAAAATCAAAACTAAAAAAAATGAGTAGCGTGATCTGGGAAAGGGGACAGAGACCGGACATGTACAGCAGAGTCTAATAATTTTCTTGTGGATTAGTTTGAGATTGGCATATTTTATTGAAAGTAAAATCTTTTTATAAGATAGTTAAAGGGGTAATGATAACGAGTGCCCTTAAGATACTGGTTAATAATTTATTTAAAAAATATTTTTATAAAAAATAAAAAAAAAATTAATATTTTGACAATTTTTTTTTTTTTTTTTCATAAAAGTAGTATTAAAACTTTCTTAAAATAAATTATTGACCAGTGCCCTTAGGATACTAGTTAGCATTTTCTTAAAATATAGTATGACCTATAAATAGTATAAAAAAATGTAATAAAATCTATGAATAGTATCAAAAATAAATTGAATAGTAAAATAAGTTGATAAAAATATTTTTTGTCAAACAAACACTACATATTTATAAAATATTATTTTCTTGTGGAGGCCAAGTCTTCGTAAAATATTTGTGAGTCTCCCATGTCAAGCATTGTTCCGCCCGACCATTGATTGAAGAATAATGTTGATCCTTTCGGTGTTTCTTCTTAAGAAAAAACAAACAAAAAAGAAGTAATTTCGCCCTAAAAATATATGAAGCAATGTCGTTCTTCTTGGTCAACTGAGAAGTCAAGGGGTAGGTTCAAGACAGATTATGCGAAAGGAAACTCAGCCATTATTAAAATCATGACGTCATTTCTGAAGTTAAGAATGACATTATGGTGTGGTTGAGTGGTGGTGGTGCTTTCAGTAGTTAAGAATTGAGTGGTGGTGGTGTAGTCGCGAGAAACAAAGGCTTTTCATAAAGGACAAGCAAAGCATGTCCTTTGTAAAACACCCATTAAAAACGCCTAAGGAAAAGTGTTGGGATAGGACCATCGAAAATAGCACTATTTTGTGCCACGTGGTGAATTGTGGCACAAATTGTGCCATTTTCGATGGTCACAGCATTTTCCAAAACAAAAACATAACGTGACTTCCGTGGCAAAGAGTAGTCCATTCACAATGCCTTCTGCTGGAAAGTGAAATTATATATTTTCCTAACTTTAAAACCCGTGCTACCCATTCCTCTTATTGCATCGCATGTTCGGCCCTCCTTTCCCTTTCTCTTTTCAAAAAACTAAAAAAAGGTATACGGGCATATCCTTGGAAACATGCTTTGCCAACTACCGCAACTTGTTTTGGGTGTCATTTTTTTAAAAAAAATATTAATAATAGGGTGTCAGTTAGTTATTTGAGTGATTTAAGTAGTCAGTGATATAATTCAATCGCTTACTACTTAAATCACTCAAATAACCAATTGACAACCTGTTATAAAAAAATAAATAAATAAATAACTGACACCCAAACAAGATGTGGTAATTGGCAAAGCATGTTTCCAAGGACATGCCCCTAGACTTTTTGTTAGTTTTTTGGAAAGAGGAAGGGAAAGGAGGGTTGAACATGCGATGCAATGAAAGGAATAGGCAGCACAGGATTACAAGATAGGAAAAAATTAATTTCACAGAATTTTACATCTATTATCTTACACACGTATTCATAATTGATACAAAAATATTCACGTTAACACAAAAATTTATGTAAAATAATCATCCTGAAAAAAGTGACATGAGAGAATAAAAACCCCTTAAAAGTCCATTAGCCTAATAAGAGCAACTACACCAGTTAATCTAAAACTTTTCTTCTATTTTACACTAAAATCCTACTTTTTCTATTTTACACACCTATTTTTACAAAACACCTACATCAGTTTATCTATCATATCTTCTATTTTATTTAAATAATCATTTTTCTCACTTTTTTTTATTATTTTATCTCAAACTCTCTCTCTCCACTCACGAGACAGACTCCTCTCTATTCCAACAAACTCACTCCTCTCTGGAACTCCTCTCTATTCCAAACTCCTCTCTAAAATTCCGATCCAAGCATGCCGCCGATCTATTCCATCTGAACTCCGATCCAAGCACGACACCGATCTCAAACCCAACATTCACACATGGCAGAGGATCTGGCGGTGGCAGCAAGGGAAACTGCCGACGGCAGCGAGGGAATTCCTGCGGCAGCAGCAAGGAAGAGCCGACGGCAGCAGCAAGGGAGAGCCGGTGTGGGTTTGTGTTGATTTTGGTTTGGGTTTGTGCGGCAGATCATGTGGGTTTGTGTGGGTTTGTGCGACAGATCATGTGTGTTTGTGTTGATTTTTGTTTGGCTTGATTTTGGTTTGGATTTGGGATGATTTTTGCTTGGCTTGATTGTTGGGTGGTGCTGAGTTGATGATGGTTGGAGGTTTGTGTTCTTCCTCTTTGTGGTCTCTGTTGGCAAAGAGAGGAATTGAAGGGTGAGAGAGAAAAAAAGGCGCAAAACGTGAAATTAATAAAATATGTTATACACGAGCTACAGTAGCCGTGCATATATGCACAATTACTGTAGCAAATGTATAAATTTGCACAGGTTTAGAAGAATTGATGTGGAAGAATTTTGGGGTAAAATGTGTAAAAATGGTTGCTTTTTGTATTTTGCAAATGTTTACATCCACTAATGTGGATGCTCTAAGTACTGACAATTATGCTATCAATCCTCATTAATGTGTACGGACAAAGTTAAGACCATTGAAATGGATCATAACTCAAACATTACCGGTGAGCATCAACGGTCACATTACCATTACAAAAGGTATTCAATTAGCATTGTCTCGCCGACATAACCAGAACAACGACAAAGATGTCCATAACCTACAGAACGGTCATTAGGAGGAAAATTCTAAACAAACAGAACAATCTGGCCAATACAATGACAAACTATTAAAAAGTATGAAAAATGAGATGGAAGATAAAAAGTTACTTGAAGGGAAAAAACCTCCAAGAATTTGGATGGGATGATCATGATAACAGACTCCCCATTTACTAATGATGTGCTAGAATGCCGTCTACCTCCAAAGTTTCGGCTCCCTTAATTGGAAACTTATGACCGATTAAAGGACCCATTAGATCAAATCGAGTCCTTCAAGATGCTGTTGAACCTCTAACAAACTCCTGATGAATTGATGTGTAGATCCTTCCCAACAATGCTCAAAGGTGCGGCTCGAGTTTGGTTGAGCAAGTTAGCATCATCATCAATTGGGAATTTCGAGCAACTAAGTGATTCGTTTGTTCGACATTTTGTTGGCAGCCAGAGGCACAAGAAGCCTACCATGCATTTGTTGACGGTTAAACAACAAGATGGAGAAACTCTAATAACCTATGTGAGACGATTCAATCAGGCAATCCTAGAGGTAGACGAAGCAGATGACCAAGTGTGAGCACAAGGGCCTATGGCGAGTCAGGTTTCCTCGTGGGAAGTACACCTTGGCCTAGGGTGGACCATGGCGGATGGTGTAAATGGAGTCGCCACCAAGATTAGGTCTAGGAAACATAAATATAGCACCCTTGTGAAAAGACTAATCTTTACTAGAGCACATGGTATAAGGATGGGAAGGTGTTAGGCACCCAACCTACATGGCTCGTAGGTCGGCCTCCACTCATTGTGTTCTAAATCTTAATCTCATTAAAGGGTCTTTTAACATGTTATTCTAACTCACACACACTCTAACATGCATCTAAAGCAAATGAACATGGCATATCATCCCCAAGCCTAGCATTTATCTATCATGGCATTTAACAAATATCACCAAAGGCAGCAAAAATCACAAGGTAGATTCGAAAGATACCTCTAAACATTCAAGAATTAAAACTTATGACATTCAACCAAACATATTAAAAAACTCATGTCCAAACACTCAAATGCATGTTCATGTGATTTATGCATGACTTACCTCACTTGCCTTACGACATCATAACACCTATACATCCATGCATGTTCATGTTCATATGCATGTTTATGTCATTCAATCAACAAAAACCCTAATCAAGATCTAATCACTAAAAAGAGCGAAACATGTTAAAGCAGATAAATAGAGATTCAAGAACTTGAAAGGCATACTAAACAGAGGCTAAACATGTTAAATAAAGCAAGGAAAAACAAAAGGAAGTGAATATGAGTTTCTAGACATGAGTGTGTGTGCACATGCCAGTTATATGCGTACGCACACTACGAGTATGCACATGCATGCATAAAATATGCACACGCATACACACCCAAAAACTTAAACCCAGAAAATAGAACAAAAAATCTAAACAAAACAAGAAATCTAATAACCTAGCATGCTTCAAACATAGCACTAACACAAAGCTAATAAAGCAATTACAACATGCAAACAAGCAACAAAACAAGTTAAAAGTGAAAAGCCAAAGTTAGGACATTTACCTCAACACAAGAACTCTCTAAAGCTTGATTTGACCGTTTCCCATAGTCAATCTAATCAACAACAAAACCAGTAGGTTAGTAAGCTTTAGAACTCAAAGGTCAAGACCAAAACAAGTCCCAACCAAATAAAACTTAACCTCAAGAAGTTTTGTGAAAAACTCTCTCTTTGATTAACTATTTTCTAGTGAATCTTGCGTATATTTGCCTCCCATTGAAAAAGTGTCTTTTATGGCTTTTATAATGGTAAAATAGGGGTGTAGGGCAACTCCCATACGATGTGGAATTTCATGTGATGGACATCATCCCTAACTACAACCTTTTCTTGAGAAGGGCATGGCTTCATCCCATTAGAGCTATTCCTTTTACTTTGTACCAATAGATGAAGATCCCATGGAAATGAGGAATTACTATGGTGCTTGGAGATGGTGAGATCCTAGCTCCCATTTGTGAACTTGAAGGGAATAATGAGCTTCAGATGAGTGGCTTTGAATTTGTGAACATGACTGATTATGGATTGAAAGATGAGAAGTACACTACAAATTTACTCCCATATTGTAGACATGAGGTGATTGCAATGATGAAGAAGATGGGGTACATGCTTGGTATGGGTCTTGGGAAAGAAGGAAGAGTGGCTAAATTCCCAATAACAAGACTCAACTAAGTAGGGAAATTTTAGGATCATTTGAAGGCTGCGACAGAATCAAGAAGAACCTGGTACTTTCAATAGAAACTATGTGAAGGAGGGAGGAGGCTTCCCTTTCTATGGCATTCCCAAGCTTTCAGTAGACAAGGATGGAAAAGTATATCCTAGTTGGGAGATCTTCTTTGAGAAGAAGCTCACTTTCAAGGAGAAACCCGATGTGGTGATTGAGGAGAATCAAGAAGAGGTTGACTGGATGGACTGCATGGATGCTGGAGAAATGGAAGCAATGTTGAAAGTCGAGGGGGACGTGCTCACCATTAACTTTAAAGAGCCAAGTGATCCTTCTACAGTCATCATGCCTACTAATGGGCACCTTAGCAATTGGACTTGGGTTGGGTTTTCTAATAACATGGGGGAGATACCTTGTAATACAAGTTCTAATGTACTTTTCAACATTTTTAATAAGATGAATTTTGATTTGGCTTATTTTGATATGTTCTATAATATTGAAATTCTGCACTTAAATGATTTCAATGAATTTGAAAATGAATTTAATAAACAATTGGAAAAGAAAATTGAACCTATAGAACCAACTTCTAAAACTCTTAATTTGGGCAATGATGAGAATCCATGTTTAATTAAAATTGGCTAAACTCTAAATGAACAAGAAAGGAAAGATCTCAAAGAACTTCTCATTGAATTCCAAGAAGTGTTTGCAAGGTCTTATGAAGATATGTCTAACATTAATCCCAAGATAGCATAGCATCACATTGATACTCATTCTCACATGGTGCCTGTCAAGCAAAAATTGAGACGCATGAGAACTAAATAGCTCCCTAAAATCAAAGGAGATGTCATAAAGCAGTTGAAAGTAGGGTTCACCAAACCCGTACACCAAGTTGAATGGATAGCTAATATTGTGCCTGTACCCAATAAAGATAGAAATGTTAGGATGTGTGTGGATTTCAAAGACCTAAACAAGGCTTGTCCTAAGGATGATTTCCCTTTATCTTATATAGATGTCTTGGTGGATAACACTACTGGTAGTGCCTTGATGTCCTTTATGGATGGTTTTTCGGGATATAACCAAATCAGGATGGCTTCTAAGGACATGGCCAAACTACTTTCACCACCAAATAGGGAGTCTTTTTTTACACAGTGATGCCATTTGGGCTTAGGAATACAGGTGTAACCTACCAAAGGATGGCCACTGCCCTATTACATGACATGATGCACAATGAGGTAGAGCTATAGGTTAATGATATGATTGTAAATTCCAAGAATAGAGGAGGTCACATAACCAATTTAAGGAAGTTATTCAAAAAAGATAAAAGAGTATAGACTGAGATTGAATCCACAGAAATGCACTTTTGGGGTAACTACTGGAAAATTACTAGGCTTCCTAGTAAGTGATAGGGGGATAGAAGTTGACCCATCAAAGATCAAGGCCATATTGAACATGCCTCCACCTAAGAAGAAGAAGGAGATAAGAGGATTCTTAGGCCAGCTACAATACATAAGCAAATTCAACGCCAAACTCACTTCTACTTGCAAGCAAATCTTCAAACTTCTGAAGAAGGATGAACCCCATATGTGGAATGATGAGTATCAGAAAGCCTTTGAACTTATCAAGGAATACCTTCTCCACCCACCTATCTTGGTACCTCTAGAATCTAGAAAACCTTTACTCCTCTATGTCTTAATCATAAGGGATGCAGTAGGAAGCATGTTAGCACAACAAGATAATGACAAGAATGAAAGAGCCGTGTATTACTTGAGTAAGAGATTTCATGATTATGAGACTAGATATACACCCACAAAGAAATCATGCTTCACTCTTGTATGAGCTGTATAGAAACTAAGACATATCATCCTACTATTCCAAGTATGGGTAGTTGCTAGAATGGATCCATTGTAGTACCTATTCGAGAAGCCTGCGTTCAGTGGAAGGTTGTCGATGTGGTTGATTTTAATGGTGGAATTTGACTAGAAGTATGTGGTTAGAAAAACCATCAAAGGGAGCGTTGTGTCAGATTTTTGTGTTGAGAACCCCATAGAAGGAGGAAGTGGTAGAGAAGACTTCCCAAACGAGGACATTTTGGACATAGAATTAGGGGCGTGAAAGATATATTTTCATGGAGCAATGAACTAGTAAGGCAATGGGATAGGGGTACTTTTGATCAGCCCCGATAGATCTCATGTACCTTTGGCCGTCAAGTTGAATTTCGAGGCAACCAACAACATGGCAGAATATGAGGCTTGTATCGCCAAAATGGAAGCCCTAGAAAAGCTAGGGGCAAAGAAGGTTGAAGTTTTTAGGGATTCAACTTTGGTCATAGCGTAAGCACAAAAATTGTGGAAGGTGAAGGAGGAACACCTAAAGCCTTACCAACAATACTTAGAGGAGTTGACAAAAACCTTTGACAAGATTGAGTACACTATTATCCTTAGAGCCCAGAATTAGTTTGCAGATGCTTTGACTACTTTAGCTTCTATGGTTGAAATATCTGAAAGAGTATGGACACGACCTTTGGAGATCAAACAGAAATACCAATTGGTACACAAGCGAAAGAGGACTCGGCTGTCTTGGCCATTGAAGAGGAAGGAGTTCCTTGGTATTACAAAATCATGAAGTTTTTATAATTAGAAATCTATCCTGATTGTGCCAAGAAGGAAAGTCATTTAGTAAGGATTATGGCAATGCAATACATCTTATGTGGAGGTCAGCTTTATAGGAGGTCCTATGATGGGGTCCATCTTCATTGTCTGAAGAAAGAAGAAGCCGAAAGAATCATGGAAGAAGTCTACCAAGGAATTTGTGGTCCTTGTATGAGTGGGAAGATATTGGTAAAGAATATTTTGAGGATTGGATAATATTGAATACAATGGAAACTAATTGCATAAGTTTTGTGAAAAGTTTCCATGACTGCCAAACCCATGCAAACCTAAACCATGTGCCACCTAGTGAGTTATACAGCATGACCTTTCCATGGCATTTCTCTATATGAGGCATAGATGTAATTGGGAGGAAAGCTCCTAAAGCCTCGAATGGGCACAAATACATCCTAGTTGCAATTGACTACTTCACTAAATAGGTGGAAGCAGCCTCCTACTTTATATTAAAAGCCAAACATGTGGCTCGATTTATAGAAAATAACATCATTTGCCAATTTGGAGTACCATAAGAAATCATCTCTAACAATGGTTCCCAATTTGAAGGAGAAGTCTGAAGGATCATGGAGTTGTACAACATTGAACATCACAAGTCTTCACCACATCAGCCACAGACTAATGGGGCTGTGGAAGCAGCTAACAAGAATCTCAAGAACATCCTAGCTAAGATGGTGGTAACATACACGGATTGAGCCGAGAAACTTTCATTAGCTTTATAGGGTTATAGAACTTCTATCTATGCGTCAACTGAGGCAACTCCTTACTCTTTGGTATACGGGAGTGAGGCAGTGCTTCCTATTGAAACATAAATACAATCTTTGAAAGTACTAGTGGAGACCACAGTCCAAGAAGAGGATTGGATGAGGGAAAGATATGAACTATTAGCCTTGATATATGAGAAGAGGATAAGAGCCCACTACCATGCACAAGGTTATCAAAAGAGAATTGCTATGGCATTCAACAAGAGGGGATAGCCAAGAGACCTTAAGGAAGGAGATCCAGTCCAAAAGGTACTTAGGGATGAAACTTCCAATCCAAGAGGAAAAATCAAGCCAAGATGGTCTGGACCCTTTGTCATAAAAAAAGATCATGTCAAGAGGCACCACAAGAATTACAGACTTGGATGGAGAAGAGATGCTTCACTTGATCAATATTGACAGACTTTGAAAATATAATGTTTGAAAAGAAAAGGAAAAAGCCCGCTAGTGTGAAAACTCGAAAGGGCGACCTAGGCAAAAATTAGGGCAAAGACACCCTACTAGATTGAAAACCCGAAAGAGAAGTTTAGGCAAAAATTTGGGGAAAAGACCATGGGCATGGTGAAAATTTCCACAAGGACGTCATGGGCAAAAATTACATGGCTTAGAAAAAAGAAAAGAAAAATAAAGGCTATGCAAAGACAATAAAATGGTTGATTCTTTCATTGCTCAAATTAAAAGATGATAAATTGTTTTCATAGGGGATTTGGAACATTCCAATCATTTATTAAACTGAAATAAAAAGACATGGAATCATAAAGTGCAAAAAGTAAAATTTGGGGAATATCAAGATAGTCACTCAATCATCTTCCTTTTATTGGATTTCTTGTGATTATTATCTTCCCTATGGACTACTCTTATATCAGTGGATAACCAATTCTTGTATCCCAAATTTGGATGGAGAAACAGAGGAAAATGGATGTCCCTATTCATCGCCCTTTGAGGCCAAGTCACTTGAATTCTCCCCAAGACTCTTTTAGTAAATGCTAAGGTATGATAAGAACCATTGCCACAAGGTACCCTTCGACAGTCACCAAATTGTCGTGTAATACACATGTGGGATAATAAGAGCAATAGCGAAGCCTGACAAAAGGTATACAGTTTTCCTTGAAACCACAGCTAGTCATGGCCTCGATGCACCACCATTCCACTCCCCATTAGATGTCCACAAAAGTGAGATGCTTCAAAAGTTCAGTAAGCATGGAAGGATCCATCTCTTTGTCCTTGAGCTTGCGATCGTGATAATGTTTTGGTTGGTACTAATTAGATGTAACAAGGGGAGTATGAATCAACTTGAGCTTCTCATATAACCATATTTGAGGGAAACAAAAAGAGAGCATGAGTGTGAAGTGGAAAAAGGAGAGATAAAAAAAGAAAAGAAAAAGAGAGAGAAATATTCAAAGATGATATAAGGAGCCTCAATGGGTTGAAAATTGAAAGACAATCCATGAAAAAATTAGAGGAATCCCGCTAGGTTGAGGAAACCTAGGCAAAAATTAAGGATCATACCTAAATAAGAAGAGGACTTCCCGCAAAGAATGTTTCTTCTTCCCTATGAACGGTATCCAAACCATTGAGGGTTTCAGCCAAGAAAATGGCTATTGGGCTCCCACTCCTTACATTCTTAACCACATGAAGAATTCCAAGATCCACACAAGGTGTTTCATGCACCAAGAAGAATCTTGCAAGAATGCAAAGGCAAAAAGCATTGAGATGATGAGAATGCTTTGCCCCAATTAATAGGACATCATTCTTAGAGAAGTACTTGAAAAACATGGAGACATTCAACTTATCGGACTTACACCATCTCTTTGCCACGGCTAGATGAACCCTTAAAAGTTGATGAGCTAGGTCAAAATGATCTTCCTCGTGAGTAGGAAGAGTGATAGCACCAAGATTGTGCTCACCCATGATTGCACCAAATTACTCAAGAGTGGAGCATAACTCCACACGAATGAATTGAAAAACATGTCAAGTAGGAATCCAAAACTCAATGGCAGCATGCAGAAGGGGCTTGTCCACCTTGATTTGATGAAAGAAAGAAATACAAGAGAGACCAAGAGGGATGAGGCATCCTTGAAATTGAGATTAAGCTTGTTAATCCACATAGAGACCTCTAAAGAAGTTAATTCTGCCATTAGGAACCTTGAAGAATGATTCTTGAGCTTAAAAAATATTTTTTTGAAGGTTTGGAACCTTCTCAGGACTCTTCTATAGTAGAAAAAGTCAGCTAGGGTTTTTTTGCTTGACGGCATGTGTGCACATGGTCCTATATGCGTACACATGGTCAAAGCATGCATATGCATATGTGTGTACGCGTACGCATGGTCATTAGGGTTTTCAGCCTCCTTTTCCTATTTGGAGTGTGATTTCTACACCAATACTTCTCTTATGATTCCTATGGGCTAGGGGATTGCTCAAGACAGATTTGAAGTCGGAATTTCATTCATCAAAGAAAAAAAAGAAAAGCAAGACAATATAAAAATGCATACATGTCCAAATCTCCCATGAGTTGTAAATAAGTAAATGTCCTAAAATAAAAGCATAAATGTAAAGATGTTCTTAAATATAACCCAATGTCTCAAATAAAATGAAAGTGCAGAAGATAA
Source organism: Quercus aquifolioides (assembly GCA_019022515.1). NCBI lineage: Eukaryota > Viridiplantae > Streptophyta > Magnoliopsida > Fagales > Fagaceae > Quercus > Quercus aquifolioides. The sequence continues at coordinate 180,455 of JAFHAW010000053.1, forward strand.
ATGCTAAAAGAAAAGAAAAAGAAACAAATAAACTGGATATATGTCGATATGTTTGTCTGTCTATATGTGTGTGTGTCTGTCTACATGGATCACCTCTAGTAGTGCCACTTCCTTGGCTGAGTTCTTGGGGTCGCCTTCAGATCATCGTCATCATCATCATCATCATCATCATAATCAGCTTGGTCACACCCACTAGGCCCATAAATCTATCTAGAATACTAGGCACCTCCAACTTAAGGTTCCCGACAAGCTATAGCTCCTTATGCTCCGTTACAATGGGTTGAGTTTGAATAGAAGACAATGTTAAGACAAGCTTAGTGAATGCAAAGAAGAAAGTACAAAGAATAAGGACAAGGATAACTCACCGCCCATGTGCTTTAAGGAAAAGGGTAACCCATGACATTAGGTATATGCCCCACTGGACGCTCTTGAGCAAATCCATCAGGACCATAAGTGTAAACCAACCAAGGCAAGCGAAGAGGGTCAACAAGACCCCCGACAGCTAGACCAGATGCAGCCTAAAACGTTCACCACATTTGAGTATCACTATATACATGATATGCAAGATAAAGAAAATGAAGAGATGGAAAAGAAAAAATACATACCCCGATGGGAAACTGAGACATTAGGTGACCCTCACTTAACTCATTATAGTCCAAATCACCTACGAACCATTGGGCATAGGCAATGCCACCCCCCCCCCCCCCCCCAACAATTGTTACTTAGCATCAGAAATTGAAAGTGGGGCAAGCATGAATGCAAGAGGATCCATAGGCACTTGAGGCGCGTTCTCACCCACCAGCTGGCAAGAAGCTCACTCAGCTAGATATAGGACCCTCAAGCTAGCACCTTTTAAGAGCTAAGGAGTCTTAGAAGAGACAATGACATCCGCCTCTAGATTTGGGTCTGTAAAGGGAGAAACACCTGCCCAAGGTCCCCAAACAATCTATAAAGACACTAGTGATTAGTAAGAGACTTTGAAGCATGCAATGATGACTGAGCAAGAGGATTTCTTTTTACTCATCAAGTTGAAGGAGGTCGTTAAGATGAGCCTAGACTTAAAGGAAGACTTTTAAGTCCACATATGCACAATGGGAGATAAGGCCATAGGACAAGGTCCAACGCTGCAAGAATAAAAAGTATGGTGACAGTTTGCAAGATGATAGTTTGAAAGATAAAGAACACAGGTACGGTTTGCAAGATGATAGTTTGCAAGAAAAAGACATGGGTACAATTTGCACGATGATAATTTTCAAGAAAGTGAGATACGGTTTGCAAGAGCATAAAATGTAGTTTGTAAACCTAGACGACATGAAATAGATATAGTTTGCAAGAGTACGAGTACAATTTGTGAAACCACATGAGGAAATGAAAAGGGTCTAACCTCATAGAGTTTCCAAGGCCACGCTAGTTGGCATAGAGTCCCTTGGCTCATGGTATCCATAACTGAGCAAAAAGAAGCAGCTAGCTCTAATAGCAAGGCTATGAATGTGATATTCAATGTTGTTTCACTAGAGAAATTTAAAAAATAAGTCTAATATAGAGGTAGCACACACTGCATGGAATATCTTACAAACTGTACATGAATGAACAAAAGCTATAAAAATCAATAAGTTGCAACAGTTAACTTCTGGGTTTGAGAGTATTAGAATGGCAGATGATAAGACCTTTGATGAGTTTTATTCTAAACTCAATGACATAGTAAACTCTGTGTTTTAACTTGGGTGAAGTTTATGAGGAACCCAAGATAGTTAGAAAAATATTAAGATCCTTAATTGAAGACTTTAGGCCCAAAGTCACTGCCATTATTAAGAGCAAGGATGTGGATACAATCTCTATGGATGAATTAGTTGGATCTCTACAAACTTATAAGTCTGACTTACCAACAAGTCCAAATCTATGGCATTGAAATCAGTAGATGATGTCGATAAGAATGTATCTGATGAGGAGATATCTTTTCTTGAGATTGCTTATCCTGCCAAACAATTTAGGAACTTCTTGAAGAATAATAATAAAAGGGAAAGAAACAAAAACTTTGTTGGCCCTAAGAATGTGAATAAGAATAACAACCTAAAGTTTCTGTAGGATCCTACCGTCTTGATCCTTCTTCGGGTACCCTGGCCTTTCATTTTTAGCCTTCGGCATGTTGGTCTTTTTTTTTTTTTTTTTGCTTCTTTTTCTTGTAACTTCCCCCCTTTATATGGGACGTGGCAGTTTGAGTTATAGGGTAAAACTTCCTCCACCTACTTTTAAGTTCCCCGTAACTCCCATTAATAACTGCTAATAACTCTTCCCTCTTTAAATTAAAATTTTGGCAACTGGCGCGTCTTTCCACACATTGTCTTCTCCAACTGTTCTTTGCGTCTTTATTGCGGGCACTTCACATTCTCTCTTTGCTTTCCTGAATCTTCCATCCTTAAACCTTTTTTCTCCCTTTTAGTAAGTCTGCTACTCTTTTCTTTCTCCACCCTTCAATTCTCCTTACTTCCCGACATACCCATTACTCTGATGGCCTCTTCTTCTTCTTGAAAACGAAAAGAGCGTACTCCTAGCCCCTCTAAGGGTGAGGGCTCGTCTGGTTCTGCACAGGGCGAGTCTCATGATGTCATTGCCTTTCCTTTACGGGACCCCTGGTACACCCCTAGTCTATTCTTCCCTCAGGTGTCCCATGGTAAGGCCCTTCCATCTCCTCACGCCTGGGTATTTTCTGGTCAAGCAAGTTTCGCTAGGTCCGCTCAGGTCCCTGACCTTAGAGGTATTTTTGAGCTCCAGATCAAGCGAGGACTTCGATAGGCGGTTCCCATCTTTTTTGATTTCGTTGCTAGGAAGATCTAAGGCTGGCCCATCTAGGTGGATAAGGAACTCTCTGATGAGGAGTTCGTGGGTCGCCTGGAGTGCGCTAGTATTCTGAAAGCAGTGGCGATCTCCAGGAATCTTGAGGGTTTTAGAGACGCTAAAGGTCTTAGGCATCTGATGCGCCACTGGTGCCCCGCTTTGCACACCTTTTTCTTTTTTGTTGGTGAACTGACTATCACCCTGGAAGACGTGGTCAACAATTTTCTCCTTCCTGTGTTTGAGGATGAAAATCCCTTCGATATTAATCTCTCTGACGAGGATCTCAAGGTAGACAAGAAGTTATTCACCTATTTCAGTGGGCATACCGCTTCTCTTGGTAGGAAACCAGCCAAGATGGGTAGGTGGGTTATGAGCCTTTCACGTGAGAAAGACAAGGAAGTTAGGTGAGCTGGGTTCCTTGCATTCTGGCTTAGCAAGTTTCTGTTTAGTGAGTCCCTGGGTATGGGATCAAGTCTGCCCTCTTTCCCTTAGCGATTAAGTTGGCCTGGGGTGCTCGGTATCCTTTAGCCCCCATGTTCTTGGGCCATGCCTACTTTTAACTGGATCAGCTTCATGGAGATGAAGCCGAGGGTGACTCTTGTTATGCAATCATCTCTTCTCTCCACTGTGCTATCCTCCAGGTATTTATGTGGGATCATTCTCCAGTTACTTTAGCAAAGTGTAGAAATTTGAAGTTTGTGAAAGACAAGTTCCAAGGATCCCCTGATGTGGTTAAAGGTCTTTGTGGCAGTTCAATAGATAGCCATCTTATTATCTTCCATTGGCTCAGCCTGAAAGGTGGCAACCTTAACTTGGTTAAGTTGTTTGACCGGGCAGGACATTTGCATTGGCATTCTCCACGGGAGTTTGGCCCTGGTTTTGTTTGTGACTCTGTATTATCTCCCTTTCTTACTTCTCTAGGAAATACTTTTGATCTGCGTCGTGGTGACGAAGGTAGCTTAGCCTTCCTAGCTTGCATTAGCTCTTCTTGGCTTCTAGTGCCTTCTTCAAGTGGCCCTAGGTACACTCATTACTCAGCACACCAGGTGCTCCAGCAGTTTGGTTTTGATCAAGATATCCCCCCGTCCTTCAAGGACATAGTACCCTCTCTCCCTTCCTTGGACCCCTTTTTGAGACCCCAAGCCTTCTCCTATTAGTCGTAGAGAAATCCTCAATTTATAGTGCCAAATTCCAAGAAAGGGGTTTTTGCCTCCAACGGTTATGCTGGCTATTGGAGAATAGTGCAAAAATCCTTTGTTGACTATGTTGGTTCTGACACAATTGTGAGAATCCCTAATCTTGACATTTCTTCTGCTTCGACATCCAACAAGCGTCTGTCCCTTCCTACTGTTGGCATTGTATCTGCTGCTGTGAGTAGCAGAACAGGGTTTACAGAATGGCGTGCTTCCAAGGTTCAGCAAATCCAAGATAGAAAAGTCCATGGAGTCGGAGCTGCATGTGATCGTGTTAGTAAGTTCTACAAGAGTTAGCTTTAGATTTAGGGTTTAAATCTATTGTAATCTTCCATTCTATCACAATGAATTTGTTTACCTTGAGAATAGCTAGGTTAAATCCTCCCGATATTTTTACCTTGAAATGGTTGGTTTCATTAGTTTTCTTGGGTCATCATATTACTGTCTGTAAAGTTGTGATTTACAACTTTGTTTTATGTTGGCTTCTATGACAAAAAGTGTTGTAATTGCATTAATTTTGTTCCTTGCATTTTGTGGGATTTTTATTGTATTGACTTTAGTATAAAGTTGGTGAAGAATTGAGCATATATTGGATGAACAAGTGGATTTTGCGAGTGTCTTGTATGAAGCCTAAAGAGATACGTGAGCAGCACATGCTGGAAGTTAAAGAGTCGTGCCAGGCTGTCAGTTTCGTTAGTGTGTCGAGAGAAGGGCTAACCTGCGAGAGACTCACGAAACTCTCTACCTAGAGGATTTTAAGTGTGACTTTCTTACCCTTCACCCATACTATATATACCCTCATTACCCACAAAAGTATGAGAGGCCATTCAGAGAGAAAAAGCCTAGATAGGTTTTCTACAACACAACACACCCATCTTTTAAAGAGAGAGCTACTCATCCTTAGTGAGAAATCATTGTAACCTCTTCTCCTTCCCTCTCCCATTGTCATACCTTGAGAGGAGATTTGTACCCAAACACAACCCACACCTTTTCAGAGTATAGAGAGTGTTTTGGAGTTTGGGAATTTTTGGGGATTTGCCAAAAGAAGCCGATGAGGCTTGCGGATGCAATCGAGTGTATTGCGAGATCCAAAAAGCTAGAGAAGACATGACTTCGAGAAGTCCGTTGGTAGCAGGAGCTTGGAGGGTCTTTTGTTATTCGTGTACTCCAACTTTATTCTCTAGTGGATTGATTTCGACTTGGAGGGCCGCGGAGAGGTTTTTCACCGAGTTTTTTGGTTTTCTCTTCGATAACACATCTTGGTGTTATCTTGTGTTTGCATCTCTCTCCCTTTACTCTTGTGCTTTACTTTTATTGTTTATTGTTCATGTTTATGCACTAGATTAGTTATCGGTTTATTGCGCTTCATTTACTCTTGTTCCACACTTAGATAAGTTAGAGTAAAAGCAATCTAGCCGTAATTTTAAAATTAGGGTCTAAACAAGCTCTTGTGTTTTAACACAAATCCAAGCTTTCACTCTTTTCTTTAATTTTCCGCACTAAGTAATATGTTTGCATGTGTTTAACCTAGATCTCATAATTAACCTAAGTAACTACTTGGCTAATTCATTAGTGTTAGGTTTTGAGCTTGTAATGTTGGTAAACCATGACAAAAACTAAGTCTCATTGGTTTAGAATAGTCTACATTGAAGTCCAAGACAAAAAACTCAAGTTCGGGATGAAAAAAATGAGTTACAATCTGTTTCATTCGATTGGTACTCGATCGATCGAAACACGCATATCAGCAATGTAAAGTTGTGATTTACAACTATGTGTTTTTTTGGCTTTTATTCCGTGCCAAATTTGATTGTAATTTCATTCAATCTTTTGTACCCTGTATTTGTTGTGGGATTTAATTGTAAGGGTTGTGTGATAGAGAGAGAGTGTGAAGACTCAAGCAATTGAAGAATAAGAAGTTCTCGCGGGTATCTCATGACTAAGCATCCCGCGAAGAGAACCATGTGCCCTGCACATGACTGGAATGCGAAGAGTCAGGACAGATGGCGACAGCTGTGTTTCGCGAGTAGCTCGCGGGCAAGGCCTTCCCGCGAGACACTCGCGAGACATTCTGTTTTGCTAGGCTGTGTTATCTGATACATACTTTCTGTGCCTACACTATATATACCCACATTACCCACAAATGTCAAAGAGTGCTTCTGAGAGAAAACCCTAGCCGAACACCTTGAGAGTTAGAGATTGTTATACCCATAATCCTCTACACATTTGTTTGTGGAATTTTCTCAAATCCTACATCTCCATTTCCATACCATTGAGAGGTTGATAGCCCAAACACTTACCACACCCTTTTAGAGTGTCAAGTGAGGTTTTGGTGTTGTTGGGAAGCATTGGAAGAAGCCAAAGATGGCAGATGCAACATGGAGCTTGTTGTGGGATCAGAGAGCTAGACAAGACACAGTTCCGAGAAGCCTTGTTGGAGTAGGAGCTTGGAGGGCTTAGGTACATCGGGTAGATTAGGCTTGGAGGGTCTCTTGCTCACCCATGTATCCCAACTAATTGTCTAGTGGATCGATTACCTCTTGGAGGGCGGCGGAGAGGTTTTTCACCGAGTTCTTCAGTTTCCTCTTCGATAACACATTGGCGTGTTATCTTATGTTTGCATCTTTCTTCCTTACTCTTTTACTTTCCATTTTACTGCTATGTTGCTATGATTATAGATTAGAGTAGCTTGTTGTTTGTCTACTCGTATTTATACTATTCTGCACTTAGTATTAAGTTAGTGTAAAATCTATCGAGCCTTAATTTTAATTTGGAGGTCTAAACAGCTCTTATGTTTTCAACACATTTTCGAGCTTTCAAGCAAAAATTAGCAAACGTAAAAAGGCCATAGCTTATCCGTTTGAAGCCTAAATCGCAAGCCGTTTTTTCCAGTATTTAAAGGACATTATAAGCTAACCCTAGAAAGGGTTTTCAGAGTTTTTAGAGAGATTAGATTGTATATTGAGCCTCTTTTATAGATCTAGAGTTTTGTACCCAAAAGCTCTCTAATGTCTTCTACCGATGTTATTCCTTGAAGAATCTCAAGATCCGGTGTTGTAGAAGTTGTTGCATACAAGATCAACATTTTAGGAGATCCAAAACCTTTGAGTGGAGTCTCAAAGTCACAAGCAAGTGAGCTTGTGTTGTTGTAAAGTCCAAAGAAAGAAGTAGTCCGTGGACTCGGAGCTATCATGGGGTCGTGGTAGTAAGTTTTCTACTTGAGGTAGTAATAGGATGTTAGTGGTCTAAGTCTTATTGTAAAATTTCAATTCTTTCATAGTGGATTTACTTTTTGTAAGGTTGAAATTTATCAACCATCTTGTTGGCTTTATTTCGTGCCAATTTGCTTATAATTTAGCACTTTGTAACCCTGTATTTAGGTGAGATTCATGTAAGGGAAATGTGTGAAGAGAGTGTGAAGAAAAGCTCAAGATTGTGCAAAGAAGCAGAGTTTCGCGACTAGGACTCACGGCTGACTCGCGACTGGCAAGCCGCCAACTGCAGGCATGTGAAAAGCACACAGGGAAGCTGAAGGGTCGCGCCAACTGTTGCACTACAGGACAAAAGCCCCAGGCTGGCTAGGCAATTACCTCGCTACTTGAACTCGCGACTTGGACAAGCCGCTAGACCAAGCCGCCAACCAGCCCTGTTTGGCAAAAATTATCTCTTCGTATTCCAAACATACACCACTATATATATACCCTTATACCCACTAAATGGAGAGAGCTTCCAGAGAGAATTTTGTGAGAGAAACCCTAGAGCAAAACAAAATTGCCTCATCCCCAATCTTCATCTAAGAGACTCTACAAATTCCTCTACTCTCTTCCTCTCCATCGCTATATCCTTGAGAGGTCATTGACCAAATCATTTTCTCACCACACCCACGTCTGTGAGAAGGTTCATTTGGTGCTAAGGGAAGCAATTTGGAAGGACCCAATATACATTGGTTGATGCTATGGTATAGTAGCGAAATCCGGTAAGCTAGAAAAGAAAAAAGTTCGGCGCAACCTCATTGGAGCAGGAAGCTTGGAGGGCTTAGGTACCTGGGTAGATTAGGCTTGGAGGGTCTATTACTGTTCATGTATCCCAACTACATTTTCTAGTGGATTATTGACCGCTTGGAGTGCGGCGGAGAGGTTTTACGCCGAGGACTTCGGTTTCCTCTTCGATAACACATCGTGTGTTGTTGCATCTTCCTTCTTTTTATCTTTGCCTTATATTTACTGCTGTGGATGTGTTTATATTTGGCTTAGATTGTTTATCAATTCTATTATAAGCTTGTTATCATTTTCCGCACATACATTATTTGATATAAAGCTTGAATTGGTAATTTTGTAATTGGGGTTCTTAACATTCAAGGGTGTTTTAGACACATATTGAACTTTCAATTGGTATCAGAGCTGGTACACTTGTTGTGGTTTTAATACCTAAGTGTGATCCTTGACCCCTTGTTGAGATGGATAGGTCTCAATCTCTTAATGTACCACCATTTTTTGATGGTAATAATTATGCATTTTGGAAAGTCCGCATGAGGGCGTTTTTGTGTTCTACTAATGATGCAGTGTGGGATGCTGTTGAGGTTGGTTAGACTAGGCCGGAGGCTGCCAAATCCACTTGGGATAAGGCAGCTCTTGCGACGGCTAATGCTAACAGTAAAGCATTGAATGCTATTTTCTGTGGTGTCTCTCCAGAAGAATTTCATAGGATTTCACATATCACCGTTGCTAAGGAAGCATGGGAAATTCTGGAGACAACTTATGAAGGGACTAAGAAGGTGAAAGACACCAAACTACAGATGTTGACCACTCGCTTTGAGGAGCTAAAGATGAGTGAGGATGAGTCCTTTGATTCATTTTACAGTAAGCTGAACGAGGTGGTCGTCGGCAAATTTAATTTGGGGGAAAAGACGGAGGATTCTAAAGTTGTAAGGAAGATTCTTCGGTCGCTACCAGAAAGTTTTCGTGCCAAAGTGACGGCCATTGAAGAGATCAAGGATCTTGACGACATTGAAGTTCAAGAGCTGGTCGGTTCACTGCAGACGTACGAATTATCACTGCCCACGCAGAAGAAGAGCAAATCCCTTACTCTTAAAAAAATTGATGAGAGAGTGGCATCTCATGATCCGTCAGAAGAGGATGTAGTAGATAAAGATGTGGCATATCTTGTAAAGAACTTCTGGAAATTCTTGAAATTCAAGAATAGTGGAAAATTTGGCGACAAAGGAAAATTACAGAGTTCCGGAAGGGAGAAGAAAGAATTCCGAAGGAAAGATGATAGAGATTCCCAGTTCTCTCAAGGAATTAAATGTTTAAAGTGTAATGGACATGGACATGGACACTTCAAAAAGGAATGTCCCAATTATTTGAAGTCAAAAGGAAAGGTCTATGCCACTACCTTGAGTGATACTGATTCATCAAATTCTGACTTTGAAGATAGCTGTGACAGAGAAGGAAATTACTCCACATTCATGACCATTGCACATGTGGAATCCTCTGATGATTTGGGTTCACTTGTGAAGGAGCTTGGGGAGCATTCTGATTTGGAGTCTTTTGGGGGTGTTGAAGAATCAGAGGCTGAAGAAGATGAAGATACATCTAGTCTTCAAAAGAATTACGCCTTACTTCTTGAGAAATCAGGTGAGTATACAAAGGTGGCAAAGGCGGCTGTGAAGAAGATGAAGAGAGCTGAGGAAGATTACAAAAGTCTGCTGGTAAGATACAAGGAGGCAAAGTGTGAGATTGAAGCACTTAATGGTGAGCTATCAGAAGCTTACACAAAAGTGAGATTTCTTAAGCAAGAGATAGTGCAAGCTCATGCCAAGGTAGATAGGGTCTCCTCCAAGAAATTGGATGATGTTATTTCATCTCAGAAACATGCCTCAGACAAGTCCGGTTTGGGATATACCAGAGGAAGCAGCTCATCAGCCAATGTCACCAAAGAAGTGAAGTTTGTAAAGGCCAAAGAGATGGCTATGGATAAGCCTATTCCTGAGAAAGTTAAGACTGAAAGGAAGAAGAATGTGAATGATCAACGGGTGGTTAACAACAGGGTCACTTCCAAGATCACAACAGGGTCCTAAAACGGATTATGTTTGTCACTATTGTGGATTGTAAGGACATACCAAGCCCAACTATCAAAAGCTGAGAGCAGACAACAATGCAAGTGCACCTCGGTCATGAGGAGGAAGAAATGACATGAGGTCTTGTGGTGGTGAGCAACCAAGAAGTCAAAACTGTGATCCAGGAATGATGGACGTGATGAAGATGATCAGTAACTTCACAAATTGCTTGGAAAGCTTCACACGAAGGTTTGAAAGTCCTAATTCTCGTACCCAAACACACGAGACATGTGGGTGAGGAAGGGTACTCATGCATAAGCATTACAACATGTCCATGCATTAATACTTCCCATGTTTGTGAATTTGCTTGGTTGTGTGCTTCTTGCTAGTATTTAGGGTGTTAATTTTGTTTGTTTTTGGTTCAAATGTTTTTACTTTGTTATTTATGTTGCTTTTGACCAATCTTTTACTGCTTTTGTGTAAAAAATCCAAAAACACATAAAAAGTAGAAAATCCAAAAAGTTTGATCGACTTTATTGAGTTTTGTCTCAAAATCATGTTTTGCCTTGTACCTTTGTACTAGTGGTTTTGTGCATCTACGAGCCTAGCTTGTTTCCTATGCACGCATATCTTTGTGGGAGAAATTTTGAAATCTATGTGATTGTTGTAAATAGATCTTCAACCTTGTCATGAATGATTAGTGAATGGTTTTGTTGATCTTGAGACATGCATAGACTCATGCATATATATCTTCCCACTTTTTATTTTTATGCTTAAAAGAGCTCTCTAAATGTAAATCTCCAAATGAAAAGAGATATAGAGCTGCAAAAGCCTATCGCACATACTAGTATTTGACTAGGAAAAAGGGAAAGTGACCAAAATAAAATGTATGATGCCCAAAAAGCCAAAGGCTAACTCATCAATTGAAATATCAAAAATTTCAGGCATCTATCTCACAATGAGATTTTCTTTGCTCAAAAAGTGCAAATGATATGTTGAATATGGAGCCAAATGAAAAGCTTCAAAGAATTGTTATCACGTGCTTGTGGGAGGTCATATATGTATGTTTCTATAATTGAGATAGGTCACATTATCTAGTGCTAGTTGTATATGTCTTGATTGAATTGATCATTGAACCTTCACATTGGACTAAGGACTATCTCATTTTTGATATCCACACACAACACACAAGTCTATGTTCAATGAATGCCATATTCATCTGTGTGATTGTACTTGATTAAATGTGTTTTCACAAGCTCAATCTTTGTTGATCAAACACAAAAAGATTTTTGAGTGTTTCAGTTTGTTTTTGGAAAGTATTTTGTTTTACAAAAAATGTCAAAATTTTCAAAAACAATGTTGCCCTGTTTTGGCGACTCAGTCGCGGGTAGGTCCAGTCGCATGCTTCAGTCGCGAAAATCACTCCGAGATTTTCGCGAGTAACTGGCGAGTAAAGGACTCAGTTGCGAAAAAGACTTAGAAAATTTTTCAAAATTTGAGTTTTTGCATATTTCGCGGCTCAGCGTGGCGACTTGTTTGCGGGTGGAAGGTCCAATCGCGAGGGGTACACAGAGATTTTTGCGGCTCATCTCGCAACTCCCTCATGGGTAGATCTTCCAATCGCGAAAAACACTTAGAAGATTTTTCAAGAATCTTGTTTCATAGTGTTTCGCAGCTTATCCTGGCGACTTGATCCAGTCACGAAAAACGCGTGTTTTGCGTTTTGAAGACAGTTTTTTAAATGGTTTTCAGTTTTTCCCTCGAAAAGTTGTGACTGTTCATTATTTTCCCCAAATCACTATTTCAAACACTCCGTGTTCACTCTTGTGATACCTCCATTTCTGCATTTTTTTCTTCTCAAATCTTCAAGAAAAAGGTATGGGTTTTCTATCTTTTACTTCAGATTTCATGTCTTAAGTGTTATTTTCTTGAATCTGTGTGTTTTGAAAATGGATTGTGTTTTGGGGTGTTTAGTTTTGGGTTGTTCATTATAGTGAATGTCATTTGTTTGATTGTTATTTTTTTTGTGAATATTTTGGTTTTTTAGTTGGGTTTGTTGAATGGGTTTTTGTAGCCAATGACTTGTTCAAAGTTGCTTCACATGGTGTTTTGACTTATCTGAGTTTTCTTACCTTGATTGACTCTGTCTGTGCATATCACTTTCATGATATTGTGTTGAAATGTCTGTTGTCTGTGACACTTTGCTACTCATTTTTGACAGAGTGTGTTGTAATGCCTATTACTCTCTGTGTGTTTGGCATCTGTTTCCTGTTTCGTATGTTTCAGGTCTTCGGCAGTGCTTATTCTGTCACATTATTGACTTAGTTCTCGTTCTGTGATTCTATGTCTTCTAAGTCGGTTTCGTCTTTGTACTCTCATCTCTTGACTAGATCTAACAAAATGAGTGTGTTGTGGATTTGGTACTTTGCTGTGTGTTTGCTCTTTTACAGATGTCTCGACAATCCTTTAAAGGAAAAGAGGTTATGACAGAAGAGGAAACATTACCTGTTGCAAAACGAACACGTTCTTCATTACAGCCATCTACTGAACTTAATAGTGATTTGTTCAGAACTCCTTAGCACCTACATGCTTACTCAAGCATTTTTGATCGGGCAACTCCTATAGTGGAACGGGAGGTCAGATTTGACACTTTGGAAACCACTTTTGTCCCTCAGATCTTCGAGGCAAAAGATTAGACAGAATTATTTGGAAATTTTGTTGATCCAATGATGGAACTAGTGAAGGAGTGTTTCGCCAACATAGTTGATCTTGAAAGTGAACTACACTGTATGGTAAGAGGAACGGAGTTCATCATTAGTCCAGACACCATAGCTGAACTTCTCAAAATCACTAGACCTGAGAATGCCGACCTAACTCCTTATGATGATCGCACTCTAGTGATTCACGACATTCTCCAAGTTCTTGGTCCTAGCCATGACATCTCCAGTGCCGGCACATCCATAAGTACTACCAAGTTTTCACCTGAGTTGACAACATTGAAGCTGATCATGTTTACCAACCTCTATCCGTTGACCAACATGGTGTATATCAACCTTAGACGGGCTCAATTTCTATGTGATCTCATCATAGGCACCACCATTGACATCTGTGCCCATATCTTTTATATCATAAGAAAGACAGCGACTCGAACAGTAGCACGAGGGTGCCTTCCATTTTGCAGTCTCATTATGAAATTCGTTCTAAGTGAAGGTGCTACTCCTCCCTCAGTTGGGAAAATAATTGCTCGTCCTCGCCCAATCTCTATGTCCACTCTACAAGCTAGTAGAAGCCATTCATCCAAAACTCCAAAGAGTGCACATTTCTCTCCTGCTACTCCATCTACTCTTGAGCCAGATACACATGTACATGCCACCTATGTATCACAGCAACCTAGCACTACACAAGCACAGTCTGCCCCTCAACCTGATAGGTTGGAGATGCTATTTGAGAACCTCCACAAGTGCCTTGAGGAATTGGAAAAGACTCTCAGGGAAGGCCAGAGATAGCAGTCAGAGAGAATGGCAGTCATGCAGGACCAGATCGATGTTTTAGCAGCACAAGTTGATAGCATTTTCACCAAGTTACAACAGTGACCCTTTGGCCATTCGTGCCAAAAAGGGGGAGAATTTTTGGGCTGTTCTTGAGGAGGAGCTCTTGTTTGAGGGGGAGTTTTCATATTTTATGATGTTTTGTTTATAGCTTTGATATTGTGTTGATTAATTGCTGTTAGTATAGGTTTGTTACTCAGTGGTTTTAGTTTCTGTTAGACTAAAACTCTTAACTCTTGGATAGTTTTATTTCAGAAGTTACACAGTATATAATATGATGTTTATTCAGCACTTCTTTCCTTTTGCTTTTGGCTTGTACCTGCTACCTTTGTAGGTTTTAAGGTTTATGTTTATGTTTTGTACCCATACTGCTTTTGTAAGCTTTTAGGGTTTGGTTTTATGCACTTTGTAGGCCTTAGTGGTTTGTACCATGCTTTATGCAGCCTTTGTGCTTTGTTAAATCAGTACTTCTGACTAAATGTCATGCGTTTTCTTCTGAGTACTGTCACTCTTGTGCCCGTGTAGGATTTTTCCTAGATGCACATACTTCATGTACTGTGCATTGGTTGAGTGTTGGTCATTCAAGTGATTTGCCTTGTGTTTGTCAACTTGAATGTCCGGATGTTCATTCCAAGTGTGAATGAACATTGTGATCACTTGTATGAAGTGATTACCTATTTTTGGTCTTGCCATGGTTTATTGCTTTACTCCATTGTGCTTGATTCCATTGTGCTTGATTGCATTGTGCTTGCTCCATTTGCATTACAAGTTTTCTGCATACAATAAACTTATTGTGTTGTTGTGTTTCAAGAGTTACTTGTTCTTATGGTTCTAAAGCTTCACAGATTCTAGAGTTAGGTGTGAGTGAGTTTTCCAACTGTTCCCAACTCACGCGTTAAGTCTAGAGTTTGTTTTAGGGTTTTGTCATGGAATAGCCAAAGGGGGAGATTGTAAGGTTGAAATTTATCAACCATCTTGTTGGCTTTATTCCGTGCCAATTTGCTTGTAATTTAGCACTTAGTAACCCTGTATTTAGGTGGGATTCATGTAAGGGTAGTGTGTGAAGAGAGTGTGAAGAAAAGCTCAAGAATGTGCAAAGAAGCAGAGTTTCGCGGCTAGGACTCGCGGCTGACTTGCGACTGGCAAGCCGCCAACTGCAGGCACACAGGGGAGCTTAAGGGTCACGCCAGCTGTCGCACTACAACACAAAAGTCCCAGGCTGGCCAAGCAGTTACCTCGCGACTTGAACACGCGACTTGGACAAGCCGCGAGATCAAGTCGCCAACCAGCTCTGTTTGGCAAAAACTGACTCTTCGTATTCCAAACACACACACCACTATATATAGAGCCTTATACCTACGAAATGAGAAAACGTCCAGAGAGAATTTTGTGAGAGAAACCCTGGAGCAAAACAAGATTGTCTCATCCCCAATCTTCATCTAAGAGACTCTACAAATTCCTCTACTCTCTTCCTCTCCATTGTCATATCCTTGAGAGGTCATTGACCGAATCCTTTTCTTACCACATCCACGTCTGTGAGAAGGTTCATTTGGTGCTAAGGGAAGCAATTTGGAGGGAACCAATGTCTATTGGTTGATGCTATGGTATAGTAGCGGAATCTAGGAAGCTTGAAAAGAAAAAGGTTCGGTGCAACCTCGCTGGAAGCTTGGAAGGCTTAAGTACCTGGGTAGATTAGGCTTGGAGGGTCTATTGCTGTTCATGTATCCCAACTACATTTTCTTGTGGATTATTGACCGCTTGGAGGGCGGCAAAGAGGTTTTATGCCGAGGGTTTCGGTTTCCTCTTCGATAACACATTGCATGTTGTCCTTGTGTTTGCATCTCTTTTCCCTTTATCTTTGACTTTTATTTTCTGTTATGGATGTGATTATAATTGGCTAAGATTGTTTATCAATTCTGTTATAAGCTTGTTATCATTTTCCGCACTTACATTGATTGATTTAAAGCTTGAATTGGTAATTTTGTAATTGGGGGTCTAAACGTTCAAGGGTATTTTAGACACATATTGAACTTTCACTTTTTACCATGAGGATAGCTAAATTAAATCCTCCCTAGGTTTTTTACCGGTTTGGTTTTCTTAGGTCATTATATCATTGTGTACTTTATATTTCCATTGCTTCGCATGATATGATTGTTTTGTTTTAAGCTAGATCTGAATAATAAATCTAAGTATTCACTTGGTTAATTAATTAGATTAAACAATCTAGTTTTATAGGGGTCTAAAAACAAACAAGTGGTATTAGAATGGGTTAGCTCTAGTGTTTAGATTACTTTCCAATAATTATGCTTATTGGAAAGTAAGGATTAAAGCATTTCTAAAATCTATTGATGAGAGAGTCTGGAACTCCGTTGAATACGGATGGGAGAAGTCACTACTCCTATCAGTGAGTGACAAACTTCTTAGAAAGAAGCAGCCACTTTTAATAGCAAAACTATGAATGCTATCTTTAATGTTGTTTTTATGGAGGAATTTAAGAGAATCTCTAATGTTGAGATTGCTCATACTGCTTGGAATATCCTCTAGACTCTGCATGAAGGCACCAAGGCAGTTAAAATCAATAAGTTACAGCAATTAACAACTAGATTTAAAAGCATTAGGATGTCTGATGATGAATCTTTTGATGAATTCTATGCTAAGCTTAATGATATTGTTAATTCTGCATATAATTTGGGTGATATCTATGATCAACCTAAAATTATTAGGAAGATTCTTCGATCTTTGATTGAGGATTTTAAACCCAAAGTGACTGCTATCACTGAAAGCAAGGATGCGGACTCCATCCTTGTTGATGAACTTGTAGGATCTCTTCAGTCCTATGAGTTGGACCTACCTAAGACAAGCAAATCCAAATCAATGGCTCTTAAGTCTGTTGATGATGTTGATGTGAATGGATTTGATGATGAGCTCTCTGCTACAGAGATTGCCTATCTTGCCAAGAACTTTAGAAACTTTCTTAGGAACAACAACAGAAGGGCAAGAGGTAAAAACAATGCTGAACCTAGAAATTTTAGGAGGAATGATCCCACTAAGGTGAACAATACTGAAAAACCTAAAGAGAAAGTAGGTCAACCTTTTAATAATTCTATGGGTCAACAATGTTTTGGATGTCAATGGTATGGTCATGTGAAATCAGAATGTCCTACATTCTTGAGGTCTAAGGGTAAGGCTATGGCTGTAACCCTTAGTGATGATGAAGTTTCTGACAATGAGTCTGGTAGTGATGAGGATGGAAACTTCATTGCTTTCACTGCTACTGTTGTAGTTGATGAAAGTGTTACTGTTGAAGAGAACCTTTCTGATGGGGAACTCTCTGAGGATGCAGATTTGCAAGAAGCCTATAATAAGCTTTGCAAAGTTGCTACAAAGGATGCTATGAGTGTTAATTTAGGCTTAAAGAAAATTGCAACTCTTGAACTTGATAAGAAAATTTTGCTTGTGAAATTGTTTGATGCTAATGAACTGTTGAATAATGTGAAGACTGAGAACATGCTTTTGCTTGATAAAGTTAAGCATTTGGAACTTGAATTATCTGTTGCTAGAGAACAAAGTAATATGTTTGCAAGCTCCAAACTTGATCACATGCTGAGTGCTCAAAAGTTTCCCTCAGACAAAACTGGTTTAGGTTTTGTAGAAAGCATCTCTGTGCCTAGACCCCATTCCACAAACTTTGTTCCTTCTTCTGAACCTCATGTGAGTGAGGTTGTCAAACCCTTTGTGAGTGAGGTTGCTAAACCTGTAGAAGTCACACCTCCTAGGAAGATTAGGGTTGATCTTTAAGAGTCTAAACCTAAGGCTCCCAACCCTCTTAAGGGCAAGTTGCATGATAAGCCGCATGGGTTTGTCATTTTTGTGGAAAGTCTGGGCACATTCGTCCAAACTGTTTCAAGTTGCAAGTTGCTAAGCGAGCAAATAAGCCAAAAGTACCTGTGCCTCATGCACAAGATCCTGTGGTACTTATTGGTGAGTTGGTAAAGGCTTTAAACCTTTATTCCAATCTTGGAGTTGCTTAGAATTCTAATGTGAATAACAACTCCAATGCTAGAGTTGCATCTAAAAATTTTTGGATGCAAAAGGCTCGATCTAATTGAGTCTTTCTAACATGGTCCTTGTGCTTCATCGCTCTACTTTTTGTGACCATTGTTCTTTGTTGTTTTTTGTTTTCTAGGATTTGCATTGTATAATATTCATGCATTTCATTCTAGGTTGTTTTTGTTATTTCTTTTCAATAATAATAATAATAATAATAGTAATAAAGAAGGTAGAAGGGAAGCAAAATGTGTTTTGCATTATTTCTTGGATTTGAAATCAAGGTTGGCCAATTTATCTTTACATAACATATTTATGTACCTTGTTTAGCTTGGATGAGCTTATTTTAATGCACTCTACTAGTTTGAGCTTTGTAGAGCATGTTATGTGGAAAGATGTTTATAGTTTTTGATCATATGATCTTGATCTTGAAATCACATGCCTTTGATTGTTAGACTTGAACTTAATGAGAAAGGCATAAATAACCATTTCATCACTGTTTACTAGCCAATCATGAACACTTTAGTGCATATCCTAAAATTTTGTGCTCGAGAAAGTGTAGCACATGCCCAAAAACAACATAAGGTGTAGCCTTAGATTAAATGCTAAAATTGGTGTGTACATTATTGGGCTATAATTACTTCACAATCAAATAAAATTGGTGTGTACATAACCTTGGCTATTTTAATAAGTTTCAAATCAAATAAAATTGGTGTGTACATTATGAGGGAAATCAAGAAACTTACATGATTGCAAGCTTTTATTCTAGGAGATGTGGGAGTTATATGATGTAACTCTTTAGGTGATAATTTCTTTGAAGTTTATGTGATGAATTTTGTAGAAATTGTGCTTGATTTCTATTCACATATCACCTCACATGTATCTTAAGCTTTTGCTAGTTGCACACACTACACAAGTTACTCTTTGCTAAACTTTGTACATGTCATTGTGTGTGATTTTGTTTTGGCCATCCAAGATTGAAAATTCCTTGATTATAATACAAACTATGTTTGAAATTTGAGAATTTAAGGATAACTGATTGAAAATCTTATTTTTGGGAAATCTGGGTTCAATACAAGTTTTTTTGAAGAGCATTTCATCTCATACTCATGCATTTTATTCATAAAATACTATGCTTTGAGGAGTTTCTGCATAAAATTACTCTATTTTTAAAAAAATTGTGTTTTCCAAATTTTTTATCGATCGAATCTGTTTCTCGACTGATTGACAATGTGATTAAAATTTTGGTTTGAATCTGACCATTTCAATAGCTGCTCAATTGGTTTTGGATCAATCGAAGGCATTTTCGATCGATCGAATCTAATTTTCGATCAATCAAAAATCGCATGGAGAGTTTTTCAAAACCTTTAGCTTTTCACGTGTTCAAACACTTTTTTCAAACTTTCAAAGCTCTTTCTCTCTCTACTCGACCGGTCTAAGATTCAAAACTCAATTTTTGTTGTTTTGCCTCAAATTTCTTCAAGGGTTTTTGCCCTCTAAGGCCGGTAAGACCTTTATACCCCTCATTTTTAATTTATTTTCATGTTTACATGCATTTTTGTCAAGCATTTTGAGAAATTTCGAACCTATGAAAATTTAGGGATTTTGTTGATTTAAGCCTTTTCTTTGGAAATTGATCGATGGGTTTTTTTTTTTTTTGGTGGGACAATATAAAGCTGATCTTTGAGTATTAATTTGATCAATTTAATGTTTTGGGATAAATTGGAAATTCTAGGGCTTGAAACTACCTGATTTAGTGGTTTTGTTCAATTGAGCTTAATTTGATGAAATTTTCTTGTTAGATTGATCGATTTGATCATTATTTTATGTTATCTATATTGTGTAATGATCAATTTGGCCAATTTGTTGGATTTTTGAAAGTGCGTTTTCAAAATTTGGGATTTTTGGAAATAATCTCTATGCTCAAGCCAATTTTGTGATTTTAAAGTAAAATTGAACTTATTCTCACTGCATTAGAGCATGCATCATGTGTTGATATTATTCATGCATCATATAGATTGTTATTTTCTATATATTTTTGTACTAACTTGCAGTTTGCCCTTGGTTTCTTTTTTTCTTCTCTCAATCTCTTTTGTGTCTGTCCTTGTGATCCTTAGCATCATGGTTAGGAAGACTAGAACTCATAGGACCTCCTCCTCTTCTTCTGTCCCCACCTTTGATAGTGAGAGGTTCCTGAGTGAGAAAAACCAAGAAGCATGTGAGAAGCTGAACATTCGTAGGAATGTATGGGCTGAGAGGAAGGTTTTGTTAGATGAGTTAGATGGTTAGATTCGGAGAAACTTTAAGCGTAAGGGTTGGCTTCTTTTGTTAGATGTAGATCATCCTCCTCTGGCTACCTTGATCAGAGAGTTCTACTCGAACCTCTCAATCCACTCCTATGATTCCAACACTCAGGTGAAGAGTTGGATACGGGGTAATGAGTACACCATTACTCCTTCAGTAGTGGCTACTGCTCTTGGGGTGCCACTGGTCCAGCATCCGGTTTACCCTTATAATGAGTCTCCGCCCCTTGATGACATTATGTCATTTATTATTGGTACTACTATCCAGTGGGGTTCTGATCCTTGGATCACCTCTCACAAGTTGACCGAAACTCATTATCTCTTTTTTCGGATTTCTTGCCATTCCATTTGGCCTATCTCTCACCTGCACACTATTCCTTTGGAGAGGTGTGCATTTTTGTATGCCCTTGTCACAGACGCTTCTATGAGTTTTCCTCATCTTTTCTTTCGTTCTTTGATTGAGGTTCATCGGAGTAGATCTACTGCTCATGCTCTTTTCTTTTCGGTTTTCATTCATCGAATTCTTTTGCACTTAGGATTAGAGCAGTTTCCTACGACTGAGCCCATTCATATCATAGCTCCCATAGGTGCCACCTTTCTTAGGCAGAGGACTGCTCAGATGAGAGCTAGCTCTAAACTCCCTAGAGTTGAGTCTTCTGTTGTTGCACCTCCTCCTCCTTCTTCTACAGGTGATGCTTCTGCTGAGGTGTCTGTTGATCCGACTGCTACTGGTGTTGCTGTTCCCCCACTTTCTACTTCGGATGATTCAGACATTTGTCGTATGTTGGAGACTGTCATGACCATTCAGGCTGCTCATGGTCAGCTATTGGTGGACATGCTTGATGAGCTTCATGACTTGCAAGCGGATTTGGAGAGTATTAGATGATCACCTCTACCACCTCCTTTTGATGACTAGTGAGTGCCCTTTGGCAATTCGTCACAAAAAGGGGGAGTACATATGTAGAGGAGATTTGGTTGTTAGGGGGAGATTTTGTTGTTTTTAGAGCTATAGAGTTTTGTGGAGTTTTAGATTGTACCTAGGTGCTTCATTGTGTATCTACATTTTTGGCTCATGATGTATTTTTGTTTTTGTTTGGGTTGTCCATGATAGGGGGAGATACTATGATGTATTTATATATGTTTCTTGTTTCACATTGCTTATTGATTTATATTTATGAGGTTATTCATGATATATGTCTTTATTTTATATTATGTGAAATCAAGAAGTTATTTTGTGTTACTTGTATTTTCTACACATGCATTTATGCGTTTGTTGAGTATTTTAGGAATATACAGGTTGATTCAGTCGTGCTACTGTCTACTCTTGCAACTGATAGATAGTAGTTAAGTTGAATTTGTTTTGTTGGGCAATATTTTTGTAATGGGTTGTTTTCTATAAACTTTGAGCAATTTGTTTAAGTTTGTGTTTTGTCACAGATTGCCAAAGGGGGAGTTTATTGGGTTCTAAGACTTTAGGCTTAAATGTAATAAAACTTCAATTTGTAATGTTGGCAAACCATGATCAAAACGTTTAGTCTTGTTTTAGACTTGCTCAAAGTATGTTTAAAGTGTAAAGTTGGAATCGAGTGTACTACAGGATTTACTGTGTAAATCTGCCTGGCTCGATCGATCAAAAATTAGACTCGATAGATCGAAGCTGGTGCAGATTATTTTTCTGCAGAATTTCCCGACTTAGCCCAAGCCCGTTTGATGTGTAGGGTTTTATGTTTTGTTTTTAAGGTTGCTCTTTATGATGTGTGTGTGAATCTCTTGTGAGATCTAGAGGTGTTTGCCTTCACATACACTTAGGGTTTCCAATCTCAAGATTGATGTCAAGAGTTTGGTGATCAATTCAGTTGCAAATTCAAGAGCTTAAAGATATACAAGCAAGAGTGCTTGTGCTTGCTGGGAATCCAAGAAGGAAGTGGTACGTGGACTTGGAGCTATCACGTGGGCATGGTAGTAAGTTTCCTACTCGAGATAGCAATAGGATATTCGTGGTCTAAGTCGCTATTGTGTAAACTTCAATTCTTTCATAGTGGATTTGTTTTACCTTAAGAATAGATAGGTTAAATCCTCCTCAGGTTTTTTACCAGTTTGGTTTTTTTGGGTTATTATATTGTTGTGTTCTTTATTTTCCGCACTTTACGATGACATGATTTATTTGTGTTAACCTAGATTTGTTTAATTTGACTAAGTAATCATTTGGCTAAATAACTAGGTTAATCTGGTTGTGTTTAAGGAGTCTTCAAACAAACAAATTTAAATTAGGGTGAGGCAAAGTTTTGCTATGATACAGCATTTATTTATTATTTATTATTCTATAATGCAGTTTTATGATGTGAAATATCAACTTTTTAAAAAAAACTAATGTTAACGCAGCCATATAGCTTAGTTGAGTTTGTTAGGGTTATATTTTTTATGTATTGGCTTATCCTTTGACAAAAATGCAATTTACTTGTAATTGGGTAGAACTAAGTTAAGTCTAATGTATCAAGAAGTATGTTGCTCAAAGACATCAAGTGGTATCATTAAAGACATGAAAATTGATCCAAGAAATAAGCAAAGAAAATTTGATTCAGTGAAGCTCGATGCTAGTCTCGGCACTAGTATCTATCGAGTTTTAATGAAGAAGATCGACACAAGCTTGATCTATCGAGAATTATGATTTCAAAATTCTCAGATCTAAAATTCGGCCCATGATGACTTGAATGATTAGGGTCTCTCTACAACCTTAGTCATTTATAAGGCTTATTTTAAAAGTCATCAAACACGAAAATAGAGACTTAGAACACATATACCCTGTGAGAAGCTACTGCATTTGTACACCTTAGGGTTTTGTAACCAAGTGCTTCCTAATCTTCATCGTCTATGAAGTGAAGAACTTTGCAACCAACAACAATTAATCAAGTTGCAGGAGTTAGTCACGTACTAGGATCCGTGCAAAGGAGTTAGTCACATATTGGAGATTTGTGCAAAGCGAAGAAGTCTACTACACGATCAAGTCTAGTTGGGTATTAGAGCGAATGTTCAACTATACAGGTTAGTATTTTGGGAAAGGCTAGGGCAGTGATAAGATTCCTTATACTTGTAACCACTTGATTATTAATTTGTGGATTCTTAGGAGTTGTGACCTGAAATTCACCTGGTGGGGTTTTTGCCTTATGAGAGGTTTTCCCTATTCATCAACAAATCACCATGTTAATTTAATTTCTATTGCACTTAGTTTATTTGGTGATTTGTTGGTACCTCCACGATTCGCTTCTAATTTGACCTAATTAATCAATTTGGGTAATTGAATTAATTAACTGGGGTCAATCTATTTTAACACAACAAGCGATATCAGAGTGGGCACATTCTGATTAGTCTTTAATCTATGTTGTGTGATCCATTGACCCCTATTGTCATGGATACAAATTACATGAACAAATATTTTTCTAATAGTCTCTCTTGTGATACTAACATTGATGTTCTTCAGTTTCTCAAGACATGTAAGTCTGACACTTATTTGAAACTGCTGTTTTTGTTGGTAGAAAAGGATTTGTACATGGATGATTTGTTAAAATCAGTTCAGGCTAATTCTTGAAAAATGCAAACTTCAAAGAAGACTAGATTGTCTTAAAAGATGTATCTGCATGGCCGTTGGTAAAAGAAAGAAAAGGGCTCGATTAAAGTTATCCAGTAGAAGTTACAAAGAAAAAACTTTACCATATGACCTGGCTAATAAACATGAAGTATGTTTCATGATGCATACTGACCTTGAAGTAATGGACACCTGTCTGTGGTACCTTGATAGTGTCTGTTTAAGACATATGACTGGAGACTGCTCATTCTTTAAAACATTTGAACCAAAAAAGGGTGGCAATATTACTTTTGGCGATGGAGAAAATCCCCAATAAAGGGAAAATGGATTATCTACTTGCCAGGATTACCTGACATTGCAAATGTTTTATATGTAGAAGGATTGAGAGTGAATCTGCTGAGCATAAGTCAAATCTATGATCAAGACTTTATGGTGCCGTTCTTCGAAGGAAAATGTCTAGTACTTAATGAATTAGGTGAGCAACTTATTGGTGGGATTCAAACTTTGGATAATTGCTATGTGTTAAGGACATATTTTATGTAAATTGGCAAATCCTTTTGACAAAACGCACTCTACTTGTAATTGGGTAGTTCTAGGTGTTTTTAATACTTCAAGAAACCTTGTTTCAAGATCAAGTGTTGAAGTCATCAAGTCTGTCCAAGAAAAAGCAAGCTGAAGTGCAAGTTCATTAAATCTCGACACCTCTCGATAGCTACCTCGACACCTGGCTATCTGTCGAGATCTTCAGCTGATTCTTATCGCAATCTCGATAGCTTCTCGATAGCTTGTCGATCGATCGAGAAAGTTTCTGTCCCCTCGACACCTCCTCGATAGCTGCTATCTATTGAGATTCATTAAATCTCGACACCTCCTCGACACCTCTCGATCGATCGAGGTTACGGGAAATCAGAATTTTCAGCTTTTTGATTTTTGGGCCAGGCTTATGTATTTGAGTAGGGTTTCTTTTCTCACAACCCTAGACTTATATAAGGCTTATTTTAAAGGCCGTCACACAAGAGAATAAGAGAATACAAGGAGAACATATTCAAAAGGTTATTCTCTCTGAAAGAAGCTACTGCGTCTTTACGCCTTAGGGTTTTGTAACCAAGTGCTTCTTAATCTTCATTGTTGATGAAGTGAAGAACTTTGCAGCCAACATTCTTCTTCCTCAAGTTGGTGAGTGAGTCACGTACTGGGATTCGTGTAAAGGAGTTAGTCACGTACTGGGATCCGTGCAACAAAAAGAATGGTGTTCATATATTGAAGAGTTCAGAGGTTCTGAAGCGGTAGAAGGTTTCTGCTGTGAGTTCATCTACGGGGATTGTAGAGTCTAGGGACAAAGGTTTTGTACTAGATCTGAAACTTCTCTTTACTATAGTGGATTGCTTTTCGGGAAGGTTTCCCTCCAGGTTTTTACTGTGAAACTGGTTGGTTTCATTGGTTTTCCTGGGTCATCATATCTTGTCTTATTTACTTTTCCGCTGCATTCATTATTGACATGATATTGATGTTTGTTTGTTTTAACAAGTTTATTCATAATAAATCTAATTAACAACTTGGGTTTAAAATTTGTTAATTCTATCAACCGGGGTCTAAATTTCCCAACACTATGGTCTTGTTTTGGATGCTAAAATAGTTTGTAATAGCATTTGGATGCCTAATGAAGATTTATGGCATTAAAGGACGGGACATGCAAGCTACAAGCAATTTTCAATTGTGTCTAAGAAGGAAGTGGTGTTAGGCATTCCTAAACTTGTTAAAGTTGATAATGCTATATGTGGACCATATCAACTTGGGAAACAGGTAAAAGCTCATCATCATGCTACCTTGACCATAGCCACAACATGACCACTTCAACTACTCCATATTGATCTCATGGGTCTTACTAGAACTGAATCTCTAAGAGGTAAGAGATAAATCATGGTTACGGTAGATGACTTTACCAGATTTACGTGGGTAATTTTGCTAAGGTCCAAGTCTGAAGCTCCTAAAAAAATAAAGATCATGTGTAGAAGATTGCAGAATGATAAAGGAGAGATTGTAAATCGCCTTCAAAGTGATCATGGAAGGGAGTTTGAAAACTCTTAACTGGAGCAATTTTGCACTGAAGCTGGCATAGCTCAAGAATTTTCAGCTCTCATTAATCCTCAACAAAATGGAGTAGTTGAGCAGAAGAATAGAGTCATTCAAAAGATGGCTAGAGCTATGATGCACAACAAAGAGATGGCTAGAGCTATGCGAAGCGAGGTACATTTATAACAGAACAGTCTTTGTAAACTTACCAAAGTGTCCCAGTATAAGGTCTCTTTTGTAATATGGCAAACAGTGCCAGGACGAAACCACACCATATACTCATCATTGTAGCTCATCTCCCCATGAAAGGGCGGTGCATTGGCAATTGTGGCATGCACAACCCATTTAGCAATATGCGTGGCATGTTCTTGAGCCTAGTTTTTATCCCGCTTCTTGTAAAGTTTAGTTGAAGTATCGACATCGACCGGTATGCCTTGCTTCATCCCAAACTATCGAAGAACACGTTTGGGGTGATGGCCTTCAACCACCCAAAAATGTATAAGCGGCATGATAGACCTCCATATGTGTTGGCCTGTCGTACAATATGTGGGCAGGGAACCCAAATAATTTCTGTATGGCTCCCAGACAATCTGCAATGATCCAAAAAATGCAAACAACCATATTAACAATAAAATTAGAAAAAAGTGAATTGTAAGTACAACAACTACATGTCAAAGCGGTTCCCACTTGTAAGGCACGATACCTGATTTGGTCGTAGTGAAGCAAGCGACATACAATAGGTGCGTAGGACGTGCATTGGATGGTCAGTTGTGCACTTAGCCCCTTTCCATCTAGCAAACAACACAGACATAACTTTCATCATATAAGATACTTACATAATTCCTATGCAAAAAAGTTAATGCGGAAATGTAAAACGGTAACTATCTAAGAGCCTACATACCTAATAGCAAGTGGACCTGGGGGCGGTGCCTGGTGTGGATGCCTCATCACAGGACATATGTGTGGAAACCTCGCCCATGCCCACAACTGCACCAATAGCAGTGCACCGCCAATCTGCTTGGCTGTCTTCTCTGATGCGTTATAGAAGTGTCTATATAGCCAACTTAGTGCTGCACTACCCCAACTAAAATTCTTTCCATTGCTGACTGGATTGAGAAACTGTAGATACATGATTGAGAGTCGTTCACCAGACTTGTCTATAAACAACATACCACCCAACATCTCCAGTATGTAAAACCGCGCATACTGCTGCACAAGCACCTTAGTGGCGTCAGCCGGGAAAGGGTTGCTAAACCGCTCCTCGAGCCATTTGGCTTTTACCCTCGGCCCTTCCATCATTGCACTGTTCTTACCAGCACCAACTTCTCTGTTCGGCGGCCTATGCCCTAGCAATTCGGTGCAGAGGTCACCCCAATCAGCTATATAGGTAAATCCCACCACTGGCAAGCCATCTACAGGTACCCCCATTATAACCTCCATGTCTTGTAGCTTGATGGTCATCTCACCATGGGGCAAGTGGAATGAATGCGCCTTCGACCGCCATCTCTCCACCAACGACATGATCAATGCATGATCAAGGTCTATATTTGGGACCTAAAGTAACCCATCTAACCTCACATTTGTGATATAAGCAGCAATTCGTGGATCTAAGCCACCTTGAAGCGGACCTTTCTCTCGGTGGTGACAAGTCAGTACACCTGGCACTTCCTGCAAACGGAGCTCAGTATTAATAATAGCATTCACTAAGCACCTAATAATTATGCTTCAAACTTAAATGCCAAAAATCTTTATACTACATATATTGACTACGATTTTGGACAAGTGTATACCTCGCCTGCCAAAGGAGCATCCCAAAGCAAACTTGAACGATGCACAGCCTACCTCATCAAGAGAGTATCTATAGAGGGTCCCGCTCGATATGGATCCATATCTGGCATAAATTAAAGGTGATTAATTGCCCATCAAGTGACTACTGGCCCATTAGGTCGAATGCAAAGCATAAACATTCTAATTCTCTTTTTAAGGAGCATGACACATAAGGAAAATTCACATAATTGAGTTCCTACTTTTTCTTTCTTTTTCTTTAATAAATTTCTTTTATAAGCTTGAATTTCATTGAAAAGAGAGTGGCTATATACCTTACAAGCAGATTCAATGAACTACTAAACGAAGAAAAAAGTGTTATTTGTGTTATAGTTTATTGGCAAATTTAAAAGAAAGAGAATTGCATTAGAGTAAAGTGAAGCCATTTGTTTTGGATGTGTTTATGCCTGGTAGGTAAACAGAGTCATGGCATTGCCAACATATACCCACAAATAAAACAACAACAACAAACAAAAAGGAAAGAAAAGAAGCCAATTCATGAACCTAAAAGAATATATATCTGTGGTGATTGGAGCATATACACTTGAATCGAAATTAACATAATGAGTATTAAATTATCAGAAAAGCTAACAAATAAAACATTGCATGGAGTAAAAGGACTCATTTCAATAAAAGCATTAAACTCTCACATGACAAAGTGCTTCAAGCTGAGTTCTAGATTCTAAAGTAGAACACAAAAAACATTTAAAAATACTATATAAAATTTTGATAAGTAAAATACCAAATTAATATTCACCAATCACATTTGTTATATAATTATCTATTATGCTATAACTGATGCCTCAAATAGATAAGTTTCAAGCTTAATTAAGAATACCAAAAGATGCATTGGTGCACACAAATCTAAAAATGAATAAAAATTATTGGATTGGAATCATGAAACTCCAAATGAAGTGCAAGAAGACAAAAGGAGCCTACTATATTTTCTTCTAATGTCTGCAAGCTAGATAATGAAGCACTTGGTAGGAAAAACAAATAAGGTATCCAAACAAGCACATTAAAAGCAACAAGAACCACATGATACTGGAAAAAAGCTATAACATGAGAAATAAAAAGGAAAGATGTAACCAAAGGTAACCCAAATAAACCAGGAAGATTATGAGATAAGGAGTTAATCAACCAACAGTAAAAGGACTAACCACTACAAATAGTACATACATGAAGGAAGACAACTCACAACTGATGTAGGGAAACATAAGACTAAAAGAATTTTTTTTATTTTAAAAAAAAGAAACCATTAGTCCCTTATCTTTTCTTTCTCTATGTTATATTTTAGTTATTATTATGTATTTAGTATTACAAAATGTGATGTCACTAGCAAGTGACTCTTAATGAAGTTGGATGGTTAGAATCAATTGTTATATGTAAGATAAAGGATTATGATTCTATTATAAAACAGCCTACGTTATCTTTAATTTTGTTATCTTTTTCTTTGATTTAATCTTGATTGTTACTAAAATTTCTTCTTAAACCCTTCTTCTACATTAGACCTAAGTTATCCTCACCAAATAAACAATCATGAGACTTAACAGTCCACACTGGTAGTGCCACTAATTTGGAATCCAATTCACCAATTATAGGTTCATTAAAAGAAGTTATATAGGAAAACTAATCTTTATATATATATATATATATATATATAAAATGAAATTTATTGAACCAAAAAAATGATCACCCAAGTCTCCAGGGTGTATACAACTTGGGATCGAAAACAATCAAACACTCAAATAACAAACATCTATCCAATCACAAACCAAAAATTAAGAGTGACTTCCTACAGCTAACATCCAATCCAATAAATTTCTAAAGTAAAACAATTTCAGCTCCGCTAAAGTCCTTTCTAAATCCTTAAAGCTCTGGTAAAGTCATTCCATAGATACCTTTAAACCCATTACATAGATACAACCCTTAAACGTAACTATCATCTTAAATGTAACCCATTACATAGATACATATGTAATCCTATGGTTGGTAAGTGAAAGTGAAAGTGACCATATTTCGAGTTCTTGAAGACGTAGGTCTAGGAAATCAACCTTGAGAGAAGAGAAGCCAATCTGAACTAATTATAATCCTATGGTTGGTAAGTACCAACTTCCTACACTGTGCAAGGTACCTTTTTGTTTTTTTGGTGTGCTGTAACTTGTTTAATTTATTCATGAAGCTCATATCTATGCATAAACTTTTCAGTACATCTTATTTAACTTGACTCAATACAACCTCTTGGCACACCACTTTAACCTAAAAACTTAAGCCAAGAGATTTAGGTTATATCAACCAGTTGCTCTTGTCACTAGTACAGTAGTACTCAATGTGGAATTCAATCACTTAATTAATCAAACTATTTAGGCAGAAATCACATTTTCATCCCTACATTTTCAGGCGATTCCCACTTTGGTCCTTAGATTTTATTTTTACCGCTTTTAGTCCCTATCTTGAAAAACGATTCCCATTTTGGTCCCTGCCGTTACATCAAAGATAGAAAATGCACATGTGGGAAACAGAGTACACTGTTGGCACACTAAAAGCTTACGTGCCTATTAAAATAATAATAAAAAATGTCACATTAGCATCTAAATTTAAAAAATTAATTTATTAATTTTAACTAAATAAATAAAAATCAAAACAGAAATAAAAATCAAAATTCACATGAATTAAGATCTAAAAGTATCTTGAACAAGAACACCAACCCAGACTTAAGATCTCAAAATTGAAAACCAAAAACCATAGATTGCACAAAAACCAC
The DNA here is from genome assembly GCA_019022515.1 of Quercus aquifolioides. Classification (NCBI taxonomy): domain Eukaryota; kingdom Viridiplantae; phylum Streptophyta; class Magnoliopsida; order Fagales; family Fagaceae; genus Quercus; species Quercus aquifolioides. The sequence goes on from JAFHAW010000053.1 coordinate 210,680, forward strand.
CGCCACTGCCACAAAATCTCTGCCAAACTCCATAGATTGCACAATTTCTCCAACCCACTCAAATTCTTCACATGAATTCAACCCTCATCAAAATCAAATTCCAGAAATCCATTAAACCCCAAATCATGCTTAAACTTAAAAAATCATATCTCAATCCAAAAACAAAGACACACCCACTAATCCAATCTCAAAACCCAAATGGAAAAAACAAGTCCAACCCACATACCTGAAGCGTAGAGAGATGCTCATCATAGAACTGCTTAACGGTGTCATTCACATACTTGTCAGCAAAACTGGTACAAACCTTAATATCCTGCAAGCAACTCTTAATATTGTTCCAATTCTTGGAGTAATCACCAAGCCTATACTCCTTATACCCACGATTCGACAAGGCCTCCCCAGCACCTTTGTTGGTAACAGCAAAGACAAAGATGGTAAACACGAAGAGACAAACTATGAGGAGGAACATGACCAGAAGGTAGAACCAGAGGAGCCATGAAACACGACAACAAGCTCCGATTAAGCTAGCTATGGAGACCACCATGAGAAAAATGTTGAGTGCGATGATGGGTTTGTTGAGCCAACACTCGTACTCGGTGTCGGCCTGTTGGCTCAGCCATATCCCAGCATCGAGGATTGGGATTGAGAAGGAGGAGGGTCAGATTTGGGTTTTTTGGGTTTTCTGAAGATGGATTGCTGGGTTTGTGTTTGTATTCTTACTGATGTTTGGGTTTGTGTTTGTTGTTTTTGTGTTTGGTTGACAAGAAAAATCAGTTGCTGGGTTTGTGTTTGTTGCTTTTGTGTTTGGTTTGGTTGATCTATTGCTGGGTTTGTGTTTGTGTTTCTTGGTTTATGATTTTTGGATTTTAATTTTGTGTTCTTAAATCTGGGTTTGTGTTCTTGTTCAGGACACACTTAGATCTCAATTAATGTAATTTTGGTTTTCATTTTTGTTTTTAAATTTTTTTATTTAGTTAAAATTAATAAATTAATTTTTTAAATTTAGATGCTGACGTGGCATTTTTTTTAATATTATTTTAATGGCCATGTCAGCTTTTAGTGTGCCAACAGTGCACTCCGTTTGTCATGTGTGCATTTTCTATCGCTGATGTAATAGCACGGACCAAAACGGGAAGCTTTTTTTTTAGGATAGGGACTATAAGTGGTAAAAATAAAATCTAGGGACCAAAGTGGGAATTGACTGAAAATATAGGGACGAAAATGTTATTTTTGCCAACTATTTATGCATGCATATTCCAACATTACTACAGGGGAGATTTAGAAACTAATCATGTGACAAATATCTACATGTATGTCGTCTATGTTGAGACGACCTTAGCCACGTCCAAGACGAAAAATGGGGAACAAGATTCCACCAATATACGTCAGCCTCATGCACGAAGCAAACCACCACACGTGGAAATACAAATAAAAACCCGCAGGGTAGCAATGAACCAATGAATGCGCCGGAACAATTACTAGAATAATGATTCTCCAACGGCTACCCGTTACACCCTTAAATGAAATCATCATTGCCAATCAATACCACGTTCTTCTCAGGAGAAAAACGCTCGAATCAGTATTAACAGACATAACTGCACTAGCCAGATACAGACTATAAAAAGGGAAACCAGAGCTAAGGTAAAGGACACGAAAAATCACCAGAGAGAGAACTGTGAGAAGCTTATTCTGAGAATTCATAATCTGACTTTAGCATCAGAGCATTCTCAGCTGGCCCCACGCCAGCTTAACGCTCTTTTGCTTTTTCTTGTTTTGGCCACAGGTCTTGGAGGTCGTCCATCGACACTGACAAGGAGCATACTGACGAGGTCGATTTTTGGCTTCATCAGTTTGGCACTGTCTATGGAGACTGTGCAACGAGTTGATTCTTACTCAGGCCATTGTGCTCCTATTGATAAAGTTCCTATCTCCAGATGGACAACGCAGCAGCAACACTGCCTCTAGATCCTGTGGTGATGGCTCAACAGATCCAGGCCCTGACAGCGAATGTGCAAGAGCTAATGAGACAAAATGAAGAGCTGAGGCAACGAGCCCGTCCAGAGGGCAGTAACACTTTGCATCATCGGTGAAGTCATAGCAAACATGATGAGGAAGCCAGCAGCCCTGCGAATAGCAAGGGAAAAGATACCACAGAGTACACTGGACAGTCTGCACCTGACAACGACCGTTTGATGAAGAATCTGCAGAAGGAGCTTGACAAAGTGAAAAATGCCATGAAGGGAAAGACAGCAATGAACCTGGATGGCACGCTTAAATGGACAGATTCACCCTTCACAGCCAGTGTTTTGGAGTGCCCCTTGCCCCCAAAGTTTCATCTGCCACAATTAGAGTTCTACGATGGTACGAAGGACCCCCTCAACCATATAGGGGCCTTCAAGACCGTTTTGAACCTGCAACAGACCCTAGACGAAGTTATCTGTAGATCATTCCCTGCCACCCTCAAAGGGGCTACAAGGGTTTGGTTTAGCAAGTTGCCAACGTCTTCCATTGCGAATTTTGATCAACTCAATGACTCGTTTGTTCGACGTTTCATTGGAGGACAGCGTCACAAAAGGCCAACCTCTTACTTGTTAACGGTAAGGCAGCAGGAAGGGTAGAGCTTGAGGGATTATGTGAAATGGTTCAATAAGGCAGTATTGGAGATCGACGAAGCTGATGATAGTCATCATGATGACCTTCCAGGCAGGGCTCAATAACCCCGACCTTATCTTTTCATTCGGGAAAACGGCGCCAACCTCCATGACGGATCTGCTATTCAAAGCCCAGAAGTATATGAATAGGGAGGACAACCCTACGGCCAAGGGGCTAATGGGAAAATGGAAGAAAGAAGTGACCGGTGAGTCTCATGGTAAGAAGAAGGATCGCAAGGACTCATACTCGGAGGCTAAGGCCAACAAGAGTAGTTCTGACACCCCGAAGAAAAGGACGAACTTCACTCCGTTAGTTATGCCTGCGGACAAAATTCTGATGCAAATAAAGGATGAACCGGGGTTGAAATGGCCCAAGCCATTGAGCACATCCTCAAGGAAGCATGACCCAAAGAAGTACTGCCGTTTTCATAAGGATCACGGCCATTATACCGATGAGTGTCGTGATTTGAAAGAATAGATAGAAGAGTTGATCCAATGGGGAAAACTCCAAAAGTTCATCAAGAGGGACCACCAATCTCGATCAAGGGCTGAAGATAAGAACCATGACGATGCTAAGGATGATAGACGAGACCATCCAAAGCAAGCTGTGGGAGAGATACGGACGATAATAGGAGGGCCTGTATCAAGAGGGTCGTACAAGTCTTTGAAGAAGACGTATTACCGACAGATCAATAATGTCCATATCAAGCATTCGCCCCCGAAGCTTCGGCGGTCAGAGAATGATGACATCATGTTTTCTGAACGAGATGCAAGTGGGATTAAGCAACCCAATGATGACCCACTCATCATTACATTAGGGATAGAAGGATTTACCACCAGAAGAGTGTTAGTCGACAATGGAAGCTCCGCAGATATAATGTACTTAACGGCCTATCCACAGCTGAGGGTGGATCCTAAGAAACTTAGACCCCTTCAATTCTCCATTGGTCAATTTCAGCAAAGATAAGGTCTACCCAAAAGGGATCGTCACATTGTCCGTCACAGCTGGGATGCACCTAGCACAAGTGACGACCCAAGTCGACTTCTTGATCGTTGATTGTCCATCGTCCTACAATTTCATCTTGGGATGACCTACTCTAAACAGGCTCAAGGCTTTAATGTCGACTTATTGTTTGAAAATGAAGTTTCCAACTCCAAACGGGGTAGGTCAAGTGTGTAGAGATCAGCTTTTGGCCAGGGAATGTTATCAAGTGGTATTGGCTTCTAGAGAAAACCACACATGGGTTGTGGAAGAAGAACCAAAGGAGTCATCGAAGAGTTGGAGGAGGTAAACTTGGTAGAAGGAGACACGGCCAAAGTAACAAAAGTAGGGATGGGACTTGACCCCATCTTGAAGAGCAAGATTGTGGAGTTCCTCAAGCAAAACCTGGATGTCTTCACATGGACTCACGAAGATATGCCAGGGATAGATAATGAAGTGATAGAGCATAAGTTGAATGTCGACCCCACCAAGAAGCCCGTCCAATAGAAACAACGAGTTTTCGCTCCTGAAAGAAACAAGGCTGTTATGGAAGAGGTAGAAAAGCTTTTGGCTGCTGGATTCATCTGAGAAGTTTATTATCCCAAGTGGTTGGCCAACGTCGTCATGGTCAAAAAGTCCAACGGAAAATGGTGCATGTGTGTAGATTTCACAGATCTCAATTACGCCTGCCCTAAGGACAGTTTTCCACTTCCTAGGATCGACCAGTTGGTGGATTCAACAGCTGGCCATGAGTTGTTGACGTTCATGGATGCATTTTCAGGCTATAACCAGATCTACATAAACAAAGAGGACCAAGAGAAAATTGCCTTCATCACTAGTCAGGGGCTATACTGCTACAGAGTTATGTCATTTGGCCTAAAGAATGCATATGCCACTTACCAGAGATTAGTAAACCAGATGTTCTGTAAACAGATTGGAAGGAACATGGAGGTCTATGTGGACAACATGCTCATGAAGAGCAAGAGAGCAGAGCTGCATCTAGACAACCTCAGGGAGACTTTCGATACACTGAGGAAGTATCAAATGAGGTTGAACCCAGCGAAGTGTATGTTCAGAGTTTCGTCTGGCAAGTTTTTAGGGTTCATGGTCTCACAACGAGGTATAGAGGCTAACCCCAAGAAAGTTAAAGCCATACTAGATATGACGTCCCCAAGGAGTGTGAAAGAAGTTTAGAGACTGACGGGGCGCATAGCAGCCTTGAACAAGTTTGTGTCCAAAGCCACGGACAAATGCCTCCCGTTCTTCAAAACATTGAAACAGGCTTTCCAGTGGATGGACGAGTACGAAGCTGCTTTCCAAGCACTCAAAGATTACTTGTCCAAACCACCATTGCTGAGCCCGTTCGTCGAGGGGGAGGATCTGTTCCTTTACTTAGCCGTCTCTCAAACAGTGGTAAGCTTGGCATTGATTCGAGAAGAACTCCAGGTTCAAAGGCCTGTCTACTACACGAGCCAAGCTTTCCAGGGCGTGGAAGCAAGGTACCTAAGGATAGAAAAGCTGGTTTTTGCCTTGATTGTTGCATCAAGGAAGCTCTGTCCTTACTTCTAGGTGTTAGAAATTTTAGACCCCTTAAACCAACCAGATTAACCTAGTTAATTAGCCAAGTTATTAACTTAGTCAAATTATGCAATTCTAGGTTATCACAGACATACAATCATATCAAAAATATAAAGCAGCGGAAATATAACTAACACAATGATATGATGACCCAGGAAACCACACGGTAAAAACCTGGGGAGGATTTGACCTAGCTATCCTCAAGGTAAACCTGAATCCACTATGCGAAAGAATCGAAGTTCATACAAAAGGACTTACAAGCTCCCCGCTTGACTTCCTAATGCTACCTACCAGTAGAACTTACTGACACGACCACGTGCAAGCTCCGAATCCACGGACTCCTTCTTTCTTGGATTCTCCAATCAGCTACAAGCACCTACACTTGTTTTTCTTTAAGCTCCAATGGCAGCAACCGAGTTGTTCATCAAGATATTGAAATAATCTCTACCTTGAAAACCTTAAGTTTATGTGAAGGAAAGCTCCTCAATAATCTCACAAGAGATTCACACAAACAGCAAAGTATGAGCAACAAAGACTTAGAGAAGTTTGGGTACAAAACCCTAGATACAAAAGAAGCACTCTCTTCTCTCTCTCTAAAAGCTCTCAAAAATGTGGCTTAGGGTTTCCATTATATAATGGGAGAAGTAGATTTGAAACCCTATCCTTAATGGGCTTGGGCTGAGTTGGAAAATTCTGTAGAAAAAACGTTCTGCCCAAGATTCGATCGATCGAGTCTAATTTTCGATCGATCGAGTCAGGCCGAAAATCACTAATACTTCTGCAGCCACTCAATTCCAACTTTACATAAAACGCCCACACTTTGAGCAAGTCTAAACAAGACTAGCAACCTGTTTTGATCATGGTTTGCAACAATACACATTAGAGTTCTAAATACATAAAATCCTAAGTCTTTAGAACCTAACAAACTCCCCCTTTGGCAAAAGCAATAGCTGCTCGAACCCAGTGGCGATGTTGATCCTCGAGGTCTGGACGATCAAGAGCTGCAAAGAATCGAAGCGAGTACTTTGTCAGACGAGAAACCAAGGCAAGGAAATAGAACAAAGGAAGATCACAGAAGTACACACCAAGGGCTAGAACTTCCCATTTTCGCAACAACCTTGGGACTTCCCCCCAGAAGGCGTCGGACAATGTCTCTCAACCCTTATCAGACACAAAGAAATATCGCGATTTCCAATCACGAAAGGATGAAGGGAAACCCCTAACAACTCTAGACTTCCTATCCCAAGGTAAAAGTTTGAAACACCCATAATGGGTAGAGGATTTTAAATGGTACAAATAAAGAAACTCGTTCAAAGATATCATCTCCCCCTCACAAGCAGATACCCAAATCGACATGCAACTGATGATCGTCCTCCAAGCATTAGGGACAAGTTGACCTGGAGCAATTTGAAATTCATTCAAAAGTTGCATGATAAACAGGTGAACTAGGAAACAAAGGCCGCACAGAAAGTCGGTCTCGTAAAACCAGACCTCCCGATGGGCAAAGTTACAAGCTTTTTCACCCAAACGGGGTAATCTAATGGAAGCATCCTTAGGAAACTAAAACCTCTTCCTAAAGCCCTTCAATTGCCTCTCTTTCAGGTGAACAAGACTCAGAAAGGGCGTGCAAAGGACGCGAAGAAGAGGATGAAGGCAACTTGGAAATTGCGGTATCGACCACCTGGTTTAAAGACTCAGCGTTGGAGGATAGCCCAATCTCCAACTCGCTGGACCTAACGTCATCTATCCTATACTCAACGGGGTCCATCTCAGAGTGATACCTAACCAATGACCGGTGGATTAAAGGGTAAAGCATGAATAGGACGGGTCTAAGGGCAGAACTACGAGACACGAATAGACCCACTTAGGGACGCCGGCCAGAAGAGTACTCTAAGAAAACTCCCAACCTGGCAAAGAAAAACAAGACCGAAGGGCACTCTTGACTGAGAAGTTCAAAGCCAACCATTAAAGTGTAAAGAAAAAAAAAACCTTACCGGGCAATTTTGAGGATGAAGATCACTTGGTGCCTTGAAAGCCAAACAAAATAGGGCAGAGGTAAGGGAACGGTTTTCTCTAAAAAGGAAATCCCAAAATTAAAGCGCGCCAAAAACGAGGAAGCTTTGCACGCACCCCCACTCAGAAGCAAGCACGTGTCTGTTTCCTGAAAGAGCAGTCGCTTCGCATTTAAAGCGAAGGGCTAGATCTCGGAAATTACAAAAAAATGGGGCGTCACGACCAATCACATTCCAAAGATCGTCCAAATTCTTGATGACCATGGAATTAGGGGGCAACTGACGAATATCTATATGTATGTTGTCTATGTTGAGACAACTTTAGCCACATCCAAGACGAAAAATGGGGAACAAGATTCCACCAATATATGTCAGCCTCATGGATGAAGCAAACCACCACATGTGGAAATACAAATAAAAGCCCGCAAGGTAGCAATGAACCAATGAATGTGCCGAAACAGTTACTAGAATAATGATTCTCCAACGGCTACCCGTTACACCCTTAAATGAAATCATCATTGCCAATCAATACCACATTCCTCTAAGGAGAAAAACGCTCGAATTAGCATTAACAGACATAACTGCACTAGCCAGAAACATACTATAAAAGGGAAACCAGAGCTAAGGTAAAGGACACGAAAAATCACCAGAGAGAGAACTGTGAGAAGCTTATTCTAAGAATTCGTAATCTGACTTTAGCATCGGATCATTCTCAGCTGGCCCCACGCTGTCTTAACACTCTTTTGCTTTTTCTTGTTTTGGCCACAGGTCTCGGAGGTCGTCCATCGACATTGACAAGGAGCATACTGATGAGGTCCATTTTCGGCTTCATCATCATGTACCTTGAATAGGGTCTAAATTGGTTGTCCCATACTCCCATTAGTAACATCGTGGTGGACCACAGTAGTATCTTAATTGCATTGTTACTTCATTGGGCGTGAAGTCCTTATTCAGACTCTCATTTATGCACTGCTTGGTTTAGGACTGTGCTTGTTTGCAGATTCATAAAACAACAGGATTCTCATTATTTAAAGGGTAAAGAGGTTATTTTTGCTATTTTGATGTTATGGTTTCTATTGTTTTTACCGCTGGGCTAATAGAATTTTGATTAACTTTCTCTAGCAAATGCCAAAACATCTTAGGAATTGGCTAATAGAATTTGTGATTAGCTTTGACAGGAAAATGCTAAAACATTACATAGATACAACCCCTCCTTCCTATCATCTTAAATGTAAATATCCTAAGATTTAAAAAAAAAAAAAAAAAAAAAAAAAATCTAAAGATAGTTTCCATAGAAAGCTATAACCCCATTACATAGATATAACCATTATCTAGTTCATTCACTATAAAGAAGAAATTTAACACACTAAGATAGAAGAAATTTGACACACAAATACATGCTCGCAAACACACACAATGCAAGCGTGGCAGACAGTTTTAGCGCTTAATCATTTTTACAAACAAACTAAAACCAAACTGCATATCATCCAGAATGGTAGATAGTTTAGTGCTTTATCATTTCTTTCCTTTTTATTTGTTGTTGTTGTTTTACCCCACAAATACCCACAAATAACCCTAACCTCCAAATGCTTAAACAAATATTTAGATAAGGAGAGATACCTTGTGATTCCAAATTGAAGATGCAAACCGAGAGTGAGAGTACAGGGTGTGAGCAAGAGGGAGAGCGAGAGCGAGAGCAAGACTGAGAGCGAGAGGTAGAGTAAGAGCGAGACTGAGAGGGAGATTGAGAGCCTATGGGAGAGTGAGAGTGAGATGATAGCGAGATTGAGAGAGTGAGAGGGAGATTGAGAAAGCGGGAGTGATGAGAGAGTAAGACTGAACTCGAGTTAAGTGATGGGAGAGAGGAAGATTCAGAGAGTTAAATGTGTAAAAAACAGGGGCCATACTCGAGCTCCTTAAACTCGAGTATGAGTTTGTATTAGGGATGGCCATGGGTAGGGTATGGATCGGGTATACCCATACCCTACCCGAAAAGTTTGCCCATGGATACCCGAATATCAATACCCATTAGTATCCATACCCGAATCTTACCCGGATTTATTATCCATGGATATCCATACCCTACCCGAAACCCATTTATTTTTTTTTTAATCCAAATCATTTTAACTTAAAAACTAACCAATACCTTCATCTTAAAAAAGAAAAAACTAATTAAAAAAATTATTCATTAGTTTGTATCTTTTTTTTTTTTTTTTTTTTTTTTTTTGAGATACAGATTGAAATTTTATTAGATAAAAAAAATTTAAAAAAAAAAAAAAAAAAAACATTTACATAACCTCTTCTTCTGCAACATTGAGTTCAAAGAGTCTCAACAGAGCTTCGCTCTCTTCGGCGTCAACGCCCTCCCTCACATCCGCCTCGTCACTTTGCACCAGTCCCCCAAGCAATCGGAGCAGATGGACCAGGGCAATTTCTCACGACTCACCAAAACCAAAACCAATAATAATTACTTTTCTTGCAAAATCTATGGCCAATTTCGTCTAGGCCAAAACCAAGCTTACAGTCGGTCCGATTCACTGGCCTCCGTTCCTCTCCACCAGGCAATTGGGCTTCATCGTGGTCGTGACCCTGATTTGGATCCCCTTCATGATCAAGAAGATCGTGAAAGGTGAGACCTTACTTCACAATCCAAAGCTCTAGCTTGCCGGCTTAGTTTTCATTTACTTCTTCATCGTTTCTGGCGCTATGCACAACATAGGTGAGTGAGAGAGGTTTAGGGGTTTTTTTTTTTAATTTTTAATACGAGTCGGGTTTGGATAATATCCATACCCTACCCGAACAATTCAGGTAATATCCATACCCTACCTGGTTAAGCTCTACCCATGAAGAACTAGGTATTACCCGGAACATTTGGATCAAGTAGGGTTAGATATCCATTACCCAATGGGTATGGCCATCCCTAGTCTGTATCACCACCCTAGCTGGCATTTTTTAATCTCAAATGCCATGTCAGATGGTGCCACGGTGGCAGGACTTCTATGAACTTGAGTTTACTGTGCTCGAGTACCATTTGGAACTTGAGTTTACTGTGCTCGAGTACCAGAAAAGTGGTAGATCACTAATAAGTTCTGAAACAATGCTTTTTTACTACAAATTTTGCAAAATGGTGGTATTTGGCCATTTTCACCTTTCTAACGCAGTACAAAACTTTACTATTGAAGCACGCTTACAAGATATTTACTGGTTTATGGGTGGAGCTTTTAGGACATTCTGGTCTTTTGCCCTTAATGTTTAAAAACTTTGGTAATATGCCCCTATTTCGAAACTATATAGGGATATGCTCCTGTTTCAATACTCGATTACCTTAAAATCGAGTTTCAATGAAGTACTCGATTTGTAGAAAATCGAGTTATGCCAGATCAAACTTAAAATAAAAAAAAAATTGCATGGAACTCGATTTTACAGAAATCGAGTTTTAAAACGCTACTATAGGGCTTAAAAACGCCACTATAAGGCTTAAAAACGCCACTATAGGGCTCCCTAAGGCAATCAGACTTAAAAAAAAAAAAAAAAAAAAAAAAAAAAAAAAAAAAATTGCAGAAAAACGCCGCTATAGGGCTTAAAAACACCACTATAGGGGTCCCTAAAGCTGTTATGGGACAATCAGACTTATAAAAAAAAAATTGTAGGAAAACGTTGCTATAGGGCTAAAAAACGTCACTATAGGGCTTAAAAACGCCACTATAGGACTTCCTAAAGCTGGTATGGGACAATCAGACTTATATAAAAAAAATTTGCAAGAAAACACAGCTATAGGGATTAAAAACGTCACTATAGTGATTAAAAACGCCACTATAGGTCTCCCTGAATATGGGGCGATCACACTTATAAAAAATTTTGCATGGAACTCGATTTCCTGAAACTCAAGTTCCATGCAATTTTTTTTTTTTTTTTTTTTTTTTTTTAAAGTTTGATCAAGCATAACTCGATTTTGTATGAATTCAGTATTTAATTGAAACTCGATTTTAAGATAATCGAGTATCAAAATAGAGACATGTTCCTATATAGTTTACAAACAGGAACATATTGCCAATTTTTTTAAAAATTAAAAATAAAAGGCCAGAATGTTCGAAGCTTTTATTATAGTATAGTAAAAGCACGAGCCTTCACGCGTCAACGAAAAAGGACAAAACAGTAAAAGAGAATATTTTCTTATAGTATAGTAAAAGCATGAGCTTTCACGCGTCAACGAGGGAAAAAAAAAAAAAAAGAGAATATTTACAAACTACCTAGAAACCAATTCCATCTAGTAGTCCATTGATCCAAGTTGCCATTTTTCTTTCCTCAATTTTCCTGTTATGATTTTGTGATAAAAGAGAGAAGAATGAGAGAAACCATGGTAGTTGACGTGCCCGTTTCAATTTTATTAGAGAAATTACAGAAACTGCTTGATGAGGAAAGACTTGTCTTTCCAGGACTAAGAAATCGTGTGACTAATGCTATTAACGAACTCAGCAAAATTTTGATATTCCTCGAAGTAGAGAATACCAGTAACAATGACTTCAAGCCTAAGCTTCTGCACACTATTTACTCTGCAAAAGATACCACTGAAAGTTTCGTCCTCACCACGGCACAAAGGAGACAAAAGGGTATCTTTAGAATTATTAGAACGCCATTAAAGCTGTTTCCGATTCCATCATGGCGCCAGCTACAGTTCAGCTGCAAAATGAAGAAATTGGTAAATAGATTGAAAGATGTCTCAGATGAAATTTCAAAGATGACCCTTCAACCAATTGCTCAAGTTTCA
>JAFHAW010000021.1:0-93691 GCA_019022515.1 Quercus aquifolioides
AGGCCAACTTACTAAGCATATTGAAGTGATTGTATGCTAGCATGCCATTGGCAAGTTTGCCTTGCCTTGAAATTGGAATTTCATTCTAACTCAAGATTATTATGTTTTGATAAGATCCAGCTACAGGAGAACCAGGAACACCATCCCCCCCCCCCCCCCCCCCCCCAACAAAACAACCCCCCTCCACCCCCTTTGGTATAAGCCAATGCTTGTTCCTTAGATACTATCATTGCTTTTCCGGAAAAAGAAGTTCACAACCCATAAGGGTTGAGAAACTGAAAGCTATTATTCTACTATTCATGAACAACTTGAAGTTAGGCTCTATTGCTTAGCTTATTTGGATCTTAGCCACATAAAGGGAACTAACTGACTGAATCAATGATGTCTAACTACAATCTTCCAGTCTATCCAGCTAGAACTGATCCACCCAAACCCCTGGAAAAATGGAGTTTTTCTGCAGATTTTATTTTTCTACTGCATTTAAACTGAATTTGTTTAGCAGCAGTGGCCTGTAATTAAAACAAGCAATTGACTCCTCACCTAGGATTGGCATTACTTCCACAGCCTCACACTACTTTGCATATCAAGGTGATTATTTGAAGGCTTGTCACTGACAAGGGTGCCTTGCCCTTGAATCTACTACTAGTGAGCAGTAGGGACCAAGCAGGTTGCTTTATCAGCACAGGCAATGACCTTGTTTTAAGTTTTCACCAACTCATCACAATAGGCATCGAAAATGTTATTCAAGACATCAGTGCATCCCTTGGACTGTTGCCATCTGTTCAACATGTGGTCTGAGTCCCTGTTCAGACTTCAGACAGACTACAGATTGCAAAATGGCAATGGTTGGGAGCTTCAAAATGGAACGCCACGAGACACATGGAAAGAACTTCTGCAAAATTAAAAATAAAGGTGATTTGTATCCTCCACCTGTAGCCATCCTCAATAACAATGAATTCAATTCAATTTATTACATGGAAGACATCAAGCATCCTGTAACTTAATAATTGTCTCTCTTTCTATGGCCCCCATTACATCTCAACCTCTTTTTCATTCTCAGTTTTCTGATCAAGTCCTTTAGGATGTTTCCCAAGACTCTTGTCCACTAACAGAGATTTCTTCCCCAATTTAAAAGATTATTTTCCAACCATGTTACACATAACTTCCGACAGATGATCATATATCCAATCTGAATCAGCTAAGCACTTAGCACTCAATCATAAATCCGTAACCTACACTTGATGATACCAACAAAACAACCCCATTTGGCCAAAGTAGTAGTTCCAATTAACAGTCCAACCTATTCTTCATTGTAAAAAAATGATTATTTTTCTACCATGTTCACATTACACAAAGCTTCTGACAGATGATCAAATATCAAATCTGAATCAGCTAAGCACCTAGCTCTCAGTCACAAATCCCAGACCTATACTTGATGATAAAACAAAATACATTTGGCCAAATTAAGAGTAGCTCCAAACTTCCAATTAAAAATCTAAATAAAGAACTTGTTCTCATCACCGACTACCGTACAAGTTAGTTCTTGTACTTTTGCCTATTTTACAAATCGATGCTTTCTCAATAAACCATCCATACCAACCTTTACTGCAGGCATTTCTTCAACCACCAACATAGAAAACAATGCCTTCGGATTTCTAGTGCAGGCATTTCTCATACCAATCACCTTCCTCAGCCAACCTTCACCCCATCCCCAAGAAAACAGTAAGGAAGGAGGTTCTTTACATAATAATCATTCTTCAAAACTTGTGTGTAAAAAATGATGCTTCATTAATATATCACCCATACCAATCACTCAAACAAACAAATGAATCTAACTTTACTCTACTTCCATAACATTTTTATTATTGTTCATGAGACTCATGAGTCATGACTACACCCCCCACTGGAAAAAAAGAAAAAGAAAAAAAGAACCCACTCCTCTGCTCCCATTTGCTTACACCAACAACATGGAAAATAATAGCGTCGGAGTAGTTCTACTTCTACTAGCATTTTAATAGAAAACTTGTAAACAATGCAAAGAATTGATGTGACAGCGAAAACGCCCAAAATTGCAGAATAATATAGACAGGTAATAGATATTTTCATTAAAAAAAGTACAACATGTTCACGATGATGAACAGAGTACTAGGAACAAATACAAACAAATCAACAGAAACAAAAACAGATTGCACAAAATCAGAAAAGGAAATACATTGTGTGAAACCCCAAATATGATACTACCCAAACAAAGTCCCAACTAACAAAGACTTCAAATTAATTGTGCTTTAACAACATGTCAAATCCATTCAATCCACTTTGAAGTTATTAGATTTTTGTAATTAGATGATGACAAAACTAGAAATGTAGTAACAATTTCTACCTCCATCCAACTCACCAAACATTACTCTTCCTCAGAGCCTCTCTGTCACTCACTCTAACTTGTATCTAACAAAAACTTACAGAGTTAAGAGAGCACATCCAAAGGCATTAACAAAAAACTAAACGAAAAGCAAAGACTGAACTTGAAGTCCTAAAAAAAAAACCCACTTCACATTTGTGTTATTTAGTATTCCCTACTCCTCCTGGTTTTTTGTTGCTCAAGCTTCTGTAAATACTCCAAAAGATCCAAAACTTCCCTCTTAGATTTTCCGATTCTCGCAACCCAGTACTTGAATTCCCTCAAATAAAAGAACTTGGTAACCGAACTCCTCATACACACGTCCATTGTAGTGTCGAGTTTGAGTAAAGCTTGCTGGATTATATCAATAGCTTTCAAACACTCCCTTATAGCGTCCCACAAGCAGGAATGTGGTGCAAGGAGTCCCTGTAGAGTATCTCTATCAACTCAAATTTGGCAAAATACAGCTCTCGACTGTAAACACGAATCTGGGTCTTCAAAAAGTTCCAAGCTTGTTCATCGCGTTCGCGTTTGAGTTCAATGAGGTGGCTAAAGACTTTAAAGTTGAGCTTGAGGTTGTAGTCATAGGAATTGGGTTGTTGGGGTTTGTTGTGTTTGGGGAAAGAGAAGGAGTTGTAAATGATGGCGCCGCTGAAGAGGAGACCAGCTGTGCAGGCGAGGTATTTGATTTTGGGGAGCTGAGAGGAAGAGGTGGTGGTGGTGGAGAAAGGGTGTTGTGTGTGGTGGTGGTGTTAAGAGGGGGTTTAGGGATAATAGTGGTGGTGGAGGTAAGGGTTTGAAGTGGTGGAAGCGTTTGAGAGTCAGGGCTCTCTGCATTTTTCAGTTTTGGTACTGTGTGTGTGTGAGTGTGTTTCTGTGTGTTTTGGGGGAGAGGGGGTTTAGGACTTTTAGAAGTGGAAGCAGAAAGGGGGGACGGGTGTTTTTTTTTTTTAAATGATGAAAAGATTGTAACTTTGTCGAGAAGAAAATAAAAACATTACATGTTGTATGGCAAGCTAAGAGATATTGGCAGGGCATTGCAATTAAAATTGGGACGTTGTAATTGTATTATTTATAGGGAAAAGATAACATGTTGTTAACTATTTTTAGAATATTTTATAGAAAAAGAATAAAGTAAGATGTATTATTTGGGGATTCTGGCCTTTTGCCCCTTTTGGGCAAAATAATTGGCGTCGTGCCCCTGTTTTGAAACTATATAGGGGCGTGCCCCTGTTTCAATACTCGACCTTACTATAGGCGAGTTACTTAAATACTCGATCATCACAGGGCCGAGTTCAGTGCAGGTTCTTGCCACGCTGCTCGTCCACCGTGGATTTTGGGCAATAAAATATTCCCGCCTCACTGTTTAGAACTCGCTTATGAGGAGACCGAGTTATACGCAGAATATAATCCCACTTTGAATGTAACGTCTCCCAAACAGTTGTCTTCTTCTTCCTCAGTCCGTCTCCCAAACAGTCTTTCTTCCTCCTTCCTCAGTCCGATCAGTTCAACGCATCTTCATCTTGAAGTTCTATTATTTCTACCTGTACCCAAACCAAACCAAACCGTTCCGAACCTCAACCCAAACCCACATCCAAACCCACACCTTTCACTCTCACCATAACCCTCACCATCGCCGAAGCTGAACCCAATCCATCTTCAGAGTTAAAGGATTAGAAAGTTATTAAGGTAATTTGTAAATGCTGAGTTCAATTTTTGTTCCCTTTGCATTTAATCTGAGTTATGGGTAGCTTGTGCATGTACTCTGATTTGAGTGTGGGTGTGGCTTATTAAGTTTTTCTCTGTTAGAGTTATCTCTATTCATTATTATTGTTGCTGTTTTAGTTTTGAACTGGGTTTTGGGTACGGGTGTTCATTTGGCATGACAATGGGTTTGGTTTTGAACTGGGTTTTGGGTACGGGTGTTCATTTGGCATGACAATGGTGTTCATCATTTTGGGTACGGGTGTTAATTTACATAGTTTGAAAGCAGGGGCGTAGGGTTTGATCCCCTTTCATAGTTTGATGCTCCTTTGAAATAGTTGTTATTATCCATTAGGTATGCAATGAATCATTTGGACAATTGGGTAGCTAGTATATTATTTGAGGATTTGTGAACTTTGATTCATATATTTATTGGACTATGTTGAGATCTTAAGAATAATTGGGGGGGCCTGTCATATTTTTTGAGGGGGCCATTGCCTATTACTTCCTTATTGAGTCCTGCTTCAGATTCATGGATGTATAATGTGGAATGGATTGGATTTAGATGTGGCGGTTTTGGAGTGTTTATCAGCCATGTATGGGAATTGCGGGGAGTGTAGAGGAGACTAGAAAATTTTGACAAGATGGTGTAGAGGAGACTAGATAAAATTTTGACATAATGGACATCCACAGTCACTGAACTAATTTGAACTCATAAATGCCCTGTATATGTGCTGTCATTTCAGTCAGGTTTTGATGAATTATACTGACTTGTGAATGGAATTTTTGTATTATGTATTATATTGAGTCGATAAGGTTTCACATTGAAAATCATGTTTGCTTGTGAATGGAATTCCGTAGTCATGTTTGCTTTTGTTTTATTTAACCATCCCCCACCAGATGATGAGATAATCATGTAGCCAACCTCAAATATCAAGTGCTGGACAACAAACTGAACAGTACAAGAGAGAGAAAGAGCGTATGTGTATGTGTGTCTCTCTGTTATGGGTTAGAGAGGAAAAAAATTGGGACTACTTTTTTTATCCCACTTTGATCATTGATTCCACTTGAGGATGGGTTGGGTTTATTTCTAATTTTGTTGATAGTACACTCTTGATGGTTCCCTCACACTCACAGGTTTGCCAAAATGACAACTGGATTTGGTTCAGCTTGTAGTTTGGTATGGTTATTTACTCTTTGGTCTGGCTTTTAAAGATGTGTGCTTTTGAAGGGGGGCTTCAAATGTTGTGGAGAAAAGAAACTTGGTATTGGAACTGAATCATTAAGTGGAAAAGTGCAGTAGGGATTTAAAGAGGTGGATCCACTTTGTTTTCTTGGCATGCTGGATAATTGGAGCTGGGTTTGTTGAATAGGAACCGTAGATTATCAACCTGTTCCAAGTTGAAGGAGGCAAAGGAACCTTTACATGGGCCTATTTCTGTCAGAAAATGGAGAAGAAGGCTTCTGTTTTTCTGTCTTTTAGTTTTTGTTGCTCTAGGAAGCATTGGGTTTCTCTTAAGTTTTAATCATGGAACTTTATGGGGGAAGGATAAGGCTCCAAACTCTTGTAAAGAAAAAGCTCAAATCTTGCTACAACATTTTCAATGTTAGCAAGGTCCAAGGGTTATAGCCAACTATCGAATGAAGACTCTAAGCTGTGATTGCTATTTGCCTGTTAGATTTTTCTGTATTCAGATTTTTCTCTAAACTTGGAACAAAGTATATTGAACAAAGTATATGGAATATGTTGAATGCTTTACGTTCCCACCATTTTGTAATTTTTTAAATATCCTTATCTTTTCAAATGTTGTTTTGTGCCAAAAGCTGCATTTTAGTTGTTTTGTTAGTTTTTTTGATACTTTCATAGTTAATATGTAATAAAGTTAACTTATATTCCCTTTGAAACAAGTTCTATGTATTTCGCAAGTCTTGGCTGTATTGGAAATTACGAATGTTAATAATTGCAAGTCCAGCGAACTTTGTTAATGTATGCTTGTGGTCAACGGTATATTAACATGATTGCATGCGTGTCAGATATGCAGCAACTGCAAAGTGTGGAACCTGGACCCGCAATTGGTACACAGTTGACGCAGCAGCTACGGCATCGGTCCACGGCACTGTGGGAGACACCTGTCGGTCAGGTACGTACTTGTATAGAAGTTCGGACGTGTCGAAATCGTTTCATTTTATTTTTGTAGGGTTCTTTGATTATTTGTAAATAGATGTTTGAAATGGTATCATTTATGTTTTGGTTTAGGCAGAATTTTATTTAATCAAAAGAGACAAATGGTATGAAGCAGAAATAAGCGCGAATTTAAAAACACTCTTTCATCAACAGCATCTAGTCTTATTTCCGGATAAATTGAAACTACTAATACTACAAAAAATATTAAACATTAGTAGTGGCTAATGAGAAGGTATATTCAAAGTCAGTAGATCTCATTTTAAAGCTATAGTAATCAATTAAAATCTGCTGCCTTTATTTTCCCAAAGGTGCGCACACAAACCCCACGTGGCTACACATAAGACAACCGACTTTTGAATTCTAATTCTTATTATACTCCATTTGACATATTGAAGCACTGTGTTTATTCATTTCAAAACATAATACCCAGTTATTGCTAATTTTAAACAATGTCATTGATCTTGAATTGATCCGATATGCTATTGAGGTAGAGTGAATAACCAGTTAAACAGTTAGCATACTGTTTCTTGCATATTATTGATCCGATATGCTATTGATCATAACTAACCAGTTAGCATACTGTTTCTTGCATATTATTGTCAATATTTATAGTTCTTATAGTTATTTCATGTGCACTATCCTAAGACAACGCTCTTTCGTGTGCAGGTAGTGCCAGGCGTGCTAAAGTGTAGACGCCGATCTTGGGAGTTACCCCATGGGCTAAGCCCACGGATTCAACAGTACATAGCTGAGGCAGGTTTTGAAGGGTTATCGAAGGTTCCAAACATGGAAGTTGATCACGCATTGATCACAGCACTAGTCGAGCGTTGGCGTCCGGAGACGCATACCTTCCACTTACCGCATGGAGAGATGGGTATCACCTTACAAGACATTGAGGTGATGCTAGGGGTACCTGTTGATGGGTTGCCCGTCACTGGGAGTGCCAAGGGGAATTGGCCTGCATTGTGTCGTGATTTACTGGGTCGCGTTCCTCCAGACCCAGTACCGCATCCCCATGAAAACAAGTCTATCCTTGCTGGGGCGAGGTTAAGAGTCAGCTGGCTGAAGGAACAGTTTAGAGATCCCCTTGCTGTGGATGCTACTGACGAGGTAGTGCAGCAACACGCACGCTATCACATACTCGTGTTGTTGGGGTCCATTCTATTTATGGACAAGTCAGCAGATCGGGTGTCGGTGAGGCCTCTACTGTTACTGAACCCAATCAGCAACGCGAAGAGGTACAGTTGGGGTAGTGGAGCATTAGCCTGGTTGTACAGGCACCTATGCAAGGCATCGGAGACGAAGGCGAAGCAGATTGGAGGTGCGCTGATATTGGTGCAGCTATGGGCGTATTCAAGGTTCCCATTGATATGCCCTGTTACGAGGCCACCACAACCGCCGATGGATGCAGGTCCCCTCGCCTGTCGGTATGTTATCTGATTAGTTTGATTCAATTGTCATGGCATTTGTCATTCATCGTGCATGTCTCTATAGTTGACTTTAATAATAAATCCATTTTGTGAAACATATATTATAATTTTTAATATAATACTAGTACTTTCTTTTATATACAAATTTAATACTAGTACTAAGATCAGGAAGTTGAAGAGAAAATATTGTTATCTATTTATTCGCCCTCTCTCTCTCTCGTATAAAAATTGGCACATAATCAGTAGATACAAAAAGAATCACCCATACCTATCGGAGAAGATGAACCCTAAAGTCTTGGACCTAAGGGGTGTTTTGGCAAATCACAAAACCAAGCAAGTCAATAACAACATAATTAGTTTTAATTGTTATGATCAGTTTAGTAATTATATATATATTTAAAAAAAAAAAGAAAACTGGTTTAAAGTGGAACTAGATATACTGCCTATATATAAAAACCGATTTTAGCTTTGGTTATCAAAAATATTCCTTCCAATATTGAAATTTAAAATTTTAGTGTTCTCACATACATATTCATAATAAAAGCTAGTTTTAAATGTGACATTTTTATAAACTGCATGGTGCATGCTAATTAAAACTTGCTTTTAACTAATTTTAGTAAACTAGATAAAATAAAATCAATTTGTACATGACAGCTAGGGTTTTTCTTTTATTTGGATGATATATAAGGGGTGAGGCGACCTCAGGGACGGAGCCAGGAGTTTAAGTTAGGGGGGGCGAAATGTAGAAGAAAAAAAATCATTATAAAACTCCTAATAACATCCATTTAGTATTAACAATGTAATCATCTATGAAAAAGAGACTCAACGGTTTTTTAAATCTTAGAAATCATTTATAATTGAATTCATACATAAAATTGTTCTATAACATAAAATTATTCGTAAAAAATGACACGAAGCATAGCACAACACTGCAATCAACCAACTTTATTAAATATCAACAACTAACTATTAAAATTTCAAACCATCTCAACTTAAAAAAAAAAAAAAATACACTAAAAGACAAGCAAAACCATTAATTATTTATCTATATTGTATTATTTGTTACTCTTAGTTAAAAAAAATTTATAGTTGACACAGTTTTGTATTGCTAGAATTCATATAAATAGCTAGAATGATAGACGGTAAAAAATATTTTTTATTGATATTGTTGCTCCTTTATTCATACAGGCATATGTTATTAAAAAAAAAAATCACCCCTAACAGTGCATATATGCTATAAAAAACAATATCACCCTGTCAGCACATGGTGGTTCATAAAAAATATAAAAATAAAAAACACCCAGTACATGGGTACAAACACTGAACAATAAAAGAGAGTTAAAGTAATAGAAATAGTGAGACTTCATTTAGCAACCACAAAAAACAAGGTTAAAGAGAGAAAGAGAGTTACAGAGAGAGAAAGAGAAAATATGCTCTGCCTCTGCCTCAGCAAAGATGAGAGAGCGATTTGGTCTCCCTCAGAAGCAAATTTGGTACTGAGCTGCTGTGTGGTTCTGCAGCATTTTGGTCTTAGCCTTCACTCCCTCTGTCTCACGTCTCAATACTAATGTCTCTCTCTAGGTTAGGGTTTCTTTTTTTTGGAGGGGAAAATTTGATGGAATGATTTGAGATCAGATTGGTTTTGTTTCAAAATTTTAGAGGGCTGGGCTAATGTTTTGGTAAATTGGCTGATTGTGCTCAAATTTCTTTAGCTTTTTTATTAGTCTATGTTGTTGGGCTAATTTTTTGGGTTTACTAATTTGTTTTGTTTGGGATTTTAGATTTGTAAAAGTTTCTTGGGCTTTTTCATTTTGTTTAAAGGGGTCAAAGATTTTGTTGAGGGGGGCAAGTCTAATTTTATATGGGCAAAATTGCTCAAATCTGTAAGTAACCTATATATATACTCTCTTATTTTCCAAAATTTGGGGGGGGCCATGGCCCCCCAAAGCCAAAGAATGGCTCCGTCCCTGGGCGACCTCCCAAAAACTCCTTTAATATAGGAGTTTGGGGATTAATTTAGGAGAGGTGTTACATCCACAACATTTTCACAACAAATCATAAGTGATAAGTTATCATTGGTTCTAATTTGAAGTTGTAACTTAAATTACTTTTTTGCCTACTTATAATAACAATTAACAACTTGCCACCTATGATTTGTTGTGAAAAATGTTGAGAACATAACATTTCTATTAATTTAGTGCCTCTAATATGATTTTTTAGATTAGATTGCTTGCTCCCTTTCTTATCTGATAAGCAAAAAGAGATAAGATAAGTTTAACATAGTTAGCAAAAAGAGATAAATTTAACATAGTTAGCTATTAAAGACATATTAGTCCAATAACATAAGTCCAAGCTCGATCTTACTTTGTATGCAAGTCAAGTCTCTTACGTATTATAAGTCTATTAACCATAATTAGTATATGATCATATAGGAAGCTAAATTCTAAACTAATCATGATTAGTTTAGAATTTACCTTCCTATATACCCATGTTAGCAAAAAGAGATAAAGTAATCAAATTAGAAATGGACTCATGGAAGTTTGACCTTTTTAGGTAAAAGATTAGAGCACTCAAAGTTTTTTTATTTTGTTTCAACTCACAGCTTTTGTTTTTGAATTGGAATTTACGGCATTGTTAGTGAAATTCAATTTTCTCATATCATGACATTCTTTAAATTCAAACCAAATTCATTTTTATCACTACACTATATTTTAAAGGTAATGAGTCCCATATTTTAAACTTAAAATAACTCCCAAAAAAAAAACATGGCACTAAATTCCTATTGCCTCTATCTCTCCTCTAATTTTTTTTTTTCCAATCACTCTTTCAAAGTTTCAAACTCTAAATTTTGCTACAAAATCAAATTTTAGATAATTAGAGGGATATAGAAGGAAATTTGAGGAAAGTTTGTGAGACATAGCACCTCTATGTCTCACAAAATGCAAACTGAAATTGATAATCATTTTTGTGCTGCATGACTGTTGTATGGA
This sequence comes from Quercus aquifolioides, assembly GCA_019022515.1. Taxonomy (NCBI): domain Eukaryota; kingdom Viridiplantae; phylum Streptophyta; class Magnoliopsida; order Fagales; family Fagaceae; genus Quercus; species Quercus aquifolioides. The sequence continues at coordinate 10,708 of JAFHAW010000021.1, forward strand.
GGAAAAAAAACAAACCATATTTCCTTACTTATTTGTAATAAGTATTTTCCAACGAAAAAGTAAAAGCTAATGACTGGCTTCATTTTTGGTAAGCATTTTACTCTTATGGCAGCATGGTTGTTTGATATTAACTAATGACCATTTAACACAATTGTATGTTTACTAGATGGAAGGGGCCGAAGAGCACGACAGAGCATGCCACACATGTGCTAGCTGCGTATCGTGCGTCATTTTCGAGCATACGGGCACACCAGGTATTCTACCGCTTCATGTCACGACAATATAACTCTCCCTATTTTTCTTGTTTCACCTGGTGGGTTGTCAACTACTGCATGTGTATAGTTAATAATGTAACGTTGGTCAAGTAGACCATATATATACAATGAATTAGTTACAATCATTTCACAACTGTGGGCAGTCAATATAAAGTACCTTGATTGGCCTTCTTTTGAATTGATGTTTGTGGTTTTTATTCCACACATATTTAGCTGTGAACCTTTCAAATTTCTCCCTCAGTTTCAGCTAATGCAACCAGTAGTATTCGGGTGCATCTTACCATGTAAAATCCAATAAGAGGGTCACTAATGACTTAGGATTTTAGTGAAGTGATTCTTCAATGGTCTTTTACATTTTTGCTTAAATTGAGGATTGCCACAAATAAGTACGTATTTAATTTGTTTTTTGTTGAACATTTATTCAGGTTGTTTGGGAGCCGTATAGGGATGTCCTAGACTCACTGCCCCCATATTGCACTGCTGGCCGACATGTGTGGAGGGCCACAGTGCCGTTGATCTATTTTTGGATAGTAGAGGATCATCATCCCGAACGTGTCTTTCGTCAGTTTGGGATGAAGCAAGCGCCACCGGCTTTGGTGGATACGTCAGTTCAACTCCACAAAATCTCCCTCCAAGGTAAATTAGAGAGGGATTGGGTGCGAGAACATGGTATCCACATTGACCGATGGGCCCATAGAGGGGAACGTGTTGCCAACGCAGCCACTTTGGATGGGGACACGACGTACCTTGCTGCATGTCAGATGAAGCACAGGAATGCTGAATAGTCATCGCGTGAACCCTGTCCAGTCATATCACCTACACGCACATCAATACACAGATATACATCCTTTTGCAATGCACCGTTTTCAAGGATCCCTGAAAAAGTTTATGATACATTTAACACAGCTCAGCACTGTCTCGTAAAATCATGTTAGATGAAGCACAGGAATGCTAAATAGTCTTTGCATGAACCTTGTCTAGTCGTATCACCTACACACACATCAATACACAGATATACATCCTTTTGCAATGCACCGTTTTCAAGGATCCCTGAAAAAGTTTATGATACATTTAACACAGCTCAGCACTGTCTCGTAAAATCATGTTAGATGAAGCACAGGAATGCTAAATAGTCTTTGCATGAACCTTGTCTAGTCGTATCACCTACACACACATCAATACACAGATATGCATCCTTTTGCAATGCACCATTTTCAAGGATCCCTGAAAAAGTTTATGATACATTTAACACAGGTCGGCACTATCTTGTCAAATCATGTTAGATGAAGCACAGGAATGCTAAATAGTCTTTGCGTGAACCTTGTCTAGTCGTATCACCTACACACACATCAATACACATATATGAATCCTTTTGCAATGCACCATTGTCAAGGATCCCTGAAATAGTTTATGATACATTTAACACAGGTCGGCACTGTCTCGTCAAATCATGTCAGATGAAGCATAGGAATGCTGAATAGTCTTCATGTGAATAAATACACAACCTCCTTTGCAGTACACATCACCAGCCCGTTGCTGTAGCACAAGCTATAGTCATATCAAACAACTGCCTCAGCGAACCACATGCACCAACAGGTGCTACTGTCGACTTCTCAGTTCTGCAGTTCGCATATTTGCATGTGCTCCTCAACACCTCACTGAACAATACACTGTCGAGTCATATCATCTTTATTCACGTGAATACTTACCCTTACATATAGTCACATCCACGTGAATACTTGCCCTTGCAAAGCTCCTATATAAAGTCCCATTTACATCTACCCTTGCAAAACATCTACACATATCAATCAGAAGTCACATTTCCCAATGTCAATGCGTAATTGGATGCTACCTCGTTTTCCAGATAACTATAGGAGGGAGAGAGATTCCGACGAGAGGGAATACTATGCCAGATTGCGGCGGGAGTGGGACTTTCGCGTGAACGAGTCCAACGCTCTGCACGATGATCTCGTGCGACTCGGAGCGCCTCTTGTCGACCGTATCTCGGTCACATTGCCACGGCAAAACATGCACCAATATGAGCGTGCAGTGACAAAAATAAAAAAAGAGAACAATTTAATGATACTGCGTAGGTCAAGGTATTACATGCTACAACTAGCAGAAGAGCTGGCCGCTGCAACGAACAGGCAACTCAGTCCGGCGGAACGTAACAATGTCCTCAACTATGAGGACTACCTGTCAGAGTGAATGCCTATGTGGTATGTGTGTTATGTTTAGGGTTAAGTTAATAATGTTAGTAGCGTTAGTGTTTAATATGCAATGCCTGCATATTGGTGACCTCGTGTAAGTTATTTTAAGTTTTCTGTGTTATATTATTGGTGCTTATTGAAAAACATTATGTGTGGGAATATTTAACTTTTATGCGTTGTGTGGGAATAATCTATATTACGAATAACGTGCGTACTCCTTACAATCAATAATAAGGTTTACATAGTACAAATGCAACAACAGTGACACACATACATTTAAAACATAGTTAAAGCAAAATAGTTCTCCAACAAAGTCTAATTATACGACAACACAATTACTCTTCATCTGACATCTCCACGTCTAATTGATAAATGGGATCAGCAAGAAGTGATTGCATGAATTGTGCGTGCTCGTACCACCCTCCCTCCACTGACTCTCGAATCTCAACTTGGGTCCGATATCGATTAAGACGTATCTTCATTCGATTATTTTCTTCTCTTATGCGGTTCAATGCTTTACGAAGTTCGTCGATCGTGTCTCTGGGCATTTGCGATGCGAGTCGCCGAGGCACTGGCAACTTAAAACCAACCAACTCATCATAAAACATTTGTTGTTCACGAAATAACCAAGTCCACTCCTGTCTCATGGTATTGTGAACGTAAGCACTATTTCGCAGATTCGGGTTGATTGGATAGCTGAACTCATCTTCCAATACCCAGCAACGACCCATAGCAGTGAACACATCGTGAGGCCTATAGAGTTGTGGGTTGCCAGAACCAGACATTGACGCTGAATACAATAACATCAAATGATCAAGTTAACAGTGTGCATCAACTGCTGGTAAATAATGTAATGTTGCATAAGATGGTACACGACAAAGACATTCATAAATTTGTGTACTATTACATGCTAAAAATAAAATACTAACACTCAAATTTTACCATAAATATTATACGTTGTTGTTAATGTGTGCAATACAAAATATTGTTGTTAATGTCTCGACCAATGATGAGTATGTACATTCAACTTTTGCAAATTTAAAGATTAATTATTCATTAGTTTAAGCAAATATAAAGAATTTCATTTTTTGTCAATGAAATTTACACCAGATAAAGACCCAATATAACCCAATGTACACACATAATACTCATCACTGTTTCTATTGATTATTGTACATTTCTTGTAGCACCAAACAATTAATATAACTCTAATCTACTCACATTACACTCATTCAAGAACATACCAAAGCACAAGTAATAGAACCTAATATCTATTATCTACAACTACTTTTACTTACTCCATAAAATTCTCTATGTATTTCAAAGAAGCAAATGAGTTTCTCACCTAAGATGATAGAGAGATAATATGAACTTCTGGCAGAAAATTCTGTAAATGAGGAGGAGGAGCTGATCTGAAAATGATGAGGAGAACTGGATGGGAAGTTGATTTATGGACAAAACTCGATAATGCCAGAGTCGAGTAACATTAATAACTCGGTTTCCAACTAATCGAGTTAAGCTTCACATGCAAAATAGGTGATTTGATATCGGGTCAGAACGTACCAAATACAACTCGATTATTGTGAAGTCGAGTAATACTAAAGTAACTCGGTCTCCTCATAAGCGAGTTCTAAACAGTGAGGCGGGAATATTTTATTGCCCAAAATCCACGGTGGACGAGCAGCGTGGCAAGAACCTGCACTGAACTCGGCCCTGTAATGATCGAGTATTTAAGTAACTCGCCTATAGTAAGGTCGAGTATTGAAACAGGGGCACGCCCCTATATACTTTCAAAACAGGGGCACGACGCCAATTATTTTGCCCAAAAGGGGCAAAAGGCCAGAATCCCCTAAAATAAGAATATAACTGTTTTCACATTTTTTATGTAAATGCTCTTAGGTGTGTACTTTTTTAGAACCTTTGTTTCTTTCTTGAATTTCTCATTATTCTAGCTTTTTTGTTGTACCTTCTTCTTATTTTATTCTTGCTAATTACTATTCTGAGTTCTGACACAGCACATGCCTAAGTTCATTTTCATTCATTCATTTAACAAATTGGGTGGGGCCGTGTGGTAGCATAGGACAATCGATTTTTTTTTTTTTTGGTTTTAAGGGTAATCATGGGCTTAATGTTTGTATTCGTTTTCATTATTCATTTAACAAATTGGGTGGGGCCGTGGGGTAGCATAGGACAATAGATTTTTGTTTTTAAATTTTAAGAGTAAATATGGGATTACGTTTGTACTTATTAAGTTATTATCTTTTAAGGTTTTAATTTTTTAAATGAATTTCACCTTCTTTTTCGGGTAATTCCTTTGATTTTTTACATAAAATTTTACCTGTATACTCCTCTATAGGGTCCACGTTAACACTTTCTCTATTTATTTTTTTCTCTTTGGTCTTTTAGTATTTAATATCTTAGTTGTTAACAAATATATATATATATATATATATATATATATATATATATATTTGTGAAAAAAATCATTATGCTAGCTAGTATAATTATAAAATGTACTAGATAAAGCAATATAATACAACTTCACCTAACCATGAAAGTATCTAATAGTCTCAACCCATAAATAAAATCAAATTACTCAATGAATTTAGATAACACAATATAAGACAACTAAAAAATACTATCTATTAAGTTAAGTAACCAAATACTAGAGGGACAAGGTTTTTTCTCTTTACTAGTAAATACATTTTATAGATCATGTTGAGTCTAAAAAGAAGAGGAAAAAAAAATTAAATATAAGAAAAGACTCCACTTAAAGTTGTCGCTTTAGGCTTCAAAATACATTGAATTGGTCCAACCATTAAAGCATCACCACAACATGCACACACATATTATAATGTCATAGTCCTTAATTCTCTAAATAATTTATTTGTTTTTATTTATTTACTTATTTATGATTCGATTATTAGATAGAAGGATTTAAATCTTGAATATCTCCATTTGAAACATTATAAGCTGCCAACTAATTTAGTTACAAGACACTTAGCAGTAAATTATTGGTGTTTATATTGTTTTACATAGTTATAATTTTTTTTAAACATGGGACAATATATTTAATGAGTGATGCTAAAAATATTATTAATTTAACAAACTAAAATGTCATCCATTATAAAAAGAAAGTACTGCAAATACTACAAATTTTACTATATAATATTTATAAAGAGAGGTGACAATCAATGTGACTAATAGAATTCAACAACATAATAAATGCAGGTCTAAAGTACATATTTATGATTGTGACACATCAACTTATAAAGCTTTTCTCCCTCAAAAAAAACTTATAAAATTTTTATAGTAAAATATGTAGCCCTAACGTTTTCCATATAAAAATATTAAAAAGTTACAACAAATTTTAATACAAAAAGCATACAAACTTTTTTAAAAAGACAAAAAAAAAATTACAAACTGATTTAACAATGAATATAATTGGTGTCATTTCAACAAGATAATCGTTCACTCCATGATGATTGCCTAGTATATGACTTAATTTGATATCCATTATCACACTTATAATTGATACTCATATGATAATATTTTTTATGATTGATAACATATTAATTTGTAAGACTTATATATAATAAAGCTATATATATATATATATCAACAATATGGCCGAAGGTACTGAGACATCTGGAGTCAGAGTTGGGGGGCTTAAATTTATGACTGTTTCCGAATCGCCTTCAAACACCACATTATCAAGGCCGAGGTTCAGAGCAAAGCTAATTGCTTTCCTGCATGCTACTGCCTCGACGTCGTCCACTGTTGACGGGAGAAACAAACTCTCTGAAAGTGCTCCGATCACATGGCCACACGAGTTTCTGATCACCACGCCAACACATGCCGTTTGCGTATCCTGGAAAACAGCTCCATCGAAGTTCGCTTTACACTGCGTGCTTCGTGGTGGCATCCAATTGCTATAGGTTGTGAGTGACATGCGGTCCATAGCAGTCAATGCCTCCGAAAGTCCTTGAAGTTGGGTTGTTAGATATTCCTGCAGCCGATACATTGAGTCTCAGTAAATGCTCGAAAATGGTAGGCACGGATTCTTCAGTCTGGAAGTGTTTCGGGTATGCTAAATACTCCAAGCCACAAAGGCAAATCTCTCCGCTAAGTGATGCTCGTCGCTACCTGTACTTCCAATCCATAAATCACGAAAGTCCACAAACAGAGCCATGAGCTGGTTTCTAAGGCATGGTTCTTCCCACCAAACTTCTTTCAATGCCTGACAGCCCCATAACGTACGCATGAATTACATCCTCCACAGCCTCCTGGCACAAATCACAGGTGCTATTTTGGGGTCACATTCCTAGTGCAGAGGTTCTTTTTTGTGGGGAGCAATTCACGGCATGCTCGCCAAATAAAATGTTTGATTTTATTTGGGACTGCCAGTGCCCAGATATTCTTCTAGAACCTGCTGTGAGCCGACGAATTTGATGGGCCAAAACTGGGAGCTTCGGATAGGATTTTATATGCACTCTTGGTCAAATATCGCCCCGATTTTGTACCAGTCTAGATGAGTGTATCTGGTGTTTGCCGAGAGCTGAATTGAACGCCGAGAATGGTCACTGCTTCATGAGGAAAAAATTCAGACCATACCCGTTCCTCGTCCCAGCGAGGACCATTATCGTCAATGAGAGAGCAAACTAGAGCATTGTTAGGCAGGTTTGTTTGTGGAAATAAGATGCGGCTTGAGTGCAGATCAGGAAGCCATTTATCTCCACGTATGCGAACATGCCTTCCATCACCAATGCGCCAAGCCGAGCCAAGCCCTGTTGCACCACTGTTCTCGCTTTTAGGATGCTTTGCCAGGCATAGGAACCAGTGAGCTTCACCTCACTGTCCAACACAGAGCAGTTGGGAAAGCATTTTGCCTTGAAGACTTTATTGAATAAAGACTCGGTGTTATGAACATACCGCCAAACCTGTTTGCCCAATAAAGCAAGATTGAAGTTCTTAATGTCTCTAAATCCCAAACCGCCTTGACATTTTGGTAAACATAATTTGTCCCAAGCTATCCAGTGAATTTTCCTTGCTTCTCCCTTATATCCCCACCAAAGCTTTCGAATCAGAGATTCAATGTCTTTGCATAGGCTTTTTGGTAGTTTGAAGCAGCCCGTAGTGAAAGTTGGCATTGCTTGTAGCACGGATTTGATGAGAACTTCGCAGCCTACTTGGGACAAAAGTTTTTCTATCCGCCTTTGCATTTTGTGCCAAACTCACTCTCTTATATAGTTGAAACTCTTTTTTTTTTGCTCGCCTCACAAAGGATGGGAGGCCTAAATATTTTTCATATTGAGAAGCAACCAAGACACCAAACAAATCTGAAATTCTGATTTTTGTATGATGATTTGTATTCATGCTAAAGAACAATTGGGTTTTACCACTGTTGATCTACTGGCCTAAGGCTTGTTCATATGCTGCAAGGATGTCCAAAATTGTTTGACAATCATTATCATTTGCTCAGCAAAAGAGCAAACTGTCAACGGCAAAGACACAGACACATGCATAGGTTAAATCCTTGAATATCTATATCTGTATCAACCAATATAATAAACATCCAGATGTGACGGTTCACCTTCTAAAATATACCATCAATTTTTCTATTTTTGAAGAAAAAAGAAATTTACCTACTTATGTAACAATAAATGTGATTGACGTCATTTCAACAAAATCATGAATGTAGTTGGTGTCATTTCAATAAAACAACAAATAAGTATTTAATTTTTTTTTTATTTTTTTTTTTTTATGTTTGATGATAAAATTATATGACTTATATAGTAAAATTTATAACATTCCTAACTTTATTCAATCCACATTTAAAACACAAATGACAAATTTATAGCTAAATACTTAACAACAACCAGCTAGGACAAATCCACATGCATAGGTTAAATGGACAATGTTTATTACTTATGTGTATCTACACAAGTGTGTAATAACACTAAATCATGACATGAATTAAATTCATGATTTTAATGTTATTTAACATTTGTGTGTATACACACTAATGTGTAAACATGGTTTTCAAACCCAAACCAGACCATATGGTCCAACCCAATTAACCGTGAACTTCTCATAAACACGGTTCTTTTAATCCTAAGAACCAGTCTATACCAAAAAAGTAGGGAACCGTTCGAACCGTAGTCCAACCGTACGGTTCTCATAGTTCCTTACTTCCCTTTGAATCTGTACACCAAAAAACTTTAAAAAATAAAAATAAAAAATAAAAAATAAAAAGAAAGGAAAAGAAACACAGCTACTAAGAAACATTTTGGATTTTGGCAGGAAAAAGTAATTCTGCCAGTAAGAAAAACAAAGGAAACTATAAAAAGATAAAAATAAAATAACACACATGAAACAAGTTTCGTCGATCGCTCCGCCATTGACTTCTGCGAGGAGCATGTCTTTGTGTTTATTCTTCTTTCATGAAGACCAGAGTCACACCATCTATTTCTGTAGTGTGTGGTAGGTGTGGCAAAATCTGACACGACTTACAAATCCGACATAATTAACCCGTTTATAAACAAGTCATAGGTTGAGGCTAAACGGGTTCAAGTCATATTCGGGTTGACACGGCTAACCTGTTTAATAAACGGGTCATGTTCATGTTCAACATGTGAACCCGTCTGACCCATTTAGCTTATAAAGTTATTAATTATTTTGATATTATTGCTTAATTAATTGTTGTTTTTATATGTTTGTTACTATATTTATATTTATTGTTGTAATTGTATATTAATTTTAGATATATGGAAATCGATAAAAATTATATAGGTCTAGTATGACTTATTGACCGAATAGATTATTAAATAGGCCATTCGTACTAACTTTTACATGACTTGTTAATTAAACGAGTTAAACGTGTCGAGTTGACTTGTTTAATAAACAGATCGTGTTCGAGTTAAGGATTTTGACATGTTACTAAACAGGTTTGATTCAAATTAACCAATATAACCAAATACTCATAACTCAACACGATACAAATCCGATCTAGGAACACGAATGACCACCCTAGTGTGCGGTGCACAATGCATTTCTTTTCTTTTTAACTTAATTTTGAGTCTTTTTCTTAAGTATGCAGTGTACAGTGTGCTAGTGCCTATAGCTGGCCTACTGAGCCACCCACCCACGTGCCTTGATTGCACAATGCTACTTCAATTCAAAATTTTGTACTATAAGTCTATAATTGCCATGAATCTGTCAACATGGAACAAAAAGCCTTTTATATTATTATTATTATTATACTTCAATTTTTGTTGAAAATATTTAAGTGCATCTATTGTTTTGTTTTTGTTAATGAGATGATGACATTTTATCTAGGCACTAGCATGTTAAATAAGTTATGGAATTTTTATGAAAAATATATTTTATTTTATTTTTCAATTTGTATTAATTTAATATATTTATTTATATTTTAAATAATTATTAAATTAATTATGATGTCATAACGATTCGACTTCAGTTTGACCTTTAAAACCTTGAACCTCTCGCTTTAATGGTTTTATTGAACTGTCCGGTTTGAAAACTGTTAAGGAAAAATCCCAAATCCCCTCTATGTCTATGTGTAAATTAAATATATATATATATATATATATATCTACCAAGCAATAGCAATATTATGGAAACAAAAAAATTCCAGTAAGCACCACATAAACACAACCACACAAGAACACCAAATCTTACATGGAAAACCCTCCAGTGTAGAGGGAAAAACCATGGAGCAGCTCCAAAAAGTATCCACTATGAAATAGAGATTACAACTATCAAGTTTATGCTAAACTTGAGTTCACAATAAATTGGATGCACAACAAATTAAATCTCAAGGAGTAAAATACAATCTCACCACAATATCTGTAGCAAAATCTTTCTCTGAATACTCCAACTCTCCATAGTTGTAGCACTCAAAAACTCCAAGAGAATTCCACCAATTTATCTTCCTTGTGTGTAGCTTAAGCAAAGAAAAATGTCTCCTTTTTCTTTTTTACTCTCTCACATTCTCACTGTGTTTCTCTTTATCTTTTCGGACTGCACCTCTCAAGCTAAAACTCTCTCTTTTCTGTGTTTTTTACTCACTCTGGAACTCACGGCCAAAATGGCTCTCTGTTTGCTTTAGCTTCCCACAAGGCCGAATGGCCTTAGTTTCTTCTTCTTTTTTCTTCTTTTCTTTTACTTTAGCATGTCCCACACGCCTTGCATCACTTCTCATTAAGAGAAGTCAGACCTCTCCCAAGCTTTGGTCATTTCTCAATAAATGAAAGAATGAGTCTTGTACCACATAAAGTGGCACAACAAATGCCACAACTCGCCCATGTGGTGAGTTGTGGTTGGTGGGTCCATGTGGAGACACCCCTCTACCAACCACAACTCGCCACATAGACGAGTTGTGCCATTTGTTGTGCCACTTTATGTGGCACAAGACTTATTCTAAATGAAAGAGCTAATTTTGAAAACTTTTGGAACAAGCTCATAAATGAGCTTTGACAAATGTGTGTGCTGGAATCCAAGGGTGTCACGTGCACCCAACAAAAACCATGTATGTATGGAAAATATATATATATATATATATATTTAGTAAACTGTATGGAAAATGTTAACAAGCACCGCTTGGTGCTTGTTAAGTACATAAAATGAGCTTTGACAAATGTGTGTGCTGGAATCCAAAGGTGTCACGTGCACCCAACAAAAACCATGTATGTATGGAAAATGTTTTTTTTTTTTTTTTTCTTGTAAATTGTGTGAAAAATGTTAACAAGCACCGTTTCATAAAAAGATAGAAATTTATCAAAAAAAGTAAAAAAAAAAACACCAAATAGTACCTATAAAACTGAAAAAATGACATAAACTACCACAACAAAAAAAACAAAAAAAAAACAAAAAAAAAAAAAAATTGTCAGAAAAAAAAGTAAAAAATATTGTGGTTAAGAGGCACCTTGCGGTGCCCATTAACACATCCCAATAAGTTTTACCCATTCTTGAATGCCTATATATATCAACCATTCAATTAAATATCTAGTACGTGAAGAAAACAAATATAAGAGTTCGATCAGTTCACTTTTAGTCCTAATATTATGGCCTTTCTAAAAGAATCCAATCCAAGAAATCTTGATAATGATCAAAGAGAAGAAAAGAGTTTCTCCCGTGCCATGCAGCTCTCGACCTCCATTGTGCAGCCCATGGTCTTGCACTCGGCCATTGAGCTTGGGGTTTTTGATATCTTAGCCAAAGCGGGTCCTGGAGCCAAGCTCTCTCCCTCGCAGATTGTAGCTCAGATGCCCACCAAGAACCCCGACGCAGCCATGATGCTGGACCGCAGTCTCAAGCTGCTGGTCAGCCACTCTGTGCTTGGTTGCACCGTGGTTGCTGATGAGGACTTTGGGTCTTTCCAGAGGCTCTACAGTCTTACTCCTGTGTCTGAGTACTTTGTGACTAATGAAGATGGCGTGTCATTGGGTCCCTACATGGCCTTGGTTCAAGACGAAGTCTTTATAAAAAGCTGGTTTGTTTATTATTATAATTTTTTCCTTTCTTATTTTGAATTTGAAAAATACTATAATTATAAACTATTTTACGACATTTTTTTTTATATGATGAATGGTTATTGGTAAGTGAAAAAAATGATATTAATGATAAGCTCAGATGAAAACTAATAAAAATTGGCCATGTCAATATTTTGTAAAAATGTTATAAAATAATTTGTAGTTATAAAATTACTTTTTTTATTTTCCCTTTACTTGGTCTTCATTGATTGTTTGATTTATTTTTGCGGATTACCTTTGGTAATTGGTTACGAATGTGTGAAGTAAGAGAAAATCTAGACCGTATTTTTTTTTTGTGCCGTAACTTATTTTATTATAACACTTTATTATTATTATTATTATTATTATTATATATAATTTGATAATTAGGGTAGAGATGATTTGAATCCTGAATGTTTTTATTTAAAATACCAGAAGGTGTCAACCAGTAAAATTACAAAATTCTCAAAACATTATAACACTTTTAAACTATAAAAATGGTGGTTAATATAATTAAACATTGAATTAAATTTGAAATTAAGGTCAAAGCCTACTATCTGCTATATGCATATATGTAATTGCCCTTATATTTTACTATTTTTATTATGATAGGCTTTATGCCCTTTTTAACAACTTCGTTTCTTGCTTAATTTGGGTCAAATAATTACATTTGATATCAACAAAACTTGGTGTCGAAAAAAATTGGGTCAAATAATTGATGGGCGAAAGCAAAACAAAGTTTTGTTTAGTTCTATGGGAAAGCCATGTAGATACAGAAGATTTGCAACTTTGACTTTTCTTGAAAGTTAATCATTATTCTTTTAATAGTAAAGAAAGTTAATTATTTTTTATTAGTGTAAAGGACGAAATTCAAAATCAAAATTAAATTTCACAAAATGGAGATAGATATATCATATGGTCATTTATTGAGAGAAAAAATATATCTTATAAGATGTCACTTTCATAACATGTGTATGTTCTATGCGTATGGGTTCTACATAGACAGAGGATGGTCTCATGAAACCATCTCATAAGATTTGGTAGTTCCGCTTATGTGGTCCAGTACCACCTCAAAAGCATACCCAGTTCTCCAATCTAATTTTCAAAAATTAAATATGCTATTGTAATTGTGTAGCGCCCTTGAATCTAGATAAATGAAAGATATGGTATCTAACCAAAGCTCTTCATAGGTCCCAACTAAACGATGCAATTCTTGAGGGAGGAATTCCATTCCATAGGACTTATGGCACGCATGCCTTCAAGTATCTAGACTTGCACCCCAGATTTAATAAGGTGTTTAACGCAGCAATGTCCAACCACACTACTATTTTCATCAAGAAGATCCTGGAGTCTTACAAAGGTTTTGAGCAACTCAGGCAACTAGTCGATGTTGGTGGTGGTCTAGGAGTTACCATTAACCTAATCACTACTAGATACCCCAATATCAAGGGCATTAATTTCGACTTGCCTCATGTTATACAACAAGCTCCACCTTATCCTGGTATTATTTCAATTCATAATTTTCATTTTTCAGGTGTCGTCTTGTTTCACCAAGTTAAAACATGATTGATTCTCCCAAAAGAAGAAGAAGAAGAAGAAGAAGAATAAGTTAAAAGTTAAAATTTGATCAAATGTTTTAATGTTTTTGAGGAATGATAATTTTGGATCATAAGTTTGAAAACCTTAATAGCCGAAGGTGTATTTATACGCAATATATGTAGATAAGGTTTTAATTTATGTTACAGGTGTGGAACATGTAGAAGGAGATATGTTTGAGAACGTTCCTGAAGGGCATGCCATTTTTATGAAGGTTAGTTTCATATCTAAAAGGCATTATGTTACCCTTGACATAAACCCAAATACATTACAAACTGATTTGTGTTGCATAGGAAATGCTTTACTTCTTATTTGATTGTCTCAATTATTCCCCATCCAATTTATTTGGTAATGGCGCAAAATATTATAAGAAACTGGTTATTTATTAGGTAGAAATGATATATATATATATATATATATATAAAATTTATACTAAATAAATAATATATGGTATAATTTTTCAAGAAAAATGATGCTATAATTGGATGACTTTTCAGTTTATACTTCATAATTGGAGTGACGAATACTGCTTGAAGCTGTTAAAAAATTGCTACAATGCTATCCCAAATGATGGAAAGGTTATTGTTGTAGAGGCGGTTATTCCAACTATGCCCAATATTAGCACTTCTAGGAAGAGCACCTATCAATTGGATACGTTTATGATGACTCAATACACTGGAGGAAAGGAAAGGACCCAAGAAGAAATCATGCCTTGGCAACCATGGCTGGATTTAGTGGCATCAAATTTGAATGTTCTGTCTGTGATTTGTGGGTTATGGAGTTTTTCAAGTAAACGATTTGCTTCATGTAATATTTACTGAAGAGGATAAATCTTGGCTTAAGATGGGCCTGACGGTTATTTACTGTGGTCCGATAGAAGACGGGGCCCATTATCTGTCAAGCGCGTAGAAAGGAGCCCATTATGGGCATAATGGGGTCCGTGGCCCACAAAGAGGGCAGACAGGCCCTTGGTATCTGATACTTGCGACACACTTCATAGAGTCCTAAAAGGAAAGGATTCCACAATCTACTCTCATACGGATTCCTATAAGGAAAAGACTTCTACTCCAAGCAAGAGGAATCCACCCCCTACTACTATAAAAGCACCAATACCCTAACAGGTCGAGGTACGCATAATTTACCCTCTCTAGCACTCTAGAGTTGTGAGAATATTTTCTGACTTAACCTTCGGAGGGTATTCGGCCGGCACCACACCGGTGCTCTCTGTGAGGTTTTTCCTTCTTTGTGTTGTGCAGGTTGACATTCAAGCGCATAGGTATCGTGTGGCTCACTGGTGAAATTCTTGACTTCATCAGTTGGCGCCGTCTGTGGGAAACGTTAGTAGAGATCCAAAGCCATACTATCGTTTTTCAGACTTAAGGGTTGCATGGTACTCACTCGCTCGATGGCAACCAACAACGACATTCAAGGAGACGAGCCACCCACGACTGCCCTCGAAAGACAAGTTCAAACTCTCGCTGCCGCGGTGGAACGTCTCACCAAACAAAATAACGACTTAGAAGAACAGCTGCGCCAGAAGAATGCAAAACAGAATGACCAGCAAGAAGAGGAAGAGGGGACCAGCGCTGCAAGAAGGAACCAGGAGAGACCTGAGGGCAGCCATGCCCCGAGCAGACCAGAAAGGCAGAATTTGAGCATGCCATCCCTCACGAATGCGACGCCACCACAAATTGCCGCAGAGATGCAGGCGATGAGGGAACAGATGGAGGTGATGATGAACGCGCTCAAGGGCCGAGTTTCCAGTGACCTGGACGATTTAGTCAACCGCACGGACTGCCGCCGTGAACGCCTTCCCCCTACCCCATAAATTCTGCATGCCACATATAGAAAGCTACGACGGAATGAAGGATCCCCTGGACCATCTGGAAACATTCAAGACACTGATGCACCTTTAGGGAATAGCTGACGAAATCATGTGTAGGGCCTTCCCCACGACACTCAAAGGCCCTGCAAGGATATGGTTCAGCCGACTGACGCCAAACTCGATCAGCACCTTCAAGGAGCTGAGTGCCCAGTTCACAACGCACTTCATCGGAGGGCACAGATACAAGAAGTCCACAGCTTGCCTGATGAGTATTAAGCAGCGGGAGGACGAGACGCTGAGGGCTTACATAACGCGCTTTAATAAGGAGGCACTCTCAATAGACGAAGCTGACGACAAGATACTGGTAGCAGCCTTTACGAACGGATTGCGGAAGGGCAAATTCCTTTTCTCTTTATACAAGAATGACCCTAAAACCATGTCAGAAGTACTCTATAGGGCAACCAAATACATGAATGCTAAAGACGCATTGCAGGCTCGAGAGGATAAGCCAAGGAAGAGGGAACGACAGGAGGAAGGACAAAGGGATCAAGGGTCGAAGAGGCCAAGAATAGACGACTGAAGAGTTGAGCGACGTTCTAAACCACCCGGAGGAAGGTTCACGAGCTTCACCCCGTTGACGGCTCCGATAGATCAAGTCCTGATGCAAATCAAGGACGAGGGGGCTCTAACTTTCCCCGGGAAACTAAAATCAGATCCCAGCAAAAGATCAAGAAACAAATACTGCCGTTTCCACCGCGATCACGGCCATGACACAGCAGAATGCTATGACCTGAAGCAGCAGATAGAAGCCCTTATTAGACAAGGGAAACTACAAAAGTTTGTGAGAAAAGAGAGGACGGACCAGCCAGCTCAAGAGCATCAACCCCGAAGGGATAATGAACGTCCAAGACCCCCAATCGGAGACATAAGGATGATTGTGGGAGGTACATCAGCAGCTGGGTCGTCCAAAAAAGCCTGAAAAACTTACCTCCGAATGGTTCAGAATGTTCAGCTGACGGGCTCGGTACCGAAGATTGCACGGAGAGATAGCCCAATCGTCGGATCCTCAGAGGAAGATGCATGACGACTACACCATCCGCATGACGACGCATTGGTTGTCACCCTACGAGTGGGAGAATATAACTTGCACCGAGTGCTGGTCGACAATGGCAGCTCGGCGGACATCCTATATTACCCTGCATTCCAGCAAATGATGATCGATAGGGAACAGCTGATACCAACGAATGCCCCGCTGGTGGGGTTTGGAGGAACAAAAGTATTCCCATTGGGTGCGGTCACACTTTCAGTAACAGTAGGCGACTATCCTCAGCAGATCACTCGGGATGTGACATTCCTCGTAGTCGACTGCTCATCAGCATACAACGCTATCCTTGGACGGCCAACTCTCAACACCTGGAAGGCAGCTACCTCGACATTCCACCTGATGATTAAATTCCCCACGGAGTATGGGGTCGGTGAGTTGCGAGGGAATCAGGTGGCCGCCCGCGAATGCTACATCGCCGTGCTGGAAATGGATGACCACCAGCACACCATGTGCATAGAAGAACAGCGGGTCGCAGCAGAACCAGCAGAAGAACTAGAGGAAGTAACTCTAGACTAGTCAAGACCCGGACGGACAACTAGAATGGGGACGTTGGCCAGTCAACCCACACGACAGGCCCTAACAACGTTCCTAAGGTATAATCAGGATGTTTTTGCTTGGAGTCACGAGGACATGCCGGGCATTGAACGCTCAGTCATAGTTCACAGGTTGAATGTGAACCCCGCGTTTTTGCCCGTGAGACAGAAAAAGCGAGTATTCGCTGAAGAGCGAGACAAAGCAATAGCCGAGGAGGTTAGGAAGCTTCTCGAAGCGGATTTCATTCGGGAGGTATATTACCCCGACTAGTTTGCAAACGTAGTGATGGTCAAGAAAGCTACTGGGAAGTGGCGAATGTGTGTCGACTTCACGGACCTCAACAAGGCTTACCCAAAGGACAGCTACCCATTGCCTCAAATCGATACACTGGTAGACTCAACGGCAAGGCACCAACTCTTGAGCTTCATGGATGCCTTCTCCGGCTACAATCAAATCAAGATGGACGAGGCTGATCAGGAGAAGACCTCCTTCGTCACGAGTCAGGGACTTTTTTGCTACAAAGTGATGTTGTTTGGGCTAAAGAATGCGGGAGCAACCTACCAGAGGCTGATGAACAAAATGTTCGCGCACCAGATTGGGAGGAACGTGCAAGTGTATGTTGACGACATGCTTGTAAAAAGCATTCTGGAGCATGACCACTTGAAAGACCTACAGGAGACTTTTGACACTCTCCGGTCGTACAACATGAAGTTAAATCCGAACAAGTGCGCATTCGGAGTAACGGCAGGAAAGTTCTTGGGGTTCATGGTTTCCCATAGAGGTATAGAGGTTAACCCGGAGAAGGTTCGGGCCATCATGGAGTTAGAACCGCCGAAAACAATCAAGGATGTGCAGAGATTGAACGGTAAAATTGCAGCTCTGAATAGGTTCGTCTCAAAGGCGACGGACAAGTGTCTCCCATTCTTCCATACGTTAAGAAAGTCGTTCGTGTGGACGGACGAATGCCAGAAAGCATTTGAGGACTTGAAGAAGTACCTGTCGTCCCCACCGTTGCTCAGCCCATCTAAGCCTGGGGAAGTACTCTACCTCTATTTAGCAATCTCGCAAGCGGCAGTCAGCGCGGCCCTAATTAGGGAGGAGGATGGATCACAGAAACCCGTCTACTTTATAAGTAGGGCGTTCCGGGGAGCGGAAGAAAGGTATCCCCAAATGGAGAAGTTGGCTTTCGCACTAGTGACTGCGGCAAGGAAGCTCAAACCATACTTCCAGGCGCACACAATAGTGGTCCTAACGGATCAACCCCTACGGAGAGCCATGAGTAGCCCGGAGACGGCAGGACGCATGGCCCTATGGACGGTTGAACTGAGTGAATTTGATATACAGTATCGTCCACGAAATGCAATTAAGGGACAAGCCGTGGCCGACTTCATTGCAGAATTTTCCAGGTCAGAAGGCGTGGGGGCAGACACAAAGGCTCAATGGAGCATCCACACAGACGGATCCTCCAACAGGCATGCAGGAGGTGCCGGTGTACTAATCCATACCCCCGACGGAGATAAAATCGAATGCATGATTCGGCTGGACTTCCCCACGACCAACAATGAGGCCGAGTATGAAGCTTTGGTAGCAGGACTAGACCTCGCGAAGGCAGCAGGTGCTGAATCCATGATCGTCCATTGCGATTACCAGGTGATAACAAGTCAAATTAATGGCATCTACGAATGCAAAAGTGAGAGGATGAGGAAGTACCTGAAAGAAGTAAAGAGCCGGATCGGTAATCTCACAGTAAGATTCGTTCAAATCCCAAGGGAAGAGAACGAATGTGCTGACCGTCTTGCGAAGGCAGCCTCGGCAGAGCCCATGCTCGTTCCCGAACAGGTATTGTCATTTGTACAACTCTCCTCACTTATTGATGACGGAACAAAAGTGCAGGAGTTGAATTCTGAAGATAGTTGGACTACGCCATTAATAGCATACCTGAAGATGGGTACACTACCCAACGGAAAAAACGATGCCAGGAAGCTGAAAGTCCAAGCCTCGCGATTTGTACTGATCAATGATATCTTATACAAAAGAGGGTTCTCACGTCCGTACCTGAGGTGCCTGGGTCAAGAGGAAGCCGATTACATAATGAGGGAAGTGCATGAGGGTATCTGTGGAAACCATTCAGGGGCACAATCCTTAGTGCACAAACTGATCAGGGCAGGGTACTATTGGCCAACAATGCAAAAAGACGCACAAGCATACGTCAAGACCTGCGACAAATGTCAGAGGTTCAGTAACCTGATCAGACAACCAACCGAGGAGCTGACACCTATGACGGCCCCTTGGCCGTTCGTCCAATGGGGACTAGATATCATGGGCCCCTTCCCAATAGCAGCAAGATAGCTAAAGTTTCTGGTAGTTGGCATCGACTACTTCACCAAATGGGTAGAGGCAGAGGCCCTGGCCACTATCACGGAGAAGAACATCCGGAGTTTCGTTTGGAGAAATATTATATGCAGGTACGGGATACCCAGGGTGCTCGTCTCCGACAACGGAAAGCAATTCGATAACGGAGCATTCAGGAGCTTCTGTTCAGAACTGGGGATCAAGAATCACTATTCGTCGCCCGCACACCCTCAAGCCAACGGGCAAGTAGAAGTCACGAACCGGTCCTTATTGAAGATCATCAAAACCCGGCTCGAAGGGGCAAAAGGCATATGGCCTGACGAACTGCCGAGCGTCTTGTGGGCATATCGTACAACGGCAAGAACACCCACTGGAGAATCACCGTTCAGACTGACGTACGGAAGTGAAGTCGTCATTCCAGCAGAGGTCGGGCTCACGAGCTATCGGGTAGAGAACTACGACAAGGATCATAACGAAGTAGCCTTGCGGCTCCAGATGGATCTGATAGACGAGGTCCGGGCTACAGCAGAACAGAGGTTGGCTAGGTATCAGAACCTCATGGCAAAATACTACAACTCTAATGTCAAACACAGGGACTTCCAGATCGGAGATCTTGTGCTACGGAGGGTAATGGGAGCTGCCAGAGATCCAGCGCAAGGAAAGCTCGGCCCCAATTGGGAAGGACCATACAGGATCTCGTCTTGGCAAAGGAAAGGGACCTACCACCTCGAAACCATGGACGGACAGAAGCTTCAACATCCATGGAACACAGAGCACCTTCAGAGGTACTACCAGTAGGGGCGCCATGAAGATCATCGACTCTCCCCCAGTTTCCAGTTTATTACTATGTTTTACTTAGTTTTTTATAAAGTTCTTTACCTCAGACGATTTTTTGGTTATTTAAGTTTTGCTCTCTACTTCGAACAATTTTTTCTACAAGTACCTTTTTAAGCCTAAGGGGGCAGGTACATTTTCCTTAGGCTTATTTTCTTTAAATAAAGAGAAATATTTAGATTCTACTGTGTTTTTTCTACATAAATAAAACAAAGTCCACAAGGTGGACGGATCATCCCAAAGGGATGAAAAATCCAAAGTCCACAAGCTGGACGGATATAAAAATAAGTCTACAAGGTGGACAGATCATCCCAAAGGGATGAAAAATCCAAAGTCCACAAGCTGGACGGATATAAAACTAAGTCCACGAGGTGGACGGATCATCCCAAAGGGATGAAAAATCCAAAGTCCACAAGCCGGACGGATATAACGCTAAATCCACAAGATGGACGGATCATCCCAAAGGGATGAAAAATCCAAAGTCCACAAGCTGGACGGATATAAAACTAAGTCCACGAGGTGGACGGATCATCCCAAAGGGATGAAAAATCCAAAGTCCACAAGCCGGACGGATATAACGCTAAATCCACAAGATGGACGGATCATCCCAAAGGGATGAAAAATCCAAAATCCACAAGCTGGACGGATATAAAATTAAGTCCACAAGATGGACGGATCATCCCAAAGGGATGAAAAATCCAAAGTCCACAAGCTGGACGGATATAAAACTAAGTCCACAAGGTGGACGGATCATCCCAAAGGGATGAAAAATCCAGTCCACAAGCTGGACGGATACAAAACTAAGACCACAATGGACGGACAGCCTACCAGAGTTAAAATTTGTTCAGATCCACAAAGTGGACGGACTACCTCTCAGAATTAAAATTTATTCAAGTCCAAAGGGTGGACGGATCACCCCAAGAGGATGAAAAGTACAAGCCCACGAGTTGGACGGATCATCCCAAGAGGATGAAGGGTACAAGTCCACGAGGTGGACGGATCATCCCAAGAGGATGAAAATTCAAAACCCACAAGGGGATGGAGTATGCTTAGCCCGCAAGCAGACAGATCGACTTAACAGGGTAAAATATCCGAAGTCCTTAGTGGACGGGTAAAAAATGAGTTTCATCAGGGACCAACCCCCCTTAAAGTTGGATTATCTATTAAATCCACGACATGAGCAACCAAAAGTAATTAAACAAGCTGGACAGATACAAGCTACCAAAATCATTCAAAGTAGTAGACAAATCGATGCAACATATCATAAAAATATTAAAGTATCAACATAACACCCACGACGGATAAAAATTGTTCATAAAGTATCCTTACATGCAAAAGAAAAAAAATAATAAATAGAAATAATAAATCGCTTCAATTCGTAGGTAGAACATTTTCTCCGTCCTGACGGACATCCACAGCAGTCCGATCATTCTCAGCAATGGTCTTTTCCACTTGCTCCCCATCCACCCTCGCCTCGTCACCAAAGAGCTGGTCGGTGTCATCTGATCTTTCAGACTGAACGGATGTTTGCTCGGGAACACTAATGTTGACGGAGGATAGGTCAAGGTCTGGATGTAAACTCTTCACTTGACGAAGTGCATCGTCGAAGCCATCATTATAGGACGATCCTAGCTCTAGTAGAAGGTCGTCGGAGTCGCGATACTCACGGACGGCGTCCGCCTTTGCCTGATGGATCTCCTTCTCTTTGTCCTCCAGAACCTTGGACAGCTCCTCCGTCCTCTTGAAGTAATCGTCCCTTGCTCCTTCAGCCATTTTCAGCTTCTTTTCCTGGACGACCTTCCAAGCCCTCAGCTGTGTCAGCTCGTCGTCCGTCACTTTAGCTTTCTCTCTTAGACGGCCCAAAGTTGTCTCATGACTCAGGCACCGTCCCATCAGCCCCTTCATCATAAGCATAGCCTGAAAATGAAAAAGAGTTAGATAATTATTAAACCAAAAAGAAAAACAGATGCATAGTAGACGGGGAAACGACCTGAGCAATGCTGAACAAGCCCGTCTCTCCCATAGCTTCAGTCGAGTGGTTGCCAAGGTCTTCATAGTCGTCAGCAGAGATGACAGACGACAGCTTCTCCAAGGCGTATTTTGGGTCTTCACGAAGTAAGACGGGCGCCTTCTCCTGTTGGGTAGACGGACCTTTCATGGGACCTTTTCCTGCCCCATGCTTCACGGGAGTTATAGTTTTGGCACCACCAGCCATTAGACCCAAGACGGGCTCCAAAGGAACCTTGGGCTTTTTTGGAAGACGGTCTCCTTTGGACTGCAACTTCCTCTTCTGTTGAAGACTTGACCCCATCCCAATGGGACCCGCCTCAACGGAGTCTTTTTTCTTAGCTGCGTTCGCTCTGATCAGTGCCCTCCTCTTGGCGTCATCCATTTCTGCGAAAGTGGGCGGATTGAGTTAAAAGGAAAGAAGGATTAGACGGATAAAATTGTTAGGATTCAGTCAGAAGCTTACGCTGACGGACTTTGTCGTCGTACTTCTTCGCGGCCGCTGAAGGTTCGGGTCCGTCACAGTACCAATAAATGGTGTCGAGTGTGACGAGCTTAGCCCAGGTCCTCTCCTCCGACGTGGACTTTCTAAAAATTCTCTCCAAAAAACTGAATTCTTCAAGCTCTATCTACGGGCGCTGACGGACTGAAAAAGAAAGAGTAGACGGACGTTAAATTCTTACAAAAATCAAATAAATAGAAAGCTAGAACTGTTTTCATATAACGGGGTATACCGGACTCATTTATAATGCCCCATGTAGTATCAACGGGCATGTGATCCGACTCCCCAGGACGGCACATCCAACCGTCTCCTTCTAAAAAGAAGTAACGGCTCTTCCAGTCTCTATTTGAATCTGGTGTTTCAAAAATAACCTTCAGGACGGAGCTCCTAGGGACGAAGCTATACATTCCCCTTGACCTATCTATTTCGTCTGGACGGTAGCAGTGAAGGAACTCCCGCACCGTCAGCCTACGTCTACCGCCCGACATGGCTCCGTACAGTACCTCCATCGCGATAAAAACTCTCCAGGCGTTTGGGGATATTTGGCTGACGGACAATCCCAGATATTGTAAAAGCTCGCGATGAAGGGAACTCAATGGGAATCTAAGGCCAGCCTTAAGCACCTGCTCATATATTCCAACACCGTCCACCCCCTGGTAATAACATTTTTCTGACTTATAGGGTAGACGGATGGGAATATAGTCAGGGATTTGGTAATTAGCCCTAATAGTGTTGAAATGTGGCTCCTTGATGGTTGAAGTGAAAGCGTTTACCGTCCACTCTGGTAGCAATACAAACTGCCTAAGTCCGTCTGCTCCCACGACGGATCTAACTCCTTCTATTGGTTCTTCAACTACTTCTACAACCTCCATATCCTCAGTTGTTGAGGACGGGGAAGATGCGGACGGACTCCTATCTTCGCTCAAATCATCTCGGTCTTTGTGACCGGACGGATACACCTCTTTGTAATCCACTCCGTTGCGAACGACAGATTGGTTACTCGACGCGCTAGACATTTCCTACAGGTAATGACAAAACCTAAGGCTATGACGGATATTGGAAAATATGACGGGGAAAGAAAAAGAATTTTTTTTGTTCATAGTAAAGGTTAAACAGGAAATTAAATACAAGACGGATGGGAGTGACTTACCAGCAGAAAATAGACAGACGAAAGTGCCTGACGGTTGCAGTAAGAGGACGGGCTGCTCTCTGACAGATACGACGGTCTCTCTCTGACAATAGAATTCTTCGTGAATGTTGAAAAATGAAGAGAGATGGGGGCAGTATTTATAGGAGGGGTGCACGGAAGACGAAGCGACGCTTCAATCTCATAAAACTGCCAGTAGGAGTACGACACGTGTCATACCATTAAATGCTCTTCAGATCTTGTCCACTGCATTAATTGCTGACGGTTTACCTTTGTCCGTCGGTCTCAACAAGATTGGAGTCAACGACCCACATGCCTCTCAACCGTCACCCCCATTGTTGTTTACCGTCACCCCATGTTTCCCTCAGAGTATGACGGACCCATAGGGTGAAGGGGGCAACTGAAGATGATAAATCTTGGCTTAAGATGGGCCTGACGGTTATTTACTGTGGTTCGATAGAAGACGGGCCCATTATCTGTCAAGCGCGTAGAAAGGAGCCCATTATGGGCATAATGGGGTCCATCGCCCACAAAGAGGGCAGACAGGCCCTTGGTATCTGATACTTGCGACACACTTCATAGAGTCCTAAAAGGAAAGGATTCCACAATCTACTCTCATACGGATTCCTATAAGGAAAAGACTTCTACTCCAAGCAAGAGGAATCCACCCCCTACTACTATAAAAGCACCAATACCCTAACAGGTCGAGGTACGCATAATTTACCCCCTCTAGCACTCTAGAGTTGTGAGAATATTTTCTGACTTAACCTTCGGAGGGTATTCGGCCGGCACCACACCGGTGCTCTCTGTGAGGTTTTTCCTTCTTTGTGTTGTGCAGGTTGACATTCAAGCACATAGGTATCTTGTGGCTCACTGGTGAAATTCTTGACTTCATCATTTACTATTTAGAGATGCCCTCTTTCTTTTTATGAACTTTTATGTTGTGTCCAAACAAGGGATTTTGGTGTGAGATTTATTCAAAGCTGTAATTTGAAAATTTCTAATGTTGATTTCCTTTGTTTGGGTTAATAAAAGAGTTATTTCAATGAGTATGTGAAACACCGATCTCCGTATTTTTAAGCATCAAAATCCCAAGTTTAAATTGTAAGGAGAATTGTGTCATTATACGAATTCTATCAATAAAACCATTCTCATACCATTATCAGGATTCTTTACATAGTTAATGTTACCATTACCACTATTGTTGCCAATATCATCCCATATATCTACTACCACTACCATCATAATTATTGTTGTCGTCATCGCCACATCACCACTATCATTATCATCACTTTCACTATCGCCACCACCATCACCACCACCACTCTCACTAATTGCCAATAATACCTGGACGTTACTTATACTATACGTGGCGACGGCTCTAAGCTTGATCACAACACTATAGAAAATTGAGGGGCTTTTTAATCAACGGTAAGCAAGACATCTTTATTGCTTTCATGGTAATAGCAGTCTTTCCTGGTCTACCACGTTAGCTGTCTTGGCCTCTACCGTATTGCATTTTGGCTCTATTAACATAATGAAAGCAAGTCTAGTAAAGGCATGAAAACCAATCCTTTAATTAAGAATTTTATAATTCAATTAGTTCCTCCTGGTAATTCTAATGGATATGTTTAAAATTTAAACCCTGCTCCCCAATTAAGGTGATAGAGGCATAGAGCTAAGCTTTTAGCTTAGGCAAACAAGACGTTCAAAACATAAGAGCATTTGCAGCAGTGGAGCTATATTGCTATATTGCTAAAATTTAGCTCCATAAACACAAAACTCACGCTGCAGCAGTGGTGGCAAATCTAAAAATTTTAGATGTTCAGCTACAGTGCACATCTATAAATAGATGTGCACTGTAGCTGAAGCAAAAAAAAAAAAAAAAATTTTTATTCGGCCGGTTAAATAAAATAATAAAAATTCTCTCTCATATCTCATCTCTCTCAGTCACTCTCTCATCTCTCTCTCTCAGTCAGTCTCTCCGATCGCCTCACGCCGCCGATTGCCTCACGCCGCCGATCGCCTCAGCCACGCCATCCCAGCCGCTGATCGTCTCACCCTATGCCTTCCCAGCCGCGATCGCCTCACCCCACGCCTTCCCAGCCGCCGTGGTTGTGGTTTTGTTTTTTGTTTTTTTTTTTTTTTTTTTTTTTTTTTTCTATGTTGTGTTGTGGTTGCCTGGTGGTTGTGGCCGGTAATGGTGGTGGTGGTTGTGGTTTTGTTTTTTTTTTTTTTTTTTTTTTTTTTTTTTCTATGTTGTGTTGTGGTTGTGGCCGGTAATGGTGGTGGTGGTTGTGGCTGTGGCCGATGGCAGAGGAAGTTGTGGGTGGTGCTGTGAATTTTATTTTTTGGAGTAGGATATATTATTTTATTGTAGAGGGTATATTATTTTAGTGTAGAGAATATATTATTTTATTGTGATGTTTATATTATTTTATTGTGTTAAAAGCTAAAATAGATCCACTACTGTAGTATGTGTGTAGCTAAAATAGATAAAGTAACTTTTAGTGTTGCTAAATAGCTAAAATTATAGATCCACTGCTGTGGATGCTCTTAGCATGAAACATATGATTAATTGACTTCACAAAAAGAAACATATAAATTATTCAAAAAAAATTAAATAATATAATTATAACATAAAGTAATTATAAAACAAGTGCTTTACTGTCATACAAAATATAATAAGTAATTTACATCTTGATACACACTCGTTTAGGATTTAATTGAGATTGCGAAAATTCCTCATGATCTCAAGACATCAATTGGCAATTGCAACATTATTTGTTTATATATATAATTCAATAGGTTGAGGAGAGAAATTTGAACCTTAAACTCTGAACTTTTTAGAAACATAAAGAAATGCCAATAATATTAATAAATATTTTAACATACAACTTTATTAATTAACCAATTAAGAATTTCAAACAAGTAGAAGCTGATAAAAGAAATTCCTTATTACATAAAGAATGTTGGGAAATTTATACCTTGATTAATTTTTGAACTCTTACTCTTTTATTCAAGAATAAGTAATTTTACTAGTTAAACTAACTGAAACTCACTAACCAATTATAGGTGTCTTTTGGTTTTAAAAAAAAAGTATATAAAACTCCATTAATAGCTACCGTGCATGATATTTAAAAGGAAATATTACATTTACCAAACTTTTTTTTCTCGCATCTTCTTCTTTGGATAATATCAATTGGTTCATTATTAAGCGCACTCCCATGTACAATAATTCACATTGGGTTGAATGTTTTTTACTTCTTCTTTTTTTAGCATATATTAACCCAAATTAAATAATAAAATCTCTCACGTACTTCATCTTAATCCTCTAGATTTATTTTATTTGCTATCATTTTCAACTGAAGTTTTACAAAAAAAAATTTTAATTTTTGGTCCAATGAATAAGGTAGTGTTTGATACTCTACAAGCAAATAATACATTATAGTACAATGGCTTTTGACAAAATCTCCCACGTTTTCGTTTTCGTTGTCATTGTTCTCACGCTCTCCCTCATCCCTCGTCCCTCGTCCTTCATTTTCCTCCTTTCTTTCAGGCCCCACCTTTCATATTTGGTTGTTGCAGTGGTCGTCGTGGCTAGAGTGTGGGTCATCAATGATAATATTGGTGAGTTTAATGTTGATGGCAGCGACTCTGTTTGGTTTTGGGTTTTGGTGGCAGTGATTTTGATAGTTTCCATGGCTGGGGTGAGTTGTCAATGTCGATGGTCGTTACTTACTTGGTGTGGATTGTTGCTAGGTCAGGGGTGGGTTTGGGTTGCAGTGGCAAGTTTGGTTTTGGCTTCAATTAAAAGAAATAATGAGATGTATGATATGTTGTTAAAAAAAACTTAAAATAGATATGTAAAATTATATAGGATTTTACTAACGTGTGCCCTAAGGGCACACAATTGTATACTATTTTTGGAAAAAGTTTTATCGAGAATTAAAAAAGTTTTGATAGCTTTTTCAATTCCTGATAAAATTTTTCCAAAAACGGATTTGTTAATGTATTAGGACATACATTAACCGAACCCAATTATATAAAGTGCCTTTTGTTGACATAAATATAATGTTATTGTGTATATATATATATATATATATATTTCAAAGTAAAAAGAATAGAGGTAATTCTTCTTCTTTTTTAATTAAATATTTTTATACAAAAGAAATTAAGAAATTCTTTTAATGAAAAGCATATACCCATCAACAATTTCCAAAAATTATTTTAAAAAATTCAACCAATTTCTACCATTTCTATACCAATTTTTTACAATTTCCACAATGAGAACACCTAAAAAAAAAATTCCCAAAAAAAAAATCAAATCAAATTCAAAATTTTCCAAATCCAACTAAATTGGCGACAAGAATCTATCAGTACCCCAAAACATCAAAGATAAACGCCATATACAAATCTCTCTCTCTCTCTCTCTCTCTATATATATATATATATTTGTAAGTGCCAAAAATGAGTTGACGTAATACAATGAATTTGTAGAGGCGGGAACTTGAATCAAATAACCTAGCACAGTTGAAGGAGAAGAAAAAGACAAGGAATAATGAAGAGTCTTAGTCCTCGGCAAAGATCCAAGGACAAATATTTATATTAGTTTGATCTCAAGAACGATTTTCTACAGTATTTCTCTCTTGGGGATCATCCATGCACCCTTTCTTTCAGGAGCATCTTTTTCATTATATTGCCTCTTTCAGCTGATCTTGGCCTTCCACTTGTTGATCGTGCAAGACACTACTCGAGTGCTTGTCCCATCAGATGCCCTTCTAAGTCTTCTGTGAATTGCAGCAACCAAGACAGCACTGTTCTAAGGTTTTCTCCACATAAATGCGGCTAGGGGGTTAGATGGGGTGCATTAAATATGGTGACAACTACCATCCCTCTAGTCACGTCAAGGCTAACCCCCTTTCTAAAACTTTTCCTCTACAGTGTGGCCTCCTCTAGTAATGCGCCATTGACATGGCCATGGCTCACCTCTCTGGCCTTACCGTCCGAGGGTGTGGTCTTCTCGGAACTGCACAGGCCTCCTCAACCTCAGGTATGACACGTGTCATTATTACCTTATTAAATTTCTGTATCCCACAATAGCCCTTCAAAACTCTAGTTTTTCCCTCTTGTCCAAGGAGAAAAATGGGGTTTTGACCTTGGGTGATTGATTCCACATGCTTCTTTGAATTTCCCCCATGAGAACGTCACTTCGCATGCCCTATAACCGCTCCTGACATTTCGAAGTTCATAACGTCTGATTTAATGCTCCATGCGGCGCCTCGTCCCCTACGTCCTACGGCTGGTATTTTTTCTCAAAATTTGGGTGGGGCAATCCCCCCCCCCCCCCCCCAACTCTACCTCCTATATAAGGCGCCTGGGGGATTCATTTCTCCCATTTTCCAAATCTTCAAACTTTCAAGAAGCTCCTGAAGTGACTCCAGTCATTATTTTTGTGAGTTCCTTGTTTATCCCAATCTTATTCTTAGGTTCTTTTCTCCTCGGCCTTTTGTCTTCTATTTCTTTCTTCAAAAAAACTTTCCTTCCCTTCACCTTGGCTTGCTTAGGCGGGCAGGTTTGCTCACTTAGTAGATACTCCCACTAGTATGGGGGGGTTTAGGGCCCTATATCATATTCCCCGAGGTGTCTCTTTGCGGTATTGCCCTCTGGGTGAGTGGCATACCCTCAGAAAGGAGGGGGAGGTCGTTATTCCCATGATCGCCTTCATAGAAGGGGGAATGAGGCTTCCCATAGGTAGAGTGACCAGGGACTACCTGATCGCCTATAGGATATGCCCTCATTAATGCGTGCCCAACCTGTTTAGAGTCTTAGGTAGTGTAGACGCTCTCAACGAGCAAATGGAGTTAGGCCTCACCTGGCACGACGTTGTTTGGATGTACGAGTGCCATCTGCTTGCAGACTCTCGCTATTATCTTAAGTCTAGGTCTTCCGATGTTAGGCTCATCTCATGTCTCTCCAAATCCAACAAGGGCATGAAAGATGACTTTCTGATCGTCTCGAGTGAATGGCATGACGGTCTTCACTACCCAACCTAGGAGGGAGCACCAAGTGGGGTACCTTAGGTTTAGGTCCTTTAACACGGGAATTAGTTTTGTAGTTTGCTTTTTTCTTCATTCCTTTAGTAGTTTGTTTCCCTCTGATTGATGACTCGCCTTTCTAACTGTGGTTTTGCTTTTTGGCTTTTTTTTTACAGATAAAAGATATGTGGCTCCCAATCTCAACTTTGTCAACGTTCTAGATCTCAACAGGGTGTTGAGATCTGAGGTGTTCGTGAGTGAGGACAGATAGCTGAGAGCTGTCCATCTTATACTTGACTTCAAGCCCCTGTCCGATGAGTTTCAAGATATGGGCAATGCAATCAAAGCGGGTAATCCTCGGCTAGCTCGGATTGACATTTCAGTGCCCAGATTCCTAGCTCGAGAAGGTACCGTGTAGGTTGAGCTTCCTTCCTATTGTTATCCCCGTGAAGAAGCGGTTCCAAGAGAAGAAACATCTTCCTTGCGCCTGTCACTTAAGGAGGAGATAGACTAATTTTGACTTGAGGAAGAGAGGGAGGAGCAGGGAGAGTCTGTGATTCAGGTCTCAGACTCGGAAGACGAACATGACAGATCTTCAGGCGTTCGTTCCTCTGGATTCATCGTCGCGTGCATAACCAGCAGTTTGGAAGAAGAAGAAGAAGAAGAAGAAGAAGAAGAAGAAGAGATTCTGCTAGAGAGAAAGAAGGGATTAAGCCTTTGTGAACTCCTCGCTAGAAGATCCAAAGGGTCGGTGTCTAAGGATGCCTCAGGCTCTCAGTTTCCTCTTCCTCCTCCTCCTCATCATCCTCCTTTAGTTTCCCCCTTTGAGCTTGCCAATCTGAAGAAGAGGAAGAAGAACAAGGAAGTGGTCAAAGAAGGGGAGTTGGTCCTTTACAATGAGGGGGTTCCTCCGAAGGTACCAAAGATGGCTAAGGGCAAGGGAAAGGCTTTATTGGCCGATAGTAAAGAGGTTGAGCATGTGGCCAAGGTGTGTCCTCTGAACTCAGCGTGGAATCCTCGGCTAGAGCTGGACGGGGCCACTATACCATGGAACTCCACCATTAGGGAGTTCTAGAGAGGGACCGCCTATTACCTAGCCAACGCTCTTGAGCAGCCCCTTCTGTTGCCGAATGACATGGTTGCTCTGAAGAACTTGAAGTAGCAGGATCTCTTTCTGTCCCTGAAGAGGGACTTGGCATTGGTAAGTCTTTCGACACTTTTTACTAACTTCATGCTAGGTTATCCTCTTCTTATTTGATTGGGTATTCCCTTATCGTTTTTATGCAGGCTATCCAAGAGGTATTTATGGTCGAAGAGTGGGTGAAAAATGCCCAGTCCGAGGCCAAACTCGCGGACAACCTACGTGCAGAGACCGGTAAGTCTTTGGCCGCTGCCGAGCAAAAGAACAAGGAATTTACTACGAAGCTGGCTGCTAAGGACAGGGGGGGAAGAATGCTGAGGCTGGCCTCAAGAATGTTTAGGCGCAGGCCGAGGAGCAACGTAAGAAGCTCCACTATACGGAGATAAAGCTGGCCACGGCCAACCAGCAGGTTGCAGATCTGAAGACAAAGCTTGAGAAAGCTAAAGAGGCTGTCCAAGTGGCTCAGGCGGTAACGGATGCTTCAAGACAAAAATTCTATAACCTCGGAGTAAAAGAGACTGAGACCCGCTTGACTGATGAGTTAGTTGGGGTCTGCAGGGATTACTGCCTCGAGGTGTGGACCGAGGCACTAAACCTGACTGGAGTTCCTGCTGCCTCAAAGTGGAGAAGGGTTGAAAATGTTTACTACCCACCAAACCTCCAAGAAGCTCCTAAAGCACTCTTGGGCTTGAAACGGATGCTGCCCCTACAACAACTGCACTAACGCAGCTTCCAATCACCCAGGCCTCTTTCCCCCCACCCCCGAGACCTCCAAAGGGCCTGGCAAGGTTGGTGTCCTAGGCCAAAGGGTAGAAGTGGCCAAGGGCAAGGAGGTTGCCCAGGTTAGAACTCAGCAAGAGGATAAGGGCAAAGGCAAGGAAGCTAAAACTTTGCCAGAGACCAAGGGCCCAGAGGCTGACAAACGCAAGGAAGCTATTCCTAAGGCAAAAAAGTCTGAGCTGGTCAAGCCTCAAGTCGTAGCCTAGGAGAAGAAGGCCACCTCGGGCAAGGCTGCTGATCCTCCTGTCTCCCAGCCAGCCAGCAAAGAAGATCTTCCCCCAGCCCAGACTTAGCTTAGGATTTTTCTTTTCTTCCTTTGTATTTTTCTTTTATTGTGGTAGTTTGCCATGGTTTATGATGTATCTTTCCTTTTGATTAATGAAAAAACATTAACTTTTGCTTTATGACAAGTGAACTTTCATTTTCCGTGCAATATTTATCTCTAATGGCTATAGTAATTGTTCTATCTTTTTCTGAGAGGTTAGATTGATGATGCTTCTAAGGGTGAAAACCCATACTTTAACAAAAAGCTAACAATAATGAATTGTTGTTAATTCAAGTAAATTAAGCCCATGTAAATAGTGTGAAAAATAATTATGTGTTGGTACTAAAAATTGTATAATCAATAGGCATGGTCGAGGTTCTGTTTAACCTTTAGAGAATTCATTGAGGCGTTAATTTACCCAAAGCATAGGTCCGAGGGACCAGGCATGGCCGAGGTTCTTTTTAACCCTTAGAGAATTTATTGAGGCGTTAATTTACCCAAGACATGGGTCCAAGGGACCAGGCATGGCCGAGGTTCTGTTTAACCCTTAGAGAATTCATTGAGGCGTTAATTTACCCAAGGCATGGGTCCGAGGAACTGGGCATGGCCAAGGTTCTGTGTAACCTTTAGAGAATTCATTGAGGCGTTAATTTACCCAAAGCATGGGTCCGAGGGACCAGGCATGGCAGAGGTTCTGTTTAACCTTTAGAGAATTCATTGGGGTGTTAAAGAATTCATTGAGGCGTTAATTTACCCAAGATATGGGTCCGAGGGACCAGGCATGGCTGAGGTTCTGTTTAACCCTTAGTGATATGTTAGGGCGTTAATTTACCCAAGGCATTGGTTTGAGGGACCAGGCATGGCCGAAGTTCTGTTTAACCCTTAGAGAATTTATTGAGGCATTAATTTACCCAAGGCATGGGTCAGAGGGACCAGGCATGGCCAAGGTTCTGTTTAACCATTAGAGAATTTATTGAGGTCCAGGCATGGTCGAGGTTCTGTTTAACCCTTAGAGAATTCATTGAGGCGTTAATTTACCCAAGGCATGGGTCTAAGGGACCGGGTATGGCCGAGGTTCTATTTAAACCTTAAAGAATTTATTGAGGCGTTAATTTACCCAAGGCATGGGTCCGAGGGACCAGGCATGGCCGAGGTTCTGTTTAACCCTTAGAGAATTTATTGAGGCGTTAATTTACCCAAGGCATTGGTCCGAGGGACCAGGCATGGCCGAGGTTCTGTTTAACCCTTAGAGATATGCTAGGTGTTGATTTACCCAAGGCATGGGTCTGAGGGACCAGGCATGGCCGAGATTTTGTTTAACCCTTAGAGAATTTATTGAGGCGTTAATTTACCCAAGGCATAGGTCCGAGGGACCAGGCATGACCGAGGTTCTGTTTAACCCTTAGTGATATGTTAGGACATTAATTTACTCAAGGCATGGGTCCAAAGGACCAGGCATGGCCGAAGTTCTGTTTAACCCTTAGAGAATTTATTGAGGCGTTAATTTACCCAAGGCATGGGTCCGAGGGACTAGGCATGGCCGAGATTCTGTTTAACCCTTAGATGCAATGACACAAGAATAACGAATGAGATATAATTGCATTAATAATAATATCTTTTCAAGTTACTTACATTCCAGGGTCGTAGTACAGTATTTCCATCTAGATCCTCTAGTTTAAATGCACCTATGCTTGCTATTAAGGTGACATGATAAGGGCCTTCCCAATTTGGCCTCAATTTACCTCAGGATGGGTTTCTCGTATTATCGACCACTTTCCTAAGGATAAGGTCCCCTGGCACGAGTGGCCGTGACTTCACCTTTTTATTGTAACCCTACCTCAGCTTGTGTTGGTAGTGGGCCAGTTTTATCGTTGCCATCTCTCTTTTCTCCTCGGCCCAGTCCAGACTTGCACATAGCTAACTATCATTGTTACATTCCTCAAACTAATCTGTTCTTCGTCGGGAATCCTATTTCCATGAGTATAACTGCCTCTACTTCATATGTTATAGAGAAGGGGGTTTCCCCAGTCGATCTTCTTCGGGTAGTTCTGTATGACCATAGTAGATGGGGCAATTCAACTACCCATTTCCCTTTTGCCTCATCCAGTCTTTTCTTCAGCCCATTGAAGATCACCTTATTAGTGGCCTCGACCTGCTCGTTTCCTTGCGGGTACGCAAGGATAGAGATCCTGATTCCAAGTTCACTACAATATCTCCTAAAAGCCTTGCTGTCGAACTGTGTTCCATTGTCAGATATGAGGGCGTAAGGTATACTGAACCGCATGATAATGTTTCTCCACATGAATTTCTTCACGTCCTAGTCTCAGATATTAGCCAACGGCTTGACCTTTACCCATTTCATAAAATAATCTATCCCAACGAGCAACCATTTCTAGTTTGTAGTAGCTCGAGGGAATGGGCCCACAATGTCTAGACCCTACTGAGCAAAAGGCCCCGGGCTAAAGAGTGGGTTCAAAACCCCTTCGGGATGGTGGATATTCGGGGCGTACCTCTGGCATTGATTACATTTCCACACGTAATCCCGGACAGACTTCTGCATACTACGCCACCAATACCCCTAGGTAAGGGCTCTGTGAGCCAACGATCTTTCCCCTGTGTGGCTCCCACAAATCCCTTCGTGTAGCTCTTCCAACAACGGCTTCACTGCTTCTGGGTGTATACGTAACAGGTATGGCTTAAAAAAAGACCGTCGATACAATTTTTGCTCTTGAGATAGCCAGTATTACCGGGCGCGCCTCTGGGTCTTCACGGCCTTTGCCTTATCCTCTGGTAGGCCTCCACTCCTTAGAAATGTGACTATGGGGTTCATCCAACTGGGTCCAGCTTGAACAGACTGTACCATGGTCAGGCTTTGGTCCTTCCACCTTGGTTTGTCTAATTCTTCCACTATGATTAACTGTGGTAGAGTGCCATCAGACATTGTTGCCAGTGTAGCTAGTGAATCAGCATGGGAGTTTCTGCATCGTGGTACTTGCTTCAAGGTGAACTCCTGAAAGTGTCCCTGGACTTACTTTATCTTACCCAAATAGGCTTGCATCCTCTCATCCTTGGCCTTGTATTCTCCTAGTACTTGTCCCATTATTAGTTAGGAGTCACTGAAACCCTCTATGTTGTTTCCTCCCAAGCCTTTTACTACCTTTAATCCTGACCTTAATGACTTTTACTCGACCTCGTTGTTAGTGGCCGAGAAGGACAACCTTAGAGATTTCTCCAGAACTATCCTGTCTGGGGAAACGATGACAAATCCAACTCCCGAGCCCCACTGGTTGGCAACCCCATCAATGTACACAGTCCATGGAGGTGAAATTTTGGCGGCAAAAACCCCAACAACTTCCTGGCTTTGTACACCCTCCTTGGTTTGATCCTCCAAGAACTCGGCGATGAGGTTAGCCAAGACTTGGCCTTTAATCGATGTCCTCGGCTGGTACTTAATGTCAAAAGCCCCTAGCATAGTTCCCCACTGCACCACCCTTCCAGAATAGTTTGATTTCCGTAATATCGCTTGCAAGGGAAGCTAGGTCAGGACCACCAACGTATGTGCCTGGATGTAGTGTGGCAACTTCCTGATAGTGTGGACGAGGGCTAAGATGGCTTTTTTGCATAAGAGTACCTCGTATTAGCATTTTGCAGAGATTTACTGATGAAGTACACTAGTCTTTGAACCCCGAAATCGAACCAAATTAGGACAAGGCTGACCACGTGGTTTGTGACAGCTAGGTAGGCATAGAGGACCTCCTCCTACCTAGGATAAGACAACACCGGTGGATTTGACAAATACTCCTTCAGTTCTTGGAAGGCCTGATCACACTCCTCGGTCTAGGAGAAATCCTTCCATTTGTGTAGAAGTTAGAAGAATGGTCTGCATCGGTCAGCAGATTTTGATATGAATCTGTTCAAGGCAACAGTCATGCTCGTCAGCCGCTGTAACTCTTTGGAGTTCCGAGGTGGATGTAGGTCGTTTATGGCCTTGATTTGATCTGGGTTGACCTCAATGCTACGGTGTGTTATCATAAAGCCCAGGAACTTCCCCGAGCTCACTCCGAACAAACACTTTGAAGCGTCCAACCGCAGTTGGTGTTTCCTAAGCATAGAAAAAGCTTCTTCCAAGTCTTGTATGTGCTCGAACGCAACTTTACTTTTTATCACCATGGCGTCTATATAGGCTTCCATATTCCTACCCAGTTGGGCCTCAAACATCCTTGTCACCATTTTCTAGTAGGTGGATCATGCGTTTTTCAACCCAAAAGGCGTCACTCTGGAGTGGTAGTTGCCAAAGGGAGTCTTAAAGGCTTTTTTTTCCTGGTCGACGAGCGTTAGAGGGATCTGGTGGTATCCCTGGAAAGGATCAAGAAAACTCACCTGAAGGCGTCTGAAGGTGGCGTCTATCAACTTGTCTATCCTCAGGATAGGAAAGGGGTCTTTGGGACAAGCCTTATTGAGATCAGTGAAGTCCACACAAACTCTCCACTTTCCATTCTTCTTTTTCACTACCACCGTGCTAGCCAGCTACTCCGAATAGAAAATCTCCTTTGTTGCCCCAGCTTGTTTCAACTTGTTGACTTCTTCTTTTACTGCATTGGAATGCTCATCAGAGGATCTCCAAGGTGGCTATTTCTTTGGCCGAGCTTCGGGATTCACATTCAGCTGATGGCATATGAAGTTCGAATCAATCCCTAGCGCTTCGTATGGGTCCTAGGTGGATACATGAATATGCTACTTGAGGAAAGCCACCAACTCATCATTTTCTGCTGGTGATAGATGCGCTCCTAGTTGAAAGTATTTGTTTAGATTGCCACCAATATCCACCTTGATGAGGCTTTCACAGGCCTCTACCGCTCTAACCGTATTGTCCTCGACCTCGGTCGAGATAAGCATTAACTGCTATAACTTCAATGGCGCCTCATTCATTCCTTCTGAAAGGGTTCGATGGTCGATTGCTGCGATGACTCATTATCTTATCGAGGCTTGGCATCCTCATATCTCTCCGATCCGACCTTCGGTCGGAAATTTTACCTTTTGGTGCAGAGTGGATGATACGACTCCGAGAGCATATAGCCACGGTCGAGCTAGAATATCTGTGTATGGTGAATAATGAAGTCCACCAACACCTCTTCCTTCTCTACTTGGACCGGTAGCTTGATTCTTCCCTTTGGGAAAACCATTTTCCCGTCAAATCCCATGAGTGGCACTTTGTAACTCTCCAAGTCTTCCTTCTTTAGCCCAGTCCTCTAAACAGATGAGGGAACATGATTTCAGCCTTACTTCTCCCGTCGACCATTACCCTGTGCACATCGAAGCCCTCAATACGCACTGTGACAACCAGAGCGTCAACATGGGGTTGGGTAATGCTGACCAGGTTTTTATCAGAAAAACCCATGACCAGACTAGGTTCCGTCCTAGCCCTCTTACAGAGGTCTTCTCGGCTGAAGTTGGTAACGGGAGGAGACACGGACATCACCCTTGTTGACGTGGCCAGCATCTGCTTAGGTTTGGCGAGGATAACATGAATAGTTCCCATGGGAGGTTGTGGTGCTTACCCTCCCTAGTATCCCTATTGTGGGGCTCCTCTTTGTGTCGAGGTCTCGTTTGTGAACTCTCGTAGCTTTCCTTCACTAAGCAGACGGTTCAAGTATGATCGTTGGGTTTTGCACTCCTTAGTGGTGTGTCCCTTATCCTGATGATATTGGCAATACACTAACTGATTTCTTCGGGTTGGGTGTCCCCCATCTTGTGTGGCTAAGTGAAGTGGGGCTCGTTCCGAATCTTCTGCAGTATTTGGTGGATTAGGACCTCAAATATCGAGTTGACCGGTTGGACCCCGCTTGGCTGTCCCTGACTGCAAAAATTTGCTTTGGGCCAATTTCCTCTTGTCTTATTGAAGCGGTTATCCTTCCGGTCGTGGAAGCCTTTTGCCTTTCCTTTAATTTGTGCTCGGTCATCTTCTATTCTTTTATGCTCGTTTATCCAGTCCATCAACTGTTTCATGGTCCGAGCAGGTTTCATGGTGAGGGACTTCCATAAGTCAGACTCGGTGGGTAGCCTACTCTTGAAGGTACGTACCGCAACATCCTCAAAATCCCCATCCAGTTCGTTGTATAGTTCCCAATACCTATCCGAGTAGGTCTTCAAGGTTTCTTCCTCTCTCATTGATAGCGCTAGTAGGGAGTCCAATGTCCTTAGCACCCTACTACATGTAACAAACCTTGCACCAAAAGCTCTAGTGAGCTCCTCGTAGGAGTCAACGAACCTTTCACGTAGTCCATCAAACCATCTCATTGCCATTGGGCCGAGGTTGGAGGAAAATAACTTGCACATCAAAGCCTTATTTTTGGCATATATGGTCATCTTCTGATTGAAGTGGCTAACATGTTCTATGGGGTCGGTCCTCCCATTGTAAACAGCGAAGGTGGGTTACGTGAAGCGTTTGGGCAGCTTGGCCCTCTCGATCTGCCTCGTGAAGGGTGACTTGGATATCTGGGAAATGGCCTTGCTCATGGCGTCCCTATCCCTGTTTCTCCGGGGGATGGGTTTGTGCTGCTTGTGGTGCTACCTTTCTCTGTGCGAATCTTCGGAAGAATCAGTTTCTGTTTCGTTGGGAGGCATCCTACTTCTCTTATGCCGCCTTTGCTCTGGCTCTAATCTAGAGCCTGAGCTCGCAGTGGGACTCCTATTTCGTCGGTTTCTCTAGTTCTGCCTTATTCACCTGCGTAAATGGTTCACGTCTGGTCTTAGGCCAACGGTCTCATTTAAGAGATGACTGTGTTGACTAGGACGGGCTGGTCTCGAGCTCCTAGACTCAGACCTAGCTATCTCACGATCCCGGCGATTTTCCAGGTTTATGAACTGGTCCTGCCGCTCAGGATGAAAACTCACGGATCCTTCCCTGCTAGACATCCTTTGGCATTCTCCTCGAAGGTCTATAGGTTAAGTGAAGATTCTCATAGATGGCACCAATTGTAAGTGCCAAAAATGAGTTGACGTAATACAATGAATTTGTAGAGGTGAGAACTTGAATCAAATAACCTAGCACAGTTGAAGAAGAAGAAAAAGAAAAGGAATAATGAAGAGTCTTAGTCCTCGGCAAAGATCCAAGGACAGATATTTATATTAGTTTGATCTCAAGAACGATTTTCTATAGTATTTCTCTCTTGGGGATCATCCATGCACCCTTTCTTTCAGGAGCATCTTTTTTCATTATATAGCTTCTTTCAGTTGATCTTGGCCTTCCACTTATTGATCATAAAGGACACCACTCGAGTGCTTGTCCTATTAGACGCCCTCCCAAATCTTTTGTGAGTTACGGCAACCAAGACAGTATTGTTCAGGAGTCTTCTCCATATAAATGCGGCCAAGGGGTTTGTGGGGTGCATTAAATGTGGTGGCAGCTACCATCCCTCTAGTCATGTCAGGGCTAACCCCCTCTCTGAAACTTTTCCTCTAGAATGTGGCCTCCTCTGGTATTGTGCCATTGACGTGGCCACGACTCACCTCTCTGGCCTTACCGTTCGAGGGTATGGTCCCTTCGGAACTGCATTGGCCTCATCGGCCTCAGGTATGACACGTGGCATTATTACCCTATTAAATTTCTGTATCCCACAATATCTATATATATATATATATATATAATAATAGGTGAAACTGAGAGAAACTCAAATTAGAATTCCAAACTAAAATTCCAATTTTGCGTCATGTGTCTTAAATTATTTATTCTTAAAGAGTTTTATTTCTTAATTTTAAAGTCAAATATGAGACCACATCATAAATATTCATTCAAGTGAGTTATTAAGTACAAAAACCAAAGAATCTAGAATAAATGAATCATTTAAATAAATAAATAAATAAGTGCTTCACAATAATTTAAAAAATGGACAATTTACATTTTATACCTAATAATATCCTTACAAATTTTTTTAAAGAATTAATAAAATATAAAAATGACTATCAATAGTATTTAAATTATATATATATATACGAATTATATTATGCATCTTATTGTATATCTTTAAGTGTATCCATGGCTCCATGCATATGCATGGGGTTACAACCTAGAATGTATTAATAGGTAAAGCTTAGAAAAAATTCAATTAGATTCTACAATTGAAGTTTAATTTTGCGTCATATGTCCTAAATTATTTATTTTTAGAGAGAGTTTTATTTCTTAATTTTGGAGTCAAATGTGGGACCACATCATAAGTATCCATCTAAATGAGTTATTGCATACAAAAACCAAAAAGTCTAAAATTAATGAACATAAATTTTTTAAAAAAAATATTAAAAAATAGATAATTTACATTTTTTACCTAATAATATTCTTATAAGACTTTTTAAAGAGTTTAAAAAAAAATAAGAATAACTATCAATAATATTTAAATTATATATGTAAAAATTATACTATACATCTTAATGTATATTTTTTAAGTATATCCATGCATATGCATAGAATTACAAACTAGTAGTTTAATAATAGTAGGTGTCCACTCAATGAAAAAAAAGTATTACGAGCAATTTATTTTCTTGATTGATTTGATTAATTTTCTATAAAAATTTGACTTTTATTTTTTATTTTTTTCTTATAAAAATACTTGTCAGCCCAACCCTGTTACAACCTGATTGTCCAGACTTATTCCAAAACCGACTATATTTTGCCCAACCCGAACCCATTGGTTGCCATGTCTAGGGATGGCCATACCCATTGGGTAATGGATATCCAACCCTACCCGATCCAAATGTTTCGGGTAATACCTGGTTCTTCATGAGTAGAGCTTAATCGGGTAGGGTATGGATATTACCCGAATTGTTCAGGTAGGGTATGGATATTATCCAAACCCGACCCGTATTAAAAAAAAAAAAAACCTCTCACTGTCACTCACACTCTCCAACGAGAAACCACAACAACAATAGCAATCACAATAACTACTCGGAGGAGAGATTCAATGGAAGAGATTTCCTATTGGAGCGGTTGTACTTGTTTGGATTCGAACGGAATTTAGCATCGGAGAGGATGGTG
The DNA here is from genome assembly GCA_019022515.1 of Quercus aquifolioides. NCBI lineage: Eukaryota > Viridiplantae > Streptophyta > Magnoliopsida > Fagales > Fagaceae > Quercus > Quercus aquifolioides. The sequence goes on from JAFHAW010000021.1 coordinate 51,880, forward strand.
ATGGAGCCGACAACAATGTCACCATGGCAGAACAAAAGAGGAAATTTCTGGAGCAAACGACCATCGACGTTTGGATCCATAACAAAGCCTAGAGTTTTCTCATTTCGCTACTATAGAGGAATGAAATCGTCATTTTTTCGATGAAGAGGATTCTTCCCGTTATCGGAAAGATTCGCTGGCTCTGGCAACGGTGTCGGAGGCGGATCATCAAGAAGAATGAAATCAACGACGAGCCGATGTTCATGAGATCTTCGGTGGCCGTCGCCGGAGCAACAGTGTTCTTGTTGAGCCGGTTACGATGTGGAGATCCTAAGGCGCTATTGTCACCGGACAGATTCAACAGGAGGTAAGATTAACAGAAATAGTAACAGACCAAAGAATGGGAAAAAATACACGTGGAGGGCGTAAAACTATTGGTTAGTTTTTAAGTTAAAATGTTTTGGAATTAAAAAAAAAATTTTAAATAGGTTTCGGGTATGGTATGGATATCCATGAATAATATATCCGGGTAAGATTCGAGTATGGATACTAATGGGTATTGTTATTCGAATATTTATGGATAAACTTTTCGAGTAAGGTATGAATATACCTGATCCATACCCTACCCATGGCCATCCCTAACCATGTCTAGATTTATAAATAGCACTAACATCAGGGATGCTAAATGCCAAACTAGTTTCTCAAAAAAAAAAAAAAAAATGCCAAACTATTTGACATTTGTCACGTCAAATACCAAAAACAAAAACCCTTCACATCGTATGTTTTAAATGCTTTGAGTACGGACACCAGTAATTCTGTAAAATTTTATTCAATTCCTCTCTCCTCTCACATCGTGCTCCTCTTTCTTCTCTCTCAATCTCAGATTTCTCTCCGACCTCGCCGTGGAGATGGGTTTTGTAACTGTGATTGTGAATGGGTATGGAGATGGTGGCATTTTCTCTTTCTAAACACTCTCTCTGTAACTTTCTTCACAGCTAGTTTTTCGTTTCCTTTACTTCAAAATCAAAAGCAGAGCTGGTACGTTTTTTTTTTTTTTCAGAATATAATCCATCACTTTAATAAGCTCTGCGTTTCACGTTCTTCTTCTTTTTTTTATACTGATTGTGACTTTGAATTGTTTTGTAATTATGAGTTGCTGTCACAGAGAAAGAGAGGGGGACCCGAGATGAAGAAGGTTACGGCGTCGACGCCAAACGGATCTGCTGCCATGGAATCCGACGAGGGAACGAAGTCCTCCTCCATCGATTTCGGCACGGCGGAGGCGATGGACCACATTCGGACACTCACCGATGTCGGAGCCATGACCCGACTCCTCCACGAGTGCATAGCGTACCAGCGCTCACTGGACCTCGACCTTGACAACCTCCTCTCGCAGCGCTCCGATTTGGACAAGCAACTCCTCCACCTCCAGAAATCTTCGGAGGTACTCGATATAGTCTCTGCCGACTCGGAGTACATGCTCTCCAACGTGTCCTCCACGTCTAAGCTGGCTGATCAGGTGAGCCGGAAGGTTCGAGAACTTGACCTCGCACAGTCGCGCGTGAACTCCACCCTCCACCGCATCGACGCCATTGTTGAGCGATCCAATTGCATCGACGGAGTCAACAAGGCTCTCAATTCCGAAGACTTCGAGTCTGCCGCAAACTACGTTCAGACCTTTTTCCAGATCGATGCCAAGTACAAGGACTCTGGATCTCATCAGAGGGACCAAATGCTCTCATTCAAGAAGCAATTAGAAGGAATTGTACGGAAGAAACTCTCTGCAGCCGTGGATCAACGTGACCACGCCGCGATCTTGCGGTTTATCCGGATTTTCCCGCCGCTTGGATTGGAGGATGAGGGATTACAGGTCTATGTCGGTTACTTGAAGAAAGTGATTGCAATGAGAGCGAGAATGGAGTTCGAGCACATGGTGGAGATGATGGAACAAAAAGGAAACCAGACGAGCCAAGTGAATTTCATTTCGTGCTTGACGAATCTGTTCAAGGACATTGTATTGGCAATCGAAGAGAACAGCGAGATTCTAAGAGGTCTATGCGGCGAGGATGGGATCGTTTATGCGATTTGCGAGCTCCAAGAAGAATGTGACTCGCGAGGTTCATTGATCTTGAAGAAATACATGGAATTCAGGAAGTTAGGCCGGTTATCATCTGAGATCAATGCGCAGAACAAGAATTTGCTTGCTGTGGGAGGAGGATCCGAAGGTCCGGACCCGAGGGAGATCGAATCATACTTGGAAGAGATACTATCGTTGATGCAATTGGGCGAGGATTATACGGAATTCATGGTGTCGAAGATCAAAGCCTTGAGTTCAGTTGATCCAGAGTTACTTCCGCGAGCCACAAAGGCGTTTCGGAGTGGAAGCTTTAGCAAAGTTGTGCAAGAGATCACCGGGTTCTATGTGGTTCTAGAAGGTTTCTTTATGGTGGAGAATGTGAGGAAGGCTATAAGGATTGACGAGGAGGTTCCAGATAGCTTGACCACTTCAATGGTAGATGATGTCTTTTATGTTCTACAGAGTTGCTTGCGGAGGGCCATTTTCACCTCCAATATCAGCTCTGTGGTTGCGGTGCTCAGTGGTGCTAGTAGTTTGTTGAGCAATGAGTATCATGAAGCTTTGCAGCACAAGACCAGGGAGCCCAACCTTGGTGCCAAGCTGTTCTTGGCTGGTGTTGCAGTTCACAAGACTGGGTCGGAGATTGCCACTGCTTTGAATAATATAGATGTCAGTGGCGAGTATGTTCTCAAGCTTAAACATGAGATTGAAGAGCAATGTGCTGAGGTGAGTGGTTTACTTCGTCACAATGTGGTTTTATTAGTTTCAAGTTTAAACCTTGAACCGATTGAAGTTTTATTAGTTCCAAGTTAGCACCCGGTTAAAACAGAACTATGCTTAGTTTGAAGTTTGAACCAATTGAAGCTGTATAGCAGCTGTTACATACTATATGGATTTGGCTCCTGAGATATGTTGAAACCCAGTAATCTAAACAAATGCAGTGAGTGACTTTTAAGACAGAATGACAAGGCTCTAGAGCATTTACTGAGATCTGAAAAAGATTGGGTAAAAGTAACATTGTTAATCTATTCCAAATTTAACATAGTTGGTCATGTTTATAATGCTCTAATGCCCAGTTTGTCTTGGCAATTTTTGTTCACTATTGCTGATATTTATTCAGATTTAGAAAGATCCTTCAACCTACTGAGACCATTGTTTAGCATCCCTTAATGCTTAGTTTTGTTGCTTGTTGAAAGCTGTGATACCCTGACACTTGCAACTAGCTATAAAGAACTATTTGGGTATTGAGACTAATAACAATGGGCTTGACACTGCAGTTCTTTATTTTTTTCCGTGGAAAGAAATTTTGGTATCTTGTGTCGATCATTGTCTTTTTTTCTGGACATACTTGTTTCAATTGGTTGCACTAGTACTTTATGCTTTTTATACAATGTCCGGTATGGGCTGAGTTCAGGTTTATATTGTCAACTCTTATGAGGGAGCAATTGTTCCATCAGTCCATACTAAATCAATCAGGTCTCCTGTTTAATACTCGACCCCTTTTTTTTTTCTTCTTATCCTTTTTGTATTGTGTGACCCTACGTGAAAACTTGGCTCTTATACTGGATGCTTCTCTTAGGCTTTGTTCTTCTCATTTTTATATATTTGTGTGAGACATTATCTGATGTGGTTATACCCCTGGTTAGGTTCCTATGCTCAAGTAATATTAACTCGCTTATCTGTTAAAATAATTCCCATCTTTTTTGCATTAAATAGACTTAAATTGTTTTTATCAGGTATTCCCTGCACCAGCTGATAGAGAAAAAGTAAAATCTTGTTTGTCTGAACTGAGTGATATGAGCAACACTTTCAAGCAAGCTCTGAATGCTGGCATGGAACAACTTGTGGCAACTGTGACACCCCGAATCCGTCCAGTGTTAGATAATGTAGCAACCATCAGTTATGAACTGTCAGAGGCTGAATATGCAGACAATGAGGTGAATGATCCATGGGTTCAGAGGCTTCTTCATGCTGTTGAGACAAATGTGGCATGGCTTCAGCCACTAATGACTGCCAGTAACTATGACTCATTTGTTCATTTGGTCATTGACTTCATCGTTAAGAGGCTTGAAGTGATCATGATGCAGAAAAGGTTCAGTCAACTTGGAGGCCTTCAGCTCGACAGAGATGCAAGGGCATTGGTAAGCCATTTCTCAAGCATGACTCAGAGGACTGTTAGGGATAAGTTCGCTCGTATTACTCAAATGGCTACAATCCTCAACTTGGAGAAGGTTTCTGAGATTCTAGATTTCTGGGGTGAGAACTCAGGACCTATGACCTGGAGATTAACCCCAGCCGAAGTTAGGCGAGTATTGGGTCTCAGGGTTGATTTTAAACCTGAAGCAATTGCTGCTCTTAAGTTGTAGTTCCCATTTGTCTAGTCCCCTCTCTCCCTTCATATTTTTTTATTATTGTTGTTATTATCATTTTTCTTGGTCTTTGTTCAGCAGAATGAAATACTCTCAGTATCCTCATGCTACATTGCCTTGAGTTCATTTGAACTTCAAGAAGTGTGGAAGCATAATTATGCAGCAAATATGGGAATTTTGCCTTTACAATTTTTTTTGTCTCAATTACTACCTTTGTTGTTTTGGAAGTTAGAACATTCTTGATATTGTCTCTTTACATTCACAATACTGAAAGTTATTATTGTTGTGAGTCACATACGTTATTCTATGTCCTTTGTTAATGGATAGAAGAGTTAATTTTGATTAAACCTAAAAGTGTATTACGATCTATATCTATTACCTAAAATAAAAAGAGCAAAGAACCCGTGAATAATTATTTTTGTTGAGTGAGATTTTTGTGAGTCAATACGCATCAATTCATGGCGACAAGGCAAAGGCCATGGTTGGTTGCTGGGATGGAGTCAACTTTGTGGTTGGCAGAGCGGAGGCAGATGAGCAACACAAGTTGGGATTTTTATTTTGTTTTGGTATTTTGGCGAACATGCATGACAGGTAATCTCTCTCTCAATTTCCCGTTGAAGTTTGATTGATTCATTACAAAATAAAACAGAAACTCACTCCCTACTCCAATTACGGATTTTCATTGTCACCTCCTTTGTGTTGTCAGCTTCTACCAGTCTTGACAAAGCCTTAGAGTATATTCTGATTCCAAGTCTATTTCATTATGCTTCTAAAATCACCATATGTAAATTGCAGTTGTAGAAGGTGTTCTTGAAGTATTCCAAGGTTTTCCCATGGTAAGATTTCACATTTTCATATGAATACGGCTATATCCATGCTCCTTTCCTTGCTTTGAAATCATTAGAAAAAGAAAAAGAAAAAAAACAAAAAGAAATGAATATGTTTGTGTGCATGTTTTGAGATGGGGATGGTGAAGAGGGTGAGATTTGGGATTTGGATTTGTTTTCTTTTGATTTGGTGAACGTTGCAAGCCATTAAGACTTTTATTTTTTTGATAAGTTTGAGTTAGGTTGTAAGCCATTAAGACTTTTATGTAGAGGGATATTAGGGCGCTGGAGTTATGTGAGAGTCTTTATGTTCCTAGAGGTGTAGATTAGATCTCAAAGGGTGGTGCAACTGGTTTGTTGCTACTTGCTTGAACAATTCTTGTTTTGCTGTTGTTGCAGCTTACTTTTCTTTAAATAAAATTTCTCATTCATACAAGAAAAGGGGGGCACTTTAGAAAGAAATGCATTCAAAAAGACAAATTACTGATTTCTTAAGCAATTGGTTTCTGAGAATTTGAAAAATCAACCATGCATTAGTAGCAAAATAATTCTAAACCACAGGAAACCAAATTGCCATGCATTGTTTAGGCCCAAACCTGGTGCAAGCTTTTGAGAATTATAGGCCTTGTGAAATGAGGCCTATATGTACTATGAATCGTAGAAAAATGGGTCTAGTAATAACTACTGTTTTATACAATCAAGACCAAGATCAGTGATTGATTTGAACTATTTGCTCATGCAAACTATTTTGGGATGGAGATGATTATCTGTTTGAATTTTTTCTTTAGTAATGTCGATGTGGCAAATGAAATGAGGACTTCCATGACTTGACTGAAATGGCTTTGTTACTCTCATGAGAGATTTAAATGTAGTGACATATCGAAAATAAGAAGTCTAAACCATATTCAGTTAATCCTGAGCAACCAAATATACTCACCAAATACATATAACATACCTAAGGATTTGCATTATGTGGATTCCAATATGTATGCTAACATGTATTAAGGCTTATGGTTAATTTTCTTCCCCTCATTGCCCCTCCCCCTGGCATTAAGAGCTTAACTCAATTGTGTTTTTTGGATTCTAGATTAAAATGGTGTTAGCTTCTTCTTCCAATTTTCTTTATCATTTTAGTAGGAACAAAAGGGCTGGCATCACCATTATTCACAGGTTAGTAGCACTATGTTATTAGTCAGTTTATATATATATATATATATCAAGGCATGTAGACTTGTTCTAGACACTATTGTCATTTTTTTAGCTATTTTAATGTTATGGCCAATGCAGGATGTTTATAAATGTTATCGATGTAGTTCTGATGTTCTTTTAAAAATTGAGCAGTGCAGTTCTTTAAAGAGCATATTGTTGCTGAGTTAGAACTACATTAGCTTATTCAAAATTACAAGAAAACATCATCAGAAGTTCCAATCAAAAAATTTCTCCAGTTATCGTCTTGTACAACTGGAAATATTTATCAAATCAATTTAGTGCTTTACATTTTTTATACATTGATATACCTCAAGTCAGTGTTTTGGTATGTATCATGTTTCATTGCTTTTAGAACAACTCTTTATTTTATTCACTTAATCCATGCTTTAATAAAAAATGTGTCCATTGTCCTTTCTCATATCGTGTGTTTATTTATCATTTTTGTATGCTTTAAAATATTTCTTTCATGATTATTTTTTGCTTATATCATATAAATCAAATGCAGAATGTATGGCCTATATAGATGGACAAGGATAAGAAGGCTCTTGGAATGATGACAACAATTTCTTTTTTTCTTTGATACCTCAAAGAAAACATCAACATTGCGGTTCCAGGATATCTACACAAAATAACGAGGCCTGATTGGCCCATTTTCTAACTGGACCTAGAACAAGGCTGTTTAGGAAAAAAAAAAAAAAAATCCAATAGAAATTTCTTCAAAAATATAAAATACAACAACCATGTGCTTGTTTGTTTGTTTGTTTTTGTTTTTTTTTTTTTTTTTTTAATGCAGGGAAAAAATTGTTCTACAAACCTTGCTTTATTTCATTAAAAGGTATGTAACTTTTCTTCGAGGTATCGTTATTTTTTGCACTGCTTCTCTTGCGGCTAGAAGTGTTGCCTGCATTTTCGTTGCGTCTTTAAAGGAGTGGCAGCCTTTGAAGATTTCCTTTCCTTCCCCTGTCTTTTTCTAGATAAGACATGCCTCCCCTTTTCAACTTTCTCCTGTTATGCCCAGCTATCAGAAGTATCTGCCAATCTGGTTGAGTAACTAGGGCCCTCCATTTTGGTGTTAACTGTTCTCTGAACTGAATGCATTGTAGTACCTGTCATTCAAAACATTGCAAGCCATTAATGATAAGGGTTGGGGGTCTTAGCTTCAAATAGTAGTTGATTCCTGCTCTTCCAGAGAGACCACAATATTACAGCTAAGGTGTTTTCAAACAGAGGGTTAAGAAGTCAAATTTCTCTATATTCAGCAGCCATTGTTGCACCCAATGAATGATTGAGATAGGCTGTAGAAGATCTGACTTAATATTTAGACTAGAGCCAAGCCACATTGCCTTAGTAAATGGACAGGAGGGAGGAGGGGAATAGGTGATCCATGTCTACCTCCTCTGATTGGTATAGGATACACATTTGATCTGTAGCAATGTTTCTTTTCACTAGGCAAAGAGATTTAACAGGCAAAGTGTTGTTCAGGATTCTCCATAAAAAAATGACGAGTCCGAAATGAATTTTCAACTTCCATAAGATCTTCCAAACCCCCTTTTCTTCCAATATTAACTCTTTTGTTCTGCTGTGTAGTTTACAAGAGAGCCTGGTATCGTTGTTTTACTTCATATATACACCCCTCTATTAGATAGAGGCCAGATTAGCTTGTCTTTGTTTTCAGTTTTGGAAATAGTTAAACAGCTAATTATCTTGGCCTCCTAAAAGTTGTAGATTTGATGCAAAATCAGAGGTTTCCACGTTCTTGTTTCCGAATTAATTAGATCATACTCTTATGAATTTCTAGGTCTTGAAGTTAAGTGGAGGTGAGCTTAGAGGAAATCAAGCTCTGCAAGGCCTATATCAATGCTTCTACCTGATCCAACTCTCCACGTAGGCTACGTAGCTTTGGGTGTGAGCTTAATGCAGTTGTATTCAATTAGCATAAAAAAAATAAAAAAATAAACAGTATGTATTCCCTAGTCAAATTGGTAGTAAAACACATTTTTACTGTTCACATGCAACTTTTAATCTAAGCTGTGTTTCAGACTCTGTTCATTGTAGTGAACTGATTTATACATTCCGAACAGGGAAAAACAAAGTTCCTGGTGGGAGTTTTTTTTTTTTTTTTTTTACTAGCTAGACAGTATCAAAGCTATTCAGTTGTTCTTTCAATAAACCTTACACAAATTGAGTTCACACAGATGGTAATTATTTCTTGGTCAATATGTCATTGTCCTGGTTAAACAGTTAAAAGCTTGGGAATTCTATAGTTGAAGAAAATAGTAGCACCGTTTTCATGGGATAAATGGTATGAGGTGGCACCCTACTTATATAGAACTAGCCGATGTCCTGTGCAATGAACATGTACAATATAATTTTATTTTAAAATATTTTATAAAAATCTATGAAATTATCTTTATGACCATGTATAATACCTATTGCTGCCTCTACCATATCAATGCCTCTACCATATCAATAACATATGCTAAATCTTCCTCCTTGGATCAAAGCATGTCAATAACATATGCTAAATCTCCCTCTAAAATAATATCTCTTACACCTATCTCAATTGCAAAATTAATAGCCTGGATAGTCGTTGCTAGTTTTGTCTCATCTAAATCCGAATTGCTTTCCCTTTGTAACTCAATGCTGCAATGAGTGACTCATTATCATTTCGAATCAAAACTCCTACTCCTGCTTTGTTTTCTAAAAATCACTGCATCAAAGTTTATCTTGAAGGACAACTTATAACGATGTTGCTATTTATGCTTGATTGGATAAAAGTGTAGAGACAAATAATCATATTAATTGAATTTGACTCTTGTAATTCTACATTGCATTTTTTTTTTTTTTGAAACCAAATCCAACTTTTATTAATTCTCAAGAACTGTCAAAATACAAAGCTTCTAAAGCAATTCTACATTGAATTTAGGTTATTTATGATTTGATTTTTTTTTTTTTTTTGATAGAATTATTTATGCTTTGATTGGACAAATGTGTAAAGACAAATAATCATATTACCCAATTCATTGAATCTAACTCTTACAATTCTACATTGAACTTAGCTCTTATGCAAAGAAGAGAAAATTGAAAAGTTATCTATTGAATCTATCTAACGCATTTAAAATAATAAAGGCATATTAGTTGTTTGGCTAATTTTAAAAAATCAGCTCATTGTTTGGAATACAATAGGAAGAAATTAATATAGAATACAATACAAAGCTTCTAAAGTAATTCTACATTGAATTTAGTTCTTGAAGAACAACTCTTAAAGAGATTGTTATTTATGATTTGATTTTTTTTTTTTTTTTTGGATAGAATTATTTATGCTTTGATTGGACAAATGTGTAAAGACAAATAATCATATTACCCAATTCATTGAATCTAACTCTTACAATTCTACATTGAACTTAGCTCTAATGCAAAGAAGAGAAAATTGAAAAGTTATCTATTGAATCTATCTAACGCATTTAAAATAATAAAGGCATATTAGTTGTTTGGCTAATTTAAAAATTCAGTTCATTGTTTGGAATACAATAGGAAGAAATTAATATAGAAGACTAAATGGAAAATTACTCTAATAAAGCATCATATGGTAGAACCTCATGCTCCTCTGCAAGAAATATCTACTAGATTGGAAGACTTGACTTCCTGTTGGACAACTTTTTTTTGTTTGAAATCTTTAATGAAACTACATATTTATAGGGATCTTAAATTTAATTAAAATAAAATATGAATCAATAGTGCCACCATGTGTTACTTGCATTTGCATAGCAGCACTGCAACTTGGGCCCATGACGCGGCCCGCATGATTTAGGACAGGGATTCCCAAATAGCATTGCACAGCTTTGTGGCCGTGGATTAGCTTTAATTTTTTCAATTCATTTCTTATCTACTGTTTTTTAAGAGCCTGCAAAGTAAAAAATCAGTAGAAAAGCTAATCCAAACGGACCATCATGAAAAGAAAGGTAAATGAAATGTTGTCCAGTAACGATCTTATTCAGTGAAGGAGCACTACTGTAGGAACTAACAAGAAAACACAAAACCTATAAAAACGGGACCCTCATGAACACAAAGATATAGAACATCTTGATGCACACAGAATATGAAACTGGCCTTCAGAGCTTGCCATTCCAAATGCTAGTCCCAAAGAACGTGATAAATTTTACCAAAAAAGTAAAAATACAAAATTGGAAATATAGAATGCAACCTAAATAACAAATCCTGCTTATATTAGAAAAGCTGACACATTTTTGAAAGTTCACTAGTGAAAGCTCAAATATAAACCACGCATCCATGGACTAAAACCAGAAGACATATTGCTTGACGTCCGAGCTTGAAAGGTTACACATGAGCAGTACCTTGAGTGAATTTGGGATCCTCGCATCTATATCTCCCATCAGGTCCAATTCCAAAACCTTTTGGATCTGCAAACACATTCTCCAATAGCTGACTGCGGGGTGGATGAGGGCTCTCATCTGCAAACTCAACAGCATCCTCAACCACCTCATCTATCTTCTTCTCTATGGTCTTCAACTCTTGTTCAGTGACTAGATTGTTGTCAATCATGTATCTCTTTAATGCTGTGATGGGATCTCTAGCAGCATAGTGTGCCTTCTCAGCTGCAAAAATTGTACCAAAATTGAGGTGAACATTGATCACCGCATAAGAGAAAAATAATATACCAGAAGAAATTAAAGGTCATCCAGTTCGTATAGGCCACAGGGCCTAATATTATTATCGAGTCCTAAAAATGCATCCTCCATTTTAAGAGAGAGAGAGAGAGAGGGGGGGGGGGGGGGGATCCCTGCTCCTAATACAATCAAACCAGGTCATGTCCTAGGAATCCAAAAACTCAATCCTCTTTCTTTTGACCAGAAAATTTTTTCACTTGACAATGCTATGCAACCATGCTAATTGACATGCCTCTTCCAAATAAAAGTAAATGATCTAGTCGATGAGGCAAAGATCCAGCAGGCTCTATCTAGCATTTAAGCAGCCATCCCAAATTCTCCTTAAGTCAATAATCCAACAAGGGATGTAACATCAGAATATTTAAAATTTCCAACACGAATGGCATATGCGACACCAAGGATGGGGCAGCCTCATTTGAATTGGTTCAAGTTCAACCACATAATAGACCAAAAATAAATAAACAAAAGTCAACAATACCAAGAGGCATAACTAAAACTAGCTGTTTAAATGCACAATCTGTAGACATGTCACATTCAAGAATTAAATATAACCGAAGGTAAATATGCAGAAGAGGAAAAAAAATGTCAAATGCTCACCAGGGTCACGAAGCTCATCAGGATCAGCCAATGAGTGTCCTCTAAACCTATATGTCTCACATTCCACCAATGTCGGCCCTTCTCCTCTCCTAGCTCTTCCAATTGCCTCCTTTGCCACCTCCCTAACCTTCAAAACATCCATACCATCAACATGAACACCTGGCATCCCAAATGCAGGCCCTTTCTTCCAAATCTCAGGATCTGAAGTCGCCCTCACATGTGACATCCCAATAGCCCACAAGTTATTCTCCACAACAAACACAATCGGCAATTTCCACAATGCTGCCATGTTCAAACACTCAAAAAACTGGCCGTTGTTACAAGTCCCATCTCCGAAAAATGCCACTGTCACATGATCGCAATCTGCCTCCTTCAATACCTCTCTCCTATATTTGGAGGAAAATGCTGCACCAGTAGCCACAGGAATCCCTTCACCAATGAAGGCAAAGCCACCAAGCACGTTGTGCTCTTTTGAGAACATGTGCATCGAACCACCCTGGCCTCGGCAACACCCAGTAGCCTTTCCAAAGAGCTCACTCATCACAGCACGAGCAGAGACCCCTTTGCTCAGCGAATGTACGTGATCACGGTATGTGCTGGCCACAGAATCTTCCTGCTTCAAAAGCTTGATAAACCCAGTTGACACAGCCTCTTGGCCATTGTAGAGGTGAACGAAACCAAACATTTTGCCCCTGTAATACATTTGGGCACACATGTCCTCAAAAGCTCTCCCTAATACCATGTCCTCATAGAGCTCCAAGCCTTCCTCTTTCGTGATCAGCTGAATGCCCAATTAACCAAAAACAAAGACAAATCTCAGACTTTGTTTGTCTCACTAGAAAATACTTCCACCAAAATCTTCTTACCAATAAAAGTTCATATGAAACATATATATAATAAAACCTTGTCAAACATAAGTTTAAGAAATATATCAGTAACATTTAAAACAAATACCAAAATGAAAACATTTTTTTTTTCAAAGAAACTTCAATGTTATGATCTGTATCCTTTTGGTTGAAAATTATGAACAAAGAATCCACCTAATTAATCAATTAGTTCTAATTAGGCTCCATTTACTTTCTCAGCTACCCAACACGTATAAACCTTCAAAGGTAATACCTTTAAAATTCTTTTTTCCTTTAGTCAGCTTTCTGGGTAGAGAAAATTTTCCCAGAAAGTGTGGATTTGCATGATTGAATTATTATAAGCGTGTTAATCATTCGCATTAAATTAAAATCAAAAACAAAAACAAAAAAAAAAAAAAAAAAAGAAGGAAAAAGGTTTATGATCTGTGTCATTTTGGTTGCAAATTATGAACATAGTATCCACCCAATTAAACAACTAGTTCTAATTAGGCTCCATTTGATTACTCACTTACCCAATACTAATAAAATTCAGCTACCCAATACTTATAAGCCTTCAAAGGTAATACCTTTAAAATTATTTTTCCTTGAGTCAGCTTTCTGTGTAAATAAAATTTTCCCAGAAAGTGGGGATTTTGCATGATTGAATTCTCAAAAGCCTGTTAATGATTCGCATTAAACTAGAACCAAAAACAAAAAGGAGAAATGGGGTTGTGGAATGATTACCAGATTGGTGCTGGATTTGGACTTCTTTTCCTTGACAACATCGGATACAGCAACGATGGCGGATCGACGGTGGAGATTAGTTTGATTGGATTTGGAGAGAGAATTGAAGCGCAGCTTGTGAGTGGATCCGAGGAAAGAGTTGGTTCTGAAAGGGTCGAATAAGAGCTTGTGTTCCTTGGATCTGGACGAGGTGGTGTTCAGAGGAAGGGGCTGAGCGAACTTGGTGGACGTCGTCAATGACATTTTCTTTCCCTTCTCTCTCTTTTTTACGTGTTTGGGAGCTGAGAAAATGGGTTGAGAGAGAGAGAGAGAGAGAGAGCTGAGGAAATGAATGGAAAGAAAATGAGAGGAGAGTTTACGTATATGAAGGGAAGGGAAAAGATTTGGGCGGAGGAAACGAGGGAGGGAAGTGTGGAAATAACCGCCTGGAGCGTTGGGGTGTGGGTGTGGGGGCAAGATTTGGATTTTATATTGAAAGGAAAAACAAAGGCTTGTAAAATAGGAAAAGGAAGGGAAAGCCACCCAACTCCAACCTACTTATTATTTAGTTGTAGCACACTAGAACTATTTGCAATAGCTAATTAAATGCTATTAACTGGGGCTTTGTAAAGCCAGTTGAGTGTAAGGTTGTCAAAATCAAGATCTACATAAGATTGTGGAAAGTAGGTGGGATCGTAAATCGTAAGATTGAATCGTGAATATTAAGATCCTGCATTATTTGAGAAAAAAATTTGTATGTTAAATAATCACATAAATTAAACATTCAATAAAAAAAATGCACCCATTTGATGTAATTACCATACATTATTACATCTATTTGTAAGTATCATTTAAAGATACCAAAAATCTTAAAACGTGACACTCTCTAGATGTTATTTTTCATTTAAGTTCAACTGACACTCTATCTCTCTACATTAGAATAGTAAAACTTGGTCTATTGGGACATTATTTTTCATTTGGGTCCAACAGCCTTCTGTCAAGTTAAAGAAGATTACAAGAAATCAGGATCGTTTGGGATCGTTAAAATCGTATGATCCTAAACAATCGCAAAGATCCTTGAAAGATTCGGATCATTTTAGGTAGGTAGGATCGTAAAATTGTAAGATCGTAGGATTCAAATTAGGATTTTGACAACCATGGTTGAGTGTGTTTATTGCTAATGTCATCTTTTCTTTTCTTTGTTATAAGATGTGTGTGGCATTTGTTGTGTCTTGTGATTCGACATTATTGATTTTTCCATGGATGTTTTTGTATTTGTTCAGTTAATGGGTGTCTAAGACATTCGTTAAGGTTGATTTATTATATAATTATACAAATGTGAGAATGTAAAATTTATTGAAATGCAAAATATATTACCAAATATATAAAATCACCCCATATTTGAAAATGCAAAATGCAAAAAAATTTACAACTCAGCTACACAGTAAAATTTAAATATAGATTGTACTATGGCAAATCTCTCTCTCTCTCTCTCTCTCTCCAATTCAAATTGGTGGGGTGGTTCTCGGCATTGTGTCATGATGGGTCACTGCGTGCAGCGGTGGTGTTTTGGTTAGAGGTGGTAGTAGTGGTGGGTTTGGCCGTGTGTTGTTTCTAGTGTTATTGTTGTTGAGGTGGCAAGAAAATAAATTATTTTAATGAGATGGGTTGTAAAATAAAGAATTAGATGCAAGGTGTATTGTTAAGTGAGAATGTAAAATAAAGAAAATGGTGTTTTGGGGAGATAAAATGCATATTTTATGCATAACTAGATGTGAATCCTCAAACGAAATCGACTGACTTTTTATAGAAAGCATATCACTTTTAATTTAAATGACTTTTCTCAAAAATAAGTGAGACCCATTTGAAGCCTCCTTAACGAGCGCACAAGAGTACCTATTAATAAAAACCTTAATAAAGTAAACAAAATGTTGCAACAACAATGTTTTTATTTTCTATGCATTTTTTGAATGAAATCAGTTGAAATTTATTGCTAAAAAACAAAATTACAAGGTGTATAATCTGGGAGATAACCATAGTCTCTCAAGAGAGAATTGCAACAAAAGTATAATGGGAACGTTCAGATTAATCACAATATCAATCTGATAACAAAACACAAATTATAGAGGTTAAACGGCCCACGATTTTTTTTTTTTTTTTTATAGGAAAAAGGCCCACGATTTGAACAAGGGCAAACCCACCAAAAGCGATGCTCGTGCTGGCAGCTAAAAAGGGATCAAGTGCACATTTGCAGCAAGTGAGGGAAAAAAACAAAAAAAAAAGGGTAAATTACTTTTTTTTTTTATCTCTATTCTACATATCATATTTCAATTTGATCTCTAACCTTTCAATTGTGTCAATTTAGTTTCTAACATTTCAGTACCGTGTCAATTTAATCCTTACTATTATCTTTTGGATGAAAATTGATGACGTGTCCAATGGCCAAAATAAAAAACCAGCTTCCGTTAATGTGAGAATAAACTAAAATTTTATTTTGGCCGTTTATCATGTCAGCAATTTTCATCTAAAATATAACGACAGAGACTAAATCGACACGACACTGAAAGGTTAGAGACCAAATTGACACAATTGAAAAGTCAAATATCAAAGTGAAATATGTTATAAAGGATAGGGATCAAATATGTAGTTTACAAAAAAAAAAAAAAAAAAAGACCCTTGTCCAAAAATTATTGCGTGCAAAACTGCAAATATGGGTAGCTTTAGAGCATATCCAACAGCTTCTCCATCTCCATTTTTTAGATTATAATTGCTACAATGCTTCTCTACAAGTAGAGAAAACCGTAACATTTATTGTTCACACTTCAAACATTTTTAGCTATTATAATAATCAGCTATTGAATAAAAAAAATGTTGGAAGATGTGTAGTTGTTAAAAAAAAAAAAAATAATGAATAAAAAAATAATATTTAAATAAAATAGAGAAAATGATAGAGAATTTGTTTAAAAGTGTATTTGAAAAAGTAGATAGGTAAAAACTAAATATCACTGTTCACTGTCTAATAGTACAAAAATTTAGAAAAACTATTGGAGATGCTCTTAGTATTGTTTTTTTTTATTTTTTTTTTATTAAAAGTCAAAAAATATTGTCCTTTTATTTATTAATTGTATTAATTTCATATCTTTAACTTTTTAAAATTAAGTCAATTAAAAATCCCTTTAGAAAGACAAAATGGATTTGATAAAATTAATAGTTGATAAATATTGATTTGAAATATAATAAACAAATTTGATACAATTCAGAAGGACGAGACTGAAATTGTAACAAATCACAAATGTTTAGGAACCAAATTACTTTTCTGGAGTGCAATGAAAATGAGCAATGTCTAACACCCGTGGGTCCCACTGAGGAGATTCTACGGTGTGTGAGTGTGACCATAAGGATAGCGATTATTAGATTCCAAAGTTCAAACGTGGCACCGTGACCGTCCACTGGATGAGGTCGGTGTCATTATCAGTAGTAGGAATATATTTTAGTTAAATAAATAAATAGGAGGAGTTACTATCGAAAAGGGTCCTTAGCTCAGTGGTAGAGCATTTGACTGCAGATCAAGAGGTCACCGGTTCGAACCCGGTAGGGCCCTTAGTATTAGATTTTTATTCTTTTTTTTAATTTTCTATATTATTTTCCGTCTCTCTCCACCCTTTTTATTTCTCCAATATAATTTTTTTTCGGTGTTCCACTTCCCACACGGTCGGTACTTGCAATTGTTTTATTCTTCAAAATGACTTTCCTTTTTATCATATCTTTTAGGGTAAAATATCATTTTCGTCCCTAAACTATCACAAAAGTTCGTTTTTCGTCCTTAAACTTTCAAAAGTTTTATTTTCGTCCCTAAACTTTTTCAAACGTATTGATTTTCGTCCCTCCCACATCAGCACTATGTCAAGCCACGTCAGCACTTCGTCAGAACTTTTGAAAGTTTAAGGACGAAAATAAAACTTTTGAAAGTTTAAGGACGAAAAACGAACTTTTGTGATAGTTTAGGGACGAAAATAGAACTTTTGAAAGTTTAGGGACGAAAAACGAACTTTTGTGATAGTTTAAGGACGAAAATGATATTTTACCCTATCTTTTAACTTCTACAATTTCTGATACATTTCAGCTTCATTTTTCTCCTCTTCCACAAATGCTTTAAACCAATTTGCTAATTTTAAAACTCAATCTCATTGATATTTGCACATCACTAGTTTTTTTTTCCCTCCCCTCTGGAAAAGCATTGCTTTTTACTCGTCTTTTCATATATATGTCCACATTCTTAAAGAAAGGCTGGTGAAAATATTCCTTCATTATTTGATTGCATTCTATTTCAATTTCATTACAAGTGCCTCTCCATGGTTCATGTACAATTTTACTCTAAGATATAAGCAGATACAACAACCAGCAACAATCAAGCCTCCCAAAATTAATATAAACAAATCAATTATGAAAATATACAAAAAAGAAAAAAGAAGAATAAAGTAAGTCAAAATCTCAGCCAAAATGGTCTTCATCATCTCCGGTATGTTCTATACATGACACTCGCATTACCGCTTGCTGGTCTTCTCCTTGCCTATAGCAGAGTTTCCCATATGTTAGAATTGGAAAGTATCACAAAATTTTAGTAACTCTAAAATTGAATTTATAACACAACTCACCAAATATACTTGATTTTAAAGGGAACCGAAGAGATGATCCTTTTACTCTTAGCTCCCTTAATTGCTTGCTTTTACTTTGTTTCTCTATTTTCGCAAGGCCGTTGCTACTTTCTCCTGTAAAAATATCTGTTCCTTTCTTTACCCTTTCATGATAAACAGCTGGAGGTGCAAGCCTCAACTGAGGCATGTGTTCTATTTGAACTAATCTCTGGTCCTTTTGCAAATTAGTCAAGATCTCAAACTGCAGCATCCAATTCACTTTTGATTAATTTTCAATGTTTGTGAAGTCCAGGAAATGGAAAAGATAATGACAATTATAAGTCGATGCTTACCCGTGAAATTTGCTGAAGCCCATAGAAATTCTCCAGTGCATCACTTTCATGGGGGTGTAGAATACTAGTTCCATGTGATTGTTGTGGCCTGGACGAAAATTTACTTACTAAACCATTTTCTGCAAGAATCGATTTATTTCTTGATTTGTGTGATTTCTTCTTCGGCATACAAACTGGGCATCCAGATGAGGCACCTCTACTTGATGCCTCATTTTCCGGAACTTCACATTGAAGATGTGTTGCATGACCACAATTAAAAACGCGAATGCTAAAGCTAGAAGAATTCTTGGAGAAAAGGCAATTACATATACAACATATAGGACTCCGGGGTGCATACGCATTAGAGGCCCCCTTCTTAAGTAAGCTCATGGTATAGAATGTATCATCCTCTATTAAGGATTTGGCAGTGTCCTAAAACAACAAATTAAATAATTATAATCAATAGAAAATTTTATACTCTGCAATATTTTATAATTACAGTCGAGTGAGTCAGCCTTATATCTAACTTTAAAAAGAAAGTCATTTATCCACTAGAATGTCAACAATTAATATGCACATGCAATCAGAAATTACAATCAAACTAAAATATCACTATTAAGTGTGCTTGAGCATTGTACAAGAGTAGCTTGTATCTAAAACCAGATGCCTTGATGCAAGTTTGCTGCTCACTTCAGTGCAGCAGAAATACTAAATGCAACGTGCCATGCAACTCTTTGCAACAATTATATAAGCAACTTTCAAATTCTTTGCATTAGCTATGAGAAGACGTTAATATCCCAAAGATGGGAGAGGAGTTCATTCATGACACTAAACAAAGGTCCTAGAATCGCACTAAAGAACTCAAATTCACAAGAAGAAGGTTTATGACCTAATCATGCATGTTGGCATAGTTAAATCTCAACAAAGATGCAAAAATAATTTCCATTATATAAACTAATGCAACAAGTATACACAAGGCCGACCACATGACTAAAGCAAATGATGAGTTTAAAAAGTATATCTACCAGAATTCGCCTTTCAAAGCCATATATTCCGAGCATGCCCAGTATGGTAAGTTTAAAATCACCAAATTCCTGGCTGCCATTATCAGAGAGGAGTTTGGACATGATGGTTGGAAGGCGAACATATCCTATCATTCCCTCAACAATCTCTTTGATGAACTGAGAGAACAATTTCCTCAAGATATGAGCCCCTCTGTGCGATTTTGATATTCTCCAACTAACTATGCATGCTTCATCCCCATGTGAGACTGATGATTCGGTCAGCAGTGGAACATGATTTTCTCCTCTAGATACCATTTCATCACCATATGAATCCATCAAAGGTTCACAAAACCTGAAATGAATTTTTGTGAAGAATTAGCACTATTTATTATTTTTCCTGCATATATATATATATTTATCTTAATTCTTAACAATATAATAACTTCCTCCTAAGAGAAGTTGCTTATTTAGCAACTTTATAAAGAGCAGAACAGTTGTTAACATGAAAACAAAGCAAGTGAAACTAAGCATATGGAAATTTATTCTCAAGCAGCGTTTGGATAGCGCTGATGCGCGTCCAGCGTCTGCATTTTTTTTTTTTTTTTTTTAGGCCAACGCCTCTTGCACTGTTCATGGGACATGAACAGTGTATTAAGACAAATGAACAGTAACCCACGCGTGAACAGTAACTTTTTTATTATTTTTTTTATTATTTTCAGTTTTCAGCAAAATAAGCAGTATCCAAACGCACCCTCAGTATCTTTCAAGGTCATGTAAAAGCAAAACAAACCATACATGATGACAACCTAAGCCTTAATGACATATTCAAGTCTTTCCTAGTTATATCTATCCTTGTTGATTTTCTAGAAGCTACTATCTCATTCAATCTCCACTCTGACCTGACAAAAATTAAAAATAAGAGAGAGAGAGAGAGAGAGAGAGAGAGAGAGAGAGAGAGAGAGAGAGAAACCTACTCCACTACCTTATTTTTAATATTTTAGAGGCTACCTTATCCTGGAGCAACTGCAGTTCACCATTTCAAAACCTTTTGTTTTACTAAGAAGAAACTCTTTAATGCAGGAGCAAACCAGAAGTTATTTCGATATTTTATTTTAGATTTTCAATGAATAATTTCATATTGTAACATAGTTATTTGATTAGTATTGGATTAGTATTTGAGATTGTTTAGAATTATCGGATTAGTATTTGATATTGTTTACGACTATCGGATTAGCATTTGAGATTGTTTAGGATTTGTTTAGGAGAGTTTATCCTTATCATTGTGATTCCTGGAAGCTGCATATTTCTTTTGTATTTTCAAACTATGATTATTATTATTCAGATTATTTGCAAAATTGCATCGCATTTGTTTGGTGGTGAATCCAAACACCTTAGTTGGGAAGCCTAAGGTTCTACTATAGGACTAATCTAGGTGGAAAGCCTAGGTTATCCTGCATCACTCTTTTATATTAACTTGTTATTTTGTATTAGTGTAAGGGTATTTTTGTAATCATGCTGTTTCTCTAATAAATATATGCTAAGGTGAGGGACATATTAATTTAACCCTAATCTCTCATATTTTACAACTCAACTATTATTAAGTTAGAAATACAGTACGTCTTGAATCCACACCTTATCCTCCACTCCATTTTTATGGGGGGAAGGGGGAGGATGTTCCAATTGAGCTAAAGTTCATTGCTACCATTTCACATGCAATGCAAATAAATCATATAAGCTCACATATCTTAGACTGCATTAACTACTCATAAGAAAATATTGGTAAACATATTGGAATTGTACAAAAATTATTTAATATTACTACCAAAGTATATGGATATCAGTCATTTGATAGTTTTCAAGTTCACTTGGTAAAAAAATTTATATAGTTTCCAGATTCTTGGAAGAATCAAAATTGGTGACTGAAACTTGCTAATGTTTCATACCAATCACATGAAACCCCACCCCCACCACAAGACTCACACACTAGCATAAATATGACATAAAACATATAATGATCAAAGAGAAACACCAAGTGCTTAGGCATTAAGAGGAGCAATTAAATCCAGGAAACAAGATTGAGGAACAGAAGCTTAGTATGAGTTTGTGCCACAATTAAACAAAAAGAATAGAGAGCATAACATTTTTTTTTAATAAGTAGAGAACATAACAGTTCATAGAACTTTATGTTCCTCAAAACAACATAATCATAGAAATAAATGTAATTTCTTCTAAATCCTTTTTTCGTTTCTTCTCCTTTTTTTCAATGATAAGTTACACATGCACGCAATGGAAGCGCCAGTTGAGCTATAGCTCATTGGCATTCTCAATTTTTTGTTTCTTAAAAGAAATAAATGCAGTGTCATAGAATGAATGTGCTTCTGGTAAAGTACCAATATACCCTCCTGTTTAATTGCAAGTATAGATATACTCCATTATATAACAAACAAATGGATGTCTGTCATATAATCATGATAATCAATTAATCAGCATGAGGCAAACTGCTATAGTGGATGATTATTTACTGCTCCAACGATTTTGCAATGAAGAAAACTTATGGTAAATCTACCATAATAAAGAAAGCAAAAGAAAGATTGATGTTCAACTTACGAGTCAAGTAATCTGAACCAGAGCGTCTCTGACTCCTCAGGGTTCAAGCGAGGGGTGTTCCGCTGACATAATCCAATACAGGCATTCAATACATTGCGTATTTCATTCACCTGTAAGAGAAATATCAGAGGTAATATAAAGTTGTAAAACAATTGTACACACACACAGAGGAAGCTCAAACATATCATCTCATTAAAAGTCATATCGACAGACCTCCTTCATATTTAATACAGTCCTGAGATGCTTTGTATCAGCAGCAGAACTCAAAGCCACATCAGAAACCACATTTCCAACAGCAGTATCAAGCTCAACAAATTTACTGTAAAGGCCTGAAAGTGTAAGGAAAAGAGCACTCCCCACATAACCAACCCTTTCTAACAAGAAGGTAGCAGCATCTATAATCCCATATTCCTGACACAGGCGTAGACAGTGTTCCACACGATAGCTATCAAAGGTCTCAAGGAATTTGAGAACTGAACCAGGTTCATACTGACATAATAGCTGCAAAAGTGATATGCAAAACATTCAGTACCTTAGGTGCTATCACCAAATAGAGAAGTGCTACCAGGAAATCTGAGCAATAACTAAAACTAAAGTAAGCCATTAAGAGGTTATAACAACAACCACCCTTTATGGTGCAGAATCTGCATAGTCTAGAAATATGTATACAAGGAGTATGATATATGGGTCAATGATGAGCAGACTGATGAAACAAGATCTTTATTAGTTTATTGCCAACCCAAAATCATTGTCACATATAAAGTGGGGGTGGGGGAAGACATTTAGAGTTGACAATAGCTATATAACAAGAAGTTCAAAGACCATAGGATAAGACTGAACAAACACATTCATTTGACATTGGGGGAAAGAAAACATTCAACCACTTCATATTTCAATTTAGGCTAAATTACATCTTGGTCCCTCCAAGTTTGAGTTTGTTGTGAGTTTCATCTCTACAGTGACACTATGAGCGATTTCATCCTAAAGTTTCAGACTGTTATCAATGTGGTAGTTCCAATTCCTTTAACCAAATGCCATCAAATGTCATGAGCTGTATGTAACACCAAAATGTTGCCATTAATGTTTTAGTGAAAATTCCATGTAAAAATAATAATAATTTGTGAGAAAAACTATATAAAAATGCTATAAAAAAGAAGAAGAGAGAGGAAGTTTGAAGGGAAAAGAAAAGAGCAGGTAAATCCAAAAAACTCAGAATTTTAAGGAAAATAATACAGTAAATTTCCTAGGCATCATGTTCTAACATCCTCGATTCCCTCAACTCCAGTCCCAGAACCTTCTTTGCAGTCAAGTTTTCCCTTCTCTTCGCCCAGATCACCTTTTTTTTTTTATTCTTCTTTCTGCCTCTCATTCAATTCCATCTCTCTCACCATCCTCACTGCCTTCTTCTACACCAAGACAAATTTCTTGATAGCTCTAGGCCTCGCTTTAGTTCAAGTGGATTCACATCTAGAACACTTCAATAGTCCTTGTGCTCCAATTCCTTTTGTTCACATAGGTGCCTTCAGCTGCTTCTATGCTTTTCACTTGGACCACCATCTTCTTGGTTGGTATGAACAATGCCTTGCCCTTTTCCCCTTTTTCCCTTTTTTGGTGGGGAAGGGGTTAAGTTCTTTAAATTATTCGTGGTAACTGCATATTCTGTTGCCCTTCCTCCATACCTTGAGTTTCATTCATTAAGATCAAGCAGGATGTGAAGTACCATGGCAGAGAGGTCCTGACGATAACTTTAATCCTCGGTTTGCTAGCAATTTGCTTTCTTACATTGTCTCTGACAGTATCTTTTTTCTTTTAAAGAATCATTTTTTTTTTTTTTCGTTACAAAAAATTTCACCAACATGACACAGTTTGATGACACTTTGTGTGTGTTTGGCAAAAATTATATTTTCCAACTTATTTTACTATTCAACTTATTTTTGCTACTATTTATGGGCCCCACTGTACTTTTTGGTACTATTCATGGGTCCCACTGTACTATTTCAGCTAACTTTTACCTTTATCCACAGTACTTTCAGCAAAAAGTTTTCAATTTCAGCAAAATAAGTGGTTCCCAACCCGACCCTTAACTAAGTTAGACAGGGGGCTATATTGACAACAATCTAAAACTTTTCGGATGAAATTGCAAAAAACAGAACTATAGGGACCAAAATGACATAAAGTCTAAACTTAAAGGGAGTAAAATGAATTCTAGCTTGAATTATAAATATAGTTGTAAAAGTGCTCACCTCCAAATAAAGCTCAATCATATCATCAGTCACTTCAACCAAATCATTACGCATTAACTTGGGGAAATTAGAGATTTTTTCCAAGTAAGCCTCAAGTCCTTTTGAATGATCCTTCAACCTTATTCCATTAGAAGGATCCACAAAATCATCTTGTCTTAAAGAGGAAAAATTGAGAGTGCCAGATAAGTGAACCTCAATGACCGTTTTTAAATAAAGGAATAGGCTTCTTGGATGAGAGCGGAGTTTAGACAGGATATGCAAACCTTCTTTGTTGAAATGACCGATGAACAACAAGAATGTTCCCTCTCTGCAAAGGATAAACAAACGCATGAGATTGCAGAATAAATTAATTTCTGCGCAACAAAAGATCATATGTACCATTTAAACAAGATCCCCAGAAAACTTCAAAAAAAAAAAAAAAAGCATTACCTGCTTAAATCAACCAGCTCAGGTATACGAGAAATGACCGCTGATTGATAAATAGCACGTTCATTATCACTCAGCTGTAATAATGTTTTGTTGATAAAGGAGAAAGCATGAATGGGTTCATCTACATCCTTCATGTAGCTATCCAAAGCAGCAAGATACTCATGTCTGATAGTATGAATGAAGCCACAAACCTATAAAATTACAACAGAGCTAATATTACAGGTAAGAAAAACAGAGGATTTCTAGATTGCAGCAATATGCTTCCCAGGTAAACATCATAAGAAATATATTTAAATATACCTGGTAAAATTGTGCTTTCTCACATAGGCCTAATACATAAGAAGCATTCCAGTCAATCTCAGGCACTACTTCTAGAAGGGCAAGCACCTGCTTCTCCCTTCTTGTTGAAGTTATGTGATGTGAGGAAACACTAGTTGGAAAATTATTTTGTGATGTCAAGTATTCTAAAATCTGACTCAGGACACTTCTCGAGACATTAGCTCTTTCACATGCAACATAGTATGATATAAACTCAAACATATGGCCTATGTCTTTCTTAGAAGGCCATTCTTCAACCAATCCACTGACATCTTCACTATCTGACCTCTCTGTTTGGGAAATGTCCCTATTAAGAATAAAAATAAGAGAGTTCACTGTATCTTGGACCAATATATTTTGACATCCATTGTCATTCTCTATTTTTGGCTCCGTATTTTCATCTGCTGAATCATGCGATGAAAGTTTGGGTTTTGGGATTTCATCTTCTACAAAAGCACATCTCAGAACATCTAAAGTAGCTTCAGTATCTAACTGTAAGAGATGATACAGGTTCAGGTATGCTCCTCCAGATGATAAGCTTGAAACAGCTTTTGAGTTAGGGGCATCAGAATGTTCTAACAGAAACTGCAGAAGTTCTGTTCTAAGAGATGGCAAGCGTGTAGGGGGCAGAGTTCCTTGTCCTGCAAAAGGGAAACTTTTGGCTTCAATGTTTCTAAATCAGTTCCATCCTGCATACATTGAAATGAAGCTGTACAAGTGATACAGCTTCAAAACATGCGGATTGTAAAAAGAAACAAGGTATTCTTGCTTTGATGCCTCACACTCATTTCATAGCATCTAAACACCATTTAAGAATTATGTAAACTCCCATAAACACTAAAAGATGAAACCAAACAGGTTGCCATTCTTTATCAATAGTAAGTTGTATAAAAAAAATTTACCAAATAGAGTCATAATACTGGTTTCAAGCTGTACAATGAATTGGCTTATTAGAAAAAGGCCTTGTTCTTCCAGAGTCAGTAACCAGTACAGATATATATATATATATACTGACAAAACAAATACGGATACTAATATCACCACTTAAAAACCACACATTTAAAAAGATAACAGCAGCATGTTTAAAGAATGAATCCGTATTTGATAAGGATGTGGTGCAAAACCCATGGTTTTCACCATCCAATCAATGCCACATCAGATTTGTGTGATAACAAGCATAAGCCCCACTACACACAATCCAAATCACATTAAAATCCTCAAATTAAAACTAAATAAATAAAAGCCTTTAGAATAGAGGAGTCGCTGACCACATCATAATTGTCACAAGACTGCAATCCAACTCACCCAATAAGTACCAACAACCATCACTGTCGCCTTGGAGAGATGGCTGAGGTTAACTAGAGAAAAAGTGTGATTCTGAGGAGGGAATAGTGTGATTCTTGGGAACTTGGAATAATACGGGGTGTTGAAGAATGCAACGGGAGGAACAGTATTATTCTGATTCTGACAAGGCTTATGAGGATGAGAAAAATGGAGTTAAAATTGGTTGGGTTTGGAGCAGGGAGATGGCAATTGAAACAAATGATTGCAGATTGTTATGTAATCATCAAAAGATTTTTTCTATTGAACGAAATTCAGACAACACCAACATCAATCCAGCGACTTCTCACTGTGTTCAGAGTCTTCAGATGACAGTAATTTTTTTTATCACTTTGTTTGTTTTCTTAATAAATATTTGATTATATTAGCTTTTAAAGGGTTGTTATCATATGTACTAGTCACTATGCTTTCACTTTGAAAATCTGACACTGTCAATATTTTATTGGAGGGTGTAAATAGGGTCTTTTACGTCACATCCTTATTGAATTTAATCTCCTAAAGAATTACATATGAACTGTAAGAAAGTAGTAACACAGCTAAACAAAAATATAACACTCTAAGAAATTAGTATGACATGTATACGTACAACATAAAATGGCCAAAACAAATATTACAAGATAAACAGTCACATATATTTGGTTTTCTATAATTTAGTCAATTCAAGATTTATAGAGAAATTTTCACATACTTGCACAAAGGATCTTCAAACTGATCAATTGGAAAGTGCCACCAATAATAACTCCTTACCTGGAGGAAAAGCAAGACCTGAAAAGCAGTATTTTAGATAAACAAGCATCCGGTACCTGTAAGCAAGAACAAAAGGCAAAGGTTAATACTACAAAGTGGTAATAAAAAACCAACTATAAGAAGATAAAACATAAATAATGGTATAAAACAATATAATCCTGCTTGTAACACCTTTCAGTACAATTACCATAAGACTGCAAATAAGAAAAAGTGGTAAAGCAGTTCTCTCTCTCATTATAATTTATTTTTGGGGGGCTAGGCCCCAGTGGGGGTTGTGGTGGGCAACCAATCTAAAGAAAATGAACATTTCAAGCGAGCCATCCAAGACATTTTCTAAAATTCTATCAATACCATACTGAATAAAGAAACCTCTTTTCAACTAAAGATATTCCATATAGTCAAATGCCTCAAGAAGTTTTATTCAATCAAAATTTTAAACCACCTTTCCCCAGAAATATTTCATACTATCTCTTTTTCTTCCCAGTAATTATTTACACTACCAACCAGTAGAGAAATAAGCCCTCCCTGTTTTCCAGCCCTATCTGATGGAAAATTATCTTATAAGACTTCCCTAATACCTCTCACAACAAGTGAGACCCACACATGATGTGAAAGGGAGGTCTCATGAGATACCTTTTCCTATCTGTCACTTTTTGCTCATGGTTTAAAAAATCATAACCAAACGAATATGAAATTTTTTTTAATTGTAACGTCTGAAAAGCATATGCCCCCAAATGAATAAATCTTCACTAAGGCACAGTTGAGATACAAACAAGCCAGAAGTGT
Source organism: Quercus aquifolioides (assembly GCA_019022515.1). Classification (NCBI taxonomy): domain Eukaryota; kingdom Viridiplantae; phylum Streptophyta; class Magnoliopsida; order Fagales; family Fagaceae; genus Quercus; species Quercus aquifolioides. The sequence continues at coordinate 79,635 of JAFHAW010000021.1, forward strand.
GCTTTTGATGCAATATTTGACAGTTTTCATTCGCGGTTTAGAAAATAAAAACCAACTTAATAGGAACCTTAAATTTGTAACCTCTGGATAGCATGTGCCCCCATATGAATAACACTTCACTAAGGCACAGCTAAGATACATGTATTTCCAATGAGAACAAAAATACTATCACAAAGTAGAATAAGAAAATTAATGTGAGGGAGAAAAGGGGAAGGGAGAAGGAAGAAGCAAGCTTGCACACCGATTGAAATTTGACTCCAAGTCTCCAACTCCATGCCACATAGGCCCAGATGGAGCCTAATTCAAACCAGCTGATTGAAATCTTTTAAGATTAGGGTTATTTGCAACTCCTATAAAATTACATTCTTAATATGATGTTATACCTGCACATTGATTTCAGTTCCTTAAAAGTAGAAAATGCTTCCCATAAATATTCTTCTAAATAAGTGTGCATTTGGCTTCAAATTAAAAAGTCAGCTTATTTTACTATTCAGCTTATTTTTGCAACTATTCATGGCCCCACTGCACTTTTTGGTACTATTCATGAATTTCACTGTACTATTCCAACTAACTTTTACCTTTATCTACAGTACTTTCAGCAAAAAGTTTTCAATTTTAGCAAAATAAACGAATCCCAAACAGACCTTAAATCTAGTCAATTTATAAATATTGACATGACAACATTCATAGAAGAGAAGCAAACTAGAATGAGAAAACATGATATTAAAAAATCTTCCATATTCAATGAATAAGGACACAAGGAACACATTATACATACCCAAGGGCAGCAGCACTCTCCTTTTGACTATTTCGCAAGACCACCAACAGCTCCTCTAAAGGAGCCCTAAAATCATCCAATCCTTTATTAAAGAGATACACCAGAGCACCATATAATCCATGCTCTCTACATAACCTAACAACCTGCAAGGAAAAATAATAATCATTATCCAATCAAGTCAATAAATCATAACAAATGAATTTACTCCAACAACAAAAATGATTAGCAAAGGTTTTGAAGGTAAGACCTGATTGAAATCCAAAGAAGAGATATCCATGTGAAGGACGCATTGTTCAACTCGTTGTAACCATCCTTTGCTGCTGTAATGTTCTACAAGTGCTTGCATAATCTAACAAAATAAAATGAAAAAAGAAAAAGAAATATCAGAATTTATGATTAAGCTGCCAATAAGGCTAAGCACTGGGACATCAAGCTATACCTCAGGAGGCAGTGATCCAAGCATGTCCTTCAATATATATGGTTCCAAAAGCTCCAAAAATGTGTCTGGAAAATGTAATGAAACAAAAGGCAAATCACCGAAAGAGTAATGTCTAAGGAATACTAATATGGACAAATTATTGCAAGTGAAGGGCTGCTATATATATATATATATAGAATACACACACTTCACAGGCAATTAGACCACAGCAGACAGTAACTCAACCTAGTTTTGTACTAGCAAAGTGTCAACACGGAATACATCACTCTCAAGGTGCTAGGAGAGCTGAATAACACTTGCACCCTTCCTAGTAACAAACCCAATCTTAAAAGGCAAAGGTAAAATAGAATATAGCATTAGAAAAACTTCATCACAAGGAAAGCTCTCTAAGCAGCCAATGAGCTTGGCTCATTTGGCACTTCCCGATGAGAATGGGGTGGAGGGTGAGATTGTGGGTTCAACAACCACTAGGTGCGTTTGTAACTTGCCAATAATAAATAAGAAGGAAAGGTTTCTCATATTCTTTCATAATTGATAATATTCCCCCCAAAGATCCAAACATGTCTTGTTGATAGCCTAGCAATAATCTCACTGTCCAAACAGTCTGACTTTTAAAGTTTGTTAAACTTTCTAGCCTCATGTTATGTAGTTATGGCTATCGCAAATTGAATTACCAAGTTTCACTTAAAAAATGAACTTCAACCTGGACATCAAAGATCAAACTGCGTAGTAATTGAAGCATTCAACACAAGAAGACTCAGAGATGTAATGATACCTCTCTGTTGTACCGCCACAAACTTGGAGAAAATTTCATCGAAAAGGATGTCAGTCCTCTTGATATGAACACAGAATTCCACAGCAACTCCACCAACACGAGTGTATTGCTCTTTTATTTCAGAGTGCACAGAACTGCTTCTACTATTTGGGTTGTCCAGTGGTTCCATTTTCTCAACTTGGTTGCAAAATGCCACCAAAATATAAGAAAATACTTCATCTACATATGACAAAAGCAACTCCACAAGGTAGGCCATTATGGCCTCCTGTACAGCATCCAAGGTTCTAGGGAGGTCAATAACACCATGCGCCTGGCCATCATAAAGTGTCATTGACATGTTCAGTGCACCCATCCAGTCACCCGCTTTCCGCAGAACCTGAATCTGTTCCTTCCATGGGAGAAGGCGAGAAACAGCAAGATGCATAGGTCCAAGGATGTATACTGAAGCTCCTCTTACAGCTATGCAATTGTGAAAAGCTTTCTCAGGATTTCCATAGATATTAATAAAGTGGGTATGGTATGCAACAAGATCATCTTCACCATAACCATCCAGATAAAAACTTGTTTGGAGAATCACAGTTCCATCCTTAGCAAACAGACAGAGTTGTCCAGTTGATGTAAGAACAACCAGTGTCTGGTCAAGTACAAAAATCTCATTACATGCAAAGCATTTACAATTATTTACTAGGCAAAACATTATTTAAATACAACAAAAGACAAATCAACAATATATGAATAACTAAATACGTACCTGATCATCCAACCAAGCCACACCTATAGCTGCACTATCAAGAGACCATTTCCCATATACTTTTAGCTCTGATTTGATTAACTTTGCAACCTGAACTTTTCGGTCCCAAGCAATTGCGAGCAAGTAGACTCTCTCTGATGCTTCTACAGGCACGTTTTCTGTAACAAATTCATATCTTAGAAAGATGAAATATCTCAACATAAATGCCCAAAATTCACTCAATGCATACCACTAGGCAAACTGCGTGATTGTGTCATGCATTTCCACGCAGTATAAGGCATAGAACCCTCTCGAACCCCATCCGGCTTAGAAAGCTGCGAATAGACTTCCAAAGTAGGAGTAAGCCTTACCTGTAACATGCAAATGTGGCTTTAACACATTTTGAACAAGATATAACCACTAAGAAGAACAACATCAATTCACAAGACAAAAGGTACATGGAATTTGTGCAATCATCTGAGGGCTTCATACCACCAGAGCAGTTTGATGGGTGACAAATATGACCACACCTTCTTCAGCTAAAGAAGAGCCTTCATTAAAGAGTTTCCAGCCAGCATCTCCACCTACTACACCTCCCATCATACTACCAAGACTGCTGGATGAAACTGCATTGTTTCCCTGAGAGGACAGGGAAGCACCTCCAGAGAATTCATCAAAAAGGACCGGTGAAGCTGATAGCACAATTCCCGTTTTTTGTCCATCAAGAAGACACTATTTCAAGTAACAATATGATCATTAGTTTGGAGATGATGTCAACTCATAAGCATATTATACATAGTGCCACAATCATAAATCACATATTAATGCATACTAACGTTTTACCTGGGTTTTGATGGAGAACCTATTGAGCAAGGGAACAACTGAGAAAGCATGCAACAGAACGAGACCCTTACTATCACCAGTAACTGCTTTAAATTGACGAGTAACCTGAGAATCCTGCCCCAGAAATAATGTATGTACTACTGGTGTTGTATGCTCTCCAGTAATAACTTTTGCTGATGATGATCTCTGCACATCCCAAACAGTAATATGACCATCACCATAACCAGCTAAGAGCAGGTCCCCTTGCTGATTAAAGCACATGGAAGTTACAGGGGCATGAGACCTATCCCCTTGCAGACCAAGCATCGACATCTGGAACATAAACAGCATGGTTTATTGAGTAAAGTTATTTCTGTCGTAACTACAATGTGGCACATGGCAAAAGCAAATGTACTTAGAAGCTTCACAATTTAATTAAACATCCAGATGTTTGCATCCTGAAATTACCATAAAAAGCCAAATTCCTCACTTAACATGTTCAATTTCTGTAACAGAAGAAATTTAGATATTACCAATCAATGGTATCTTAACGAATAACCATATACTGAGGGCATATCTGACTAAGAACTTTGTTGAGGAAGTACCAACACACTCATGCTAAGTATGCACGTTATATTTATGTATATAAGTCATCCTTACAGAATATACTCATACTAAGTACACACACCAAAGGTTTTTCTTTTTTAATTTTTAAAGCCGATATATTGTGTTTCTTTTCAATAATATCAAGTTATTTGTGTATGGAAATCATCCTGTACAAAATCAAGTATGTATCTGCTGTTTTGTGTGAAATTCATTGGGGCATTTTAGAGATTAAAATAAGCAATTAAGTTGATACTTAAGCAATTCTGCAAAGATGACACCAGGAATTGACTATTATGTTAAAGGGCACATGCACAACATTCTCCCTTGATTCTAATTACACCCAAAATATATTTCCTGGAATCTATTCAAGTTTCAACTAAAAGATGAACAAATAACATATAGAAACATAGAATCCTGAAGGAACATGAAAGGCTAACAAGTAAGAGCAATATAAGCAGATTAATGCAAAAGTAACCTTTGGATCCATGTGGTCAGCATTATAACCGGAATATTTACTGGGCACAACGAGAATGACCCCTTTTGACATTCCAATTGCAATATAATTAGCATGAACAGCCAAGGCTTGAGGGGAACCATGATCTCTCCTGAATGCCTGAGAAGAAATGGTCCTTGTAATAGCATTATCCGCATCAATATCAAAGTATCCTAATGTGGTTGATCCTCTCCGTACACCCTCAAGCCTCATTGGCTGAGCAGCTGCACCCTCTTCCCAATGCAAACCAGTAGAAGCATGCTTCTTCTCAAGCTCCTCAGCTAACTCCAATGGCTTCATAGAAGCAGCTCGGGATTTCTTCTCCGCTCTCTTACTAATCCTCCTGCTCTCCAATTGCCCAATTCTCTCTTCCACAAGTTCAGTAATATCACTCAATGAACTCGCGTCATCATCATCAACACCACCCACCTCAGTATCTTCCAAAACATTCACTTGTTGCTGTGTTTCCAATGCCTCAATTGTCGATTCCTCCTCTACCTTCTCTTCCAAATGATCAACCTTATCTTCTTCTGAGTTCAAAATTTCAGAGCTCCTGTCAAGCACAGAAGCATTCTCATCTACATTTACATTGTTTTTGTCCTCCTCAACACTTATGGACGAAGAACCAATCCGCGGCTCAATGATATCAAAATTAGAAACAGAATCAGCGCTTGTTTGCAGCAATTCTTCATGATTACTACTAACCTTTAATCCGTCTACTTGAACCACATTTTCGGCTTCGCTTTCAACCTCTTTAACACTAGAACCCTGAGCAAAACCCTCATTCCCAATCACACCTTCCAAAACCTCATCCTCTTTCACATTACGAATTTCACTATTAGAGCTCAATTCATCTGAGGCCGAGACCGAAACCGCTTCGGAATCTTCAAGAACCTTCTGGAAGCTTCCACTGGCAGCCCTCCTCGACTTGATCGCGGCGGCGTGCGGGGTCGGGAGAGCCCTGGAGGCCGCCACTGCCGCCGCAAGCGCTGCCCCCGGCTTCGCATTCGATCTCACACCGCCGAAAAGCGACGGTAACGGCTTCGAGTTCGAGAGCCTTTTAAACGGATCGTCCGGGTAATTAATTCCGGGTCTGACCCGACTGAACGAAGACGAACCGGGTCGGGACTGGAGCGAGGGGTTTTCATCATGATGTTGGGCAGGTATGGAGGAAAAGTCTGAGGAGGGTTGTTTAGTTGTGGAGACTGAAACGGTGTCGTCTTGGTCGTGTTTGGGGTCGGAGATGCGGGAGTAAACGGACGGTGGAGATGTAGGGGGAGATGAGGTGGAGGAATCGGAGGCGTTGAGTATTTCGTCGATTGTACGGTGAGGGATGGAGTTGAGGTTGTGGTGATTGTCTTTGTCGTCGTCGTCGTCGTCGTCGTCGCTGGTGAGAGGTGAGTTAAGGAAGGAATCGAGGTCGAGTTCCATAGACGCAGGTAATGTTTCGGAGGTACTGCTGAGATTCTTGGTCATGTCGTTTTGTTGGTTTTACTTTTGAATTTGTTGCTTTCCGCTTAAGGAATTAGTTTCAACTCCGTCAGATTATCACCGATGTCCGTCAACTATGCGACTGTGTTGTAGCATTGCAACAACGCAAGAGTCTCGAACCAACTAATGAAGATTTTCCTTGAGAACATGCTTCAACTGAAAGGTCGAGTAAAAAACGAACAAATCTTTAATCATGCTAACCCAATTGTCATTATCTTCCTGCAATAATGAAAAGTTTTAGATTCGGTAAATACCACATTTAAAAATCAAGCTACAATGTTAATGACAGTCACCAGAGCAGTCTTAAAAGATATGACAAATAAACCAAAAAAATTCACTAGGCATTAAACCATCTTCAGGTATTGCTAATATCAATCCAGCAACTTCCAAAATATGCAAATCAAGATATTTGTATTTAATTCTCTAAGATTAGTATATGATTGTTGTTGTAAGAATCTTTTGCCTTTCCTATTTCAAATTTCAGATTTGAACTATCAATCAAACACCAAAGACAAACATCAAAGATTGAAAGAAAAAAAAAAATTAGAACTCAGCTTCATCAAGGTGAACAGAGAAATCAATGTCCATCTGCTGTTAATTTCCTTTGAACAATTGACACCCAAATCAGAATAGCCATTGGAAAATTCTTCCAAACCTCAAAATAACACAAACCCAACAACTATAATTGAAAACCCAAATTAAAGTTAACCAAAGCAATAGTAAGACAGACCCATTAACCAAAATTGAAACCTTCATAAAAAATAGCCAAAGGAAAACTCATCCAAACCTCAAAATAACACAAACTCAGCAACTATAATTGAAAACCAAAATTAAAATTAACCAAAGCAATACTAAGACAGACCCATTAGCGTAAATTGAAACCTTTATTAGAAATAGCCAAAGGAAAATTCTACCAAACCTCAAAATAACAAAACTCAGCCGTTAGAATTGGAAACCCAAATCAAAACAAACCAAAGCAATAATAACAGACCCATTAACAAAAATGGATACCCAGATCATAATCAACAAAGAAAAACGTACCAAACCTCAAAATAACACAAACCCAGCAATTAGAATTGAAAACCTATAATGAGATTTAGCCATTACATACCAACGAATCACTTTAGTTCCAGCCAATTAATCTGTGAAAACAGAACGAAATAGAGAATTCAGAGAGCTGGATTTGTCTATTTCATCCAATTTGAGTGAGAGAGAAGGAAAGAAAGAGACAAAGAGAAGAAAAGAGAGGGACAGAAACAACGGTAGGAGCTGGGTTTGTGTTGGTTTTCCGTTGGAGTTGGAGAGTCCGTAACAGGGGAAAGAAAAAGAAATAGACGGAGACTTAACGCTAGTTTTACTGTTAACTAAGTGGACTGGTATTTTATTTTTTTATTTTTTTGAAACCGGACTGGTATTTTAATTTTAAGAATGACACCTAAATTACTGTTATAATGCAATGGAACTAAGTTTTGTCTTATTTTTACGTATGGTACTAGAACAATATTACTAATACACGGACCTTAAATAATTATTTTATTAATTTATTTTTTTATTACTTAAAAAATTTAGGAGAAATTACATTTTACCACTCTAAATTATACATTACGTTACACTTTGTTCTCTAAACTTTTTAAATGCACGTTTTGTACTCTAAATTTTTGAATACACTTGTTACACTCTAAATTTCCCCAAAAATTTAATCTTATATATAAAATTAAGAATTTTAATCTCTTAATAAACTATACTAATAATTAATGTTAATAATATAAATTATAGTTGAAATTATATTAATTAAACTACTTACACAAAATAATTTACCAACTTGTATTGTTTTTTTTTTTTCCTTAAAAAAAAAAACTTGTATTGTTTTAAATTTTTACTATAAAATAAAATATTTATATTATTAATAAATTAAAAATATCAGCCTGATACCTTAGAAATTTATTTACAAACTTACAAAAGTTAATATCAAATTTATACAAGTATTGTTTTATAAAAATATAACATTATATATTTAAATTGAGTATCATGCTCACAAGTGGGGGTATTTGCAGTGCAGTGCGATGCAATTTTGGGCTATTTTTAGCACTGCACTTTGTGATGTAGTTTAGCGAAAACCATAACCGTACCACACCTCTTTTTTGCAATCACATGTGCGGTGCGGTGTATAAGATACGGTTTAAAGTTAGCCAAAACCATAATCACACAACACCTCATTTTTGCGGTCACTTATGCGGTGCGATATATAAGATACGGTTTAAAGTCAATATATTTTTCAAATTTTAGATTTTTCCTGCCCAGCTGAAAATTGATTTTTCCTTTTGTTTTGGGCGAAGTTTTAAATTATTGAGCTAGTTTTTCTTTATTTTGGGCTAACTTTCCTAATCAACACTTGCAAGGTTGGTTTGGGCTAGCCCAAAGCTTTGTTTTCAATAACTATAACACACCTGGTATGTAACAAAAATTGAACATATATCACTATCTCAGCCTATTAAAAAATATATATATATATATATATATATATATTGGAAACTAAGGTTATTAAACTATTAATAATATATTTAATATTAAAAAAATAAATATATTAATATATAGAAAGTGTGCAGTTTTCTTATTATAAAACCGCAAACTGTATTGCACCATGCAATGCGGTGCGGTGTATTGTTACCTACGGTATGGTGTGCTTATGCCATTTTGCGGGTGGTTTTGACGTGGTTTTTACGGTTTGGTGAACACCAGTCACAAGTTTATTTACTAACACATTATTATATTTGTGTTTAACTCCTTTAATAGTTGAATATAAAATTTGGCTTAATCTTAGCTCAATGGTCAATTAAACAAATAGAAACAAGTTTTTTCCTGAGTCAAATTGAGTAGATTTTACTTATTAAAATTGTTCTTAAATAGTTTAGTGCATTTACAACCCTAAAGATTGTGACACAACTTGAAGTTGTAATTTTCATTCCTCCCAAAATAATTATTTTTAACATTTTATCCAATGATTAATTCTAAATACATAAAACTATCAACATATTTTACTTTAAGTGAAACTATATTATCAATATTTAAAAAACTAAAATACTACTCCAACTAAACATAATTATCAAAAGTTTTGAAAATTTTTAAAAATTACTTTATTATTTATTTTACCTTATTATATAATCAAATAATTTTTTTTATATAATTTGGTTTTATACCATATGCATTCATCAAGAAAATAAAATAATTTTGTTATTTTATGTTTACTATATATTTTAGTATTCAATTTTGATTATATTGTTAAAATATTTTTTAAATTATATATAATTATTGGTTTATTTTTATTATATTATTAAAAAATTTAGTTTATATAAAGTTATACTTATTTATTCAGTTTTGATTATATTTTTTCAATCTATATATAATTATTGATTAGTTATCTTTCCAAATTCGATGTTAAAATTCTAAAATAAAAAGAAAATAAAAATTCAAGTAGTTAAAACTTAAAAACAACAAATTTATCTCTCTTTTTCTCAGTTTTTTGTTACATTAACTTCTCACTATCTCAACAAAAGCCTTATAACCTAATTGGCACTTTTAATGAAAACATTCAAGTTTCAAATCATTCCTCCCCTAATTATATATGTATATATATCTCACCATGAGCCTTTTAGTGGCACTACTTTGTCTCATTTATAAGATTTAACTAAGATGGGAGAAGATCCCCTCCCCGTTAGGACATTTAGAGAACTAATATTAGATGTGTTAAATACTAAATTTTCTAGGAAATTTGCAAAACTTTCCTTGTATTTAATTTCATTTGAATTGTATTTGTATTGAAACAAAAGGGTCATTCTATAGTACAAAAGTAACCTGATGTAGCAGATTACCTACTAATGGGTACCGTACCCCCTCTCCCCCTTTTTTTTGGAGGGTACTGTAGAATTACTCGAAACAAAAAGATTATGAGCTAAGGTTGGATTTTCGTTCAAGCAAAATTTCCATGTTAGGCAACTTGAGCAAACTTGATAGTTTTAAAAATCAATTAATTTAGAAAGTCTCGCTTGTATTTTTCCTAACACTCACTCAAGCGAGTTGGCACCTAAGAAAAATTAGTGTCATTATCAATTAGATAATTTCTATACTAATAAATTCTCAATCACAATAATTATATCATTTGTATAGTTATTGTTTTTTTTTTTTTTTTGAATTGATTTGTATAGTTATTGTTGAAAATTAATGAAACTTCACTATTATGTGTAAAACATAGTTCAGAATTTAAATGGTTGTAGTACTTACTCTTCTAGTTTATGCTACAACTTTGAAACGAACATGTTCACCCATGAATATCATTAAAATTAGGTATTACAACAAAATGGAAGATGGTACTTTAATGGATTTTTTTATTTTGTTTATTAAAGGAAAATTCTACGAAATTTAGTACAAAATTAATACATGATTTTTTGGATTTAAAATAATGTCATGTTCCATTTTGATATGTCAATAACTATTGAGTTGGAATGTAATAAGAAACAGTTATTTGTGTATTTATTTCTTAATAAAAAAAATTGTGTATTTTATTTTGTTTATATATATTTTTTAAGACTGAATAGATGTGATAGTTTTATTTTTCACTAGTAGTATGCGTGTATAATGCGCGAATTAATTAAAATTTTATGCAAGAGAAAAAAAAAAAAGAACTTTACAAATATGGCATACGATGTGTTAATTTATTTGTATATTTATTGTTCTCAAATAAATTTGGTCCCCAAAGGTAAAATTCAACATATTTCTTATTCTTGAAATTTATCTTTGGCTCCCGTGAGATAAAATCCTCGCCCTGTCTCGGAAAGAAGAAGAGAAAAAAGTCTAGATGATGTTGGTACGTGATACTCTCTGTTTATATTTAATTGGAAAATAAATTCGATGTAACAATATATTATATGAGGGTGTAATTAGAGGGTTTTATACTAAAATCTGTATAGAATTTAATCTGAATAAGATATTTGGCAAAGGACTCCTAGCCCTAGGCTCCTAGCTTAGTGGGTCTTTCTCCAATTGAGTCAACCACTAGGAGCAGTTACATATTTTGGTTGTAATTGAAATCATTTTATATTTCATTATTTCATTTTGTTAGTTGATTAATTAATGAAATTGATTCAAAAAAAAAAATTTATGAAATTGACAATCGCATGATCTCTATAGAGGGAACTGTTGAGGTTTATGTCCTAAAATCCAATTTATTGACATATTATAAATAATTAAACTATTTAATTATATGAGTGTTAGGAATGCTATAAGCATATAGATAATAATTGTTGTATTGAGATTTAGTTAATTAGGTAATTAGTTAGTTAGGTACAATTCCAAGCATGTTAATCACATTTAGCACATGTTGGAATTGTTAATGCACATAGGGAATAATAGAACCAATAGGATAAGGCCATGTGGGCCAATGAGATTAGAGTTAATCTCCTATAAATACATGATTGTAATCCAATATGAGAGATCAATGAAGAATAAACCAATTGTTAGTGCATTAGTGCATCTCTCTCTCTCTCTCTCTCTATGGAGGGTGACTACCTCGAATTAAGTCAATTTCCCTACAATCCCCATCAATCCCCTTATAATTCATATCCATCTCCATTAGGAACCACCAGGTTCCTAACAAGTGGTATCAGAGCCGTTGATCCAGAGACGAGCAATTGTGATCAAAGAAAACTTTTGAAAAAAATACAAGGAATGTTGAACAAAGCCTTAGAAGAAGCCAAGAATATTTCAAAGAAAATGAAGGCCTTGGCTGAATCTAACATGGCCACGAAGGAAGAACTTTCAAGAGTGCAAAAGGATCTTGAAAAACATGTCCGAAGAAGAGTTTCAACTTCTTGAAGGAACAAGTGAAAAGTTTCAGGTTGTTGAATCAACAAAAATTGTCCTTGATAGTGAAGATGCAAATGACAGTGAAGATGTGGCTAATCTTGAAGAGTTTCTTGATTAAAGGAATTAGTGAGGAAGGAGTCATCAAAATCACGTTATGAAGAATCAAGGAAAAGGAGACGGTCAAGGAGTAGAGAACGTGAGGACAGAAATAAGAGGTCAATTTCGCCATCAACACGTGAAAAGTCAATTGAAGATGTGTCACTTGGTTCACGGTTTATTGGTTTTGAAGTTAAGCACATGGATGAACATGTCTTAAGGCAGAGGGGTTCCATCGAAGAAGTAGTTCTGAAGGATCATCTTGGTCACATTCACGTTCTTGGTGGCAATAGTAGGAAGTGCCAAGGTTCCAATGCTAGCATTGCTTTTCCATATAATGAGATGTATCTTGCTAATGAAGAAAGTCTTGGTTTCCTTAGGCTGGAGCACGTGGAAGGGTATCAAGAATTGTCTTTAGAAACAAAATTATTCACAATATTATCAACACAAGGAAAGCAAAGGTGGCAACGCAATGCAACTTTTGCAGGGTCAACGTGGCAATATGATTACTATGCATCTACATGTGCTTTGCAATGGAAATGCAAAGAAGTTAACGCTCCAGTTCACTTTGGCTGTTGCTACAACTCATTGTTTGATGTGGAGGACAACAATGAAGCACAATGTGGATTTTCAATGAGTGCTGGTATAAGTCTGTTGGTTTTTCAGATTATGCTACTCTATTTTGGGCTGTGGTCAAATGCTTGGAAATATTTGATGTTTTCGACGGTCAAGATGCCTTGGTGTATTGGATTAGTGGCCGGTTTCCCCTTATGAATGTGTCATTTCAAACAACACCTTGTGAGCAAGGTGTTTTCAAGGGAAGGGAATGTTAGGAATGCTATAAGCATATGGATAAATAATTGTTGTATTGAGATTTAGTTAGTTAGATAGTTAGTTAGTTAGGTACAATTCCAAGCATGTTAATCACATTTAGCACATGTTGGAATTGTTAATGCACATGGGGAATAATAGAACCAATAGGATAAGGTCATGTGGGCCAATGAGATTAAAGCTAGTCTCCTATAAATACATGATTGTAATCCAATATGAGAAATCAATGAAGAATAAACCAATTGTTAGTGCATTAGTGCATCTCTCTCTCTCTCTCTCTCTTTCTCTCTCTCTCTTTATGGAGGGTGACTACCTTGAATTAAGTCAATTTCCCTACAATCCCCATATAATTCATATCCATCTCATTAGGAACCACCGGGTTCCTAACAAATGCTATAAGCATATGGATAATAATTGTTATATTAAGATTTAGTTAGTTAGGTACAATTCTAAGCATGTTAATCACATTTAGCACATGTTGGAATTGTAATGCACATGGGAAATAATAGAACCAATAGGATAAGGCCATGTGGGCCAATGAGATTAGAGTTAGTTTCCTATAATTAGCACATGTGGAATTGTTAATGCACAGGGGAATAATAGAACCAATAGGATAAGGTCATGTAGGCCAATGAGATTAGAGCTAGTTTTCCTATAAATACATGATTGTAATCCAATATGAGAGATCAATGAAGAATAAACCAATTGTTAGTGCATTAGTGCATCTCTCTCTCTCTCTCTCTCTCTCTCTCTTTCTTTCTCTATGGAGGGTGACTATCTCGAATTAAGTCAATTTTTCTACAATCCCCATCAATCCCCCTATAATTCCTATCATCTCCATTAGGAACCACCGGGTCCTAACAATGAGACTATTTATAAATAAACTAATGTGACATTATCTTAGTCCATGAGATGCATAGTATGTGATTTATATGATTTAGTCACAGAATATATAAATCACAAGTTTCTTTGTAACTCAGAATTTTAGTTCGTAGTCGGTAATAAAATTGGACATTTCATCTACGAAGACTATAACATATCAACTACGATGATTTGTCTTAATCACGGAAGTGGAGACTTCTAATTGATATGTTGATATGTTTTAAGAGTTAAGACATATTGAACTAGACCGCTGTG